>OZ020316.1:14216744-14619585 GCA_963971305.1 Arcuatula senhousia | reverse complement strand
TAACATACAAGAATTCACAGAAACTCATTCCTAGAAGAGGTTTTAAAGTAGAAAGCTTATCCAGACAAAATCTGTTATTTGTAAAAAAGAACGAGTAAATGCATACGCATATTTTGAACCGTTTCAATAAAAGAATGAAATGTTGCAAAAAAGAAAAAAATGAATTCAAACATGCACATTACATATAAACCGATATGACGTTGAATTTTAGCCTTTATTATTCCATAAAAGGTACTGTAGAAATGTATTAGAAGACTCAGAGTTATGTAATATAAAGGATGTGGAATAATTCAGTTAGCAATGTAACAAGGTATTTAAATGAATGGATTACAGTGGTGTGAACTTCTTTGAAGTTTTTTGCCCATTTCATTATATGCTCGTTTGCACCCATCATAAATGGACCATTACTCGTAATTAGCATACACCAATCGACAGATGTAGGACTTTACAGTAGGTTTTATCCGTAAATGCACTATAATTGCACACATTTTGCATATTTTTCCTTCATAATGAGTAAATATGGTGCTTTTTGGTTTTGATCTTTGAACAAATAATTTCATAAGATTTCTATTTGATTATTATAAAATCCTTTAATAAGTTCTATATAGAATTTAAACTGAATATTTCAATATCGCTTTACCCAATGCAATTATTTTTCAAATATTTGGCTCTGCTTGTTGTAACATACCGGGCAACACACCGTTATTATCTTGATAATGATTGCAAAAGGGTACTACTTAAAAGACGACAAACGACGATTGTTTTCAAAATGTTCAAACAATAAATAATCATATAAGATGGTTTTCGTTACCAATGTACAGAACCGCATGTTCCTGACGTTGAACAGGCATTTAATATTATATTGGTTAATTTGAAATCAGAGGAAAATTAACAGAAAGCAGAAACTGCTTACCCTTCCGTGCCACTTCTGGAGTTCCGGTGTGTTTGATTGCTGATTAATGTGGTTGGTGTTTTCAATGTCTTTTGTTTTGCCTTTTTGGCTAAAGATTTGAACGCATTTTGTCGTTTCGTTGCTTCTTTACTCAGTTCGTGTACCCAGTAAGCCTTTGGCAAACGTGTGTGGTTCTTGTTTTGGCGATTCCATTATAGAACGGAGTTCTTATAATTAAAAAAAAATGAAATGTTATAGTCCGATAAGCTTTTTCGAGTTTCCTAAATTTGAAAGATTAATGTGGACGGCCAACTGAGTCAATTGTTCATTTGAAAAATTACTGAACGTGGATTTGATCAATCTCAAAATGTTCAGTTAAACTGGTAAGTTGCTTATATTTAAAAAAAATGATGAACATTTTTTAAAAAGTCTTGATTAGCTGTATTGGCATTTCAAAAGAACAGGTAGATTTTACCTTGTTTTATGACGCTGATCCTCCTTCTTTAAAAGTGAAATACAGTACTGGGAAAGCATTCTATTCGTCAACATGAATTGGGGACTACAAACCAAATTGGATGATCATGGGAAATTTAAAACTATTACTAAGAATTTATAGAATTTTGACTGTTTTGTTAATCTTATTCCCAACAATTAAATTTTAGACTTACTATTTTTTATGACAACTTTTTTAAACACTGAAATAACTTGTAAGTAAAACAGTCGAACAAAACCAGTGCAAATATTATTTTACTACAAATTAACACCTGACAAGATGTTGCAGCAAGTCGTATTCGGCTAAAGTGGGAGTTAAATAAGCTTTATAATATTATCAACAAGATTGCTACGCGTAGCCGTAGCCATGTGTCCCCCGCCGCCGCATAAAAGTTGTGTGGTATGTCAATTCAAGCAATATATTCTCTGAGAAACGATAGAAATAGGTTGTCAAAATATGGGATGATCACCTATTAACAGTACCCTATCAGTGCATAAAGTTTCAGCAACATCTGTTCAGTAGTATCCGAGGAGTTGCACCCACAAAAATGTTTGATATGACAAAGTCCCATTTTTTGGACCGGAAAATCACAAATTCGTAAATAACTCGAAAACCGTAAATATCGCTTCAAAATTTTTTTCGTACCATTATATAGTACCTTTTGCTCTATCAGCCTAAAAAATTTCAGAACCCTATATTGGATGTCCTATATTTTGACCTTTCTTCCCTGTTTCCATGGAAACGGCAGCCATTTTGAAAATTTCAAATATGGGATGATCATCTACTAACAGTACCCTATCAGTGTGTAAAGTTTCAGCAACATCGGTTCAGTATTGTCCGAGGAGTTGCACCCACAAAACGTTTGACAAAGTCCCATTTTTCGGACTGAAAAATCACAAATTCGTAAATAACTCGAAAACCGTAAATATCGCTTCAAATTTTTTTCCGTATTATTATAGAGTACCCTTTGCTCTATCAGCCTACGAAATTTCAGAACCCTGTGCACCTAGGTAACCGAGATATTGAATGTCCTATATTATATATCACGCGTTGCGGCGGGGGACAATTAAGGACTATGTCTGCAGACGCATCAAGAGTGAAGCAAAATTGCGTTGCAATATGTTCAAATACTAGTACATATCGTGTCAAACTATGCTATGCTACACAACTTAAACAAAATCCGTTCAATACAATTTGTAGTTTCAAATAAGTAATCCTATGAACTCAGATAAAAGTTGACAATGTTCCATAAACCTAGAATCAAAATGGCCTTGCGATAGCATCAACAACACGTATAATGACAGATTATCCTACAAAATTTTACCGTTCAGCGATTTTAGAGTAAGGTGTCTACAAAAGTGTAACGGACGGACAGGCGGAAGTTCGAGCAAGACATAGGGTCTATTCCTATCTCCGCGGTCGCGTTGGTGAGGGGAACGAATACTAGTAAGCTAAAGATCAGAAAAAAACAAAGCTTCAGGCGAGTGGCTCTGGGCAACATTTCAAATTGAAGTGCATGGCTTCTTCCTTAAAAGGGTTTTCAGAAACCTATCTTGGGTCAGGCCCAGGTGGTTGAATGAGGCAGCTCTGTCATAATGAATGCTGGGGTCGTCATGCTATAATGTTAAAAACATGACCGCAAACCACAGTGGGACAACATGTGTGAAGAGGGCTAAAAAATCCCTTTGTGGACCGCCAAGTAGTGCACCAAATAGGCTAAATTTTCCGCCCCTACCGATCTCTCCCCTTTTCCTGTGGTCTTCACAATTGATTCGTTACTCCAGAACTTGCGGGAATAACATCGAATTCCTCGGCAGAGCGTCACGTTTGACATAAAAACAAATCTTATCACAAGTTTATGTTGCTCCTCGGTTGCTGTTGTCAGTCAAGAAATTTTACGGTGGACATCATGCACGCATAGACAAATATGGGATTTCCATCTCTCAGATGAGTGCTGATATTGGTTTGTCATAGGGTGTTTTTGTCTTCTTTTACCGGATTTGACACACTTAATTGGAAATTGGCAACGCGGCGGGTGTGCTATAGCAGGCAGGAACCGCTTACTCTTCCGGAGCACATGAGTTAACTCTCATTACGACTTCGTGTTGTTAATTGATATTCAGAAGTTTTTGTGTTTCCGCGATTCATATGTTGTCTGTTTTTTTCGTCCTGTCCTTGTTTGTGTTTACTGGTTTTGTCTCTGCCCTTTCGGACTAAGTTTTTTACTCCTAGCGTGTCTGATGAAGGTTAATCCAGAAAAGCGCTTCACACGCAGTGAAATTTTGCTTTTGTACATTTATCAAAATCATATCAATATGTGGATCGTGTCTTTCTGGCACATATTCCATATTCTTTCGTTTTTAATATGCCCCATTGGTACCTCTGCCTCTTACTGTTCCTTTGTTGCCATTTCCACCCCCAAATTTCTTTTCTCGTCATCAATTCTTGTTCATTTTATGATCCTTTTCATGTTCATCTCCTTTAAATAACCTATATATCGTTGCAAGGGTGTAAAACACCAACTCACTCACATAACATCATATGTTGCGAACATTCAGGACGACATTTTGATCATCAAATAAGAGAGTGTCTATAGCTGTGTTCTATTTATTTGACACTAAGGTCTTCAACAGCTGTTGTTGGTTCATTCCTATTGTATGTACATACTTCGTTATCAAATATCTTTTTTGGTTAACTGCATAGGGCAACCTTGATCTGATATCTGTGCAAAATCTTTGAAAAGGCGTGGCAGGTAGTTTTCGGAATGCATCGTTCTTCGCCGCAGGAACCCGAGTTCGTTCAGTTCTAAATGAATTACATAATTTTACACTTCATTCGTTGTAACTGATTTGAATATAAATTTTCCGTTCGATTTTACTTGCAGTTTTCCACATTTTAGTTCTTTTGATTGCTGGTTTACTTCGATTAGCTTTTTACAGATATGACCGCACGACAGTTGTTGCAAATACAATTTCACACATGTTAGAACCGTCCAAAATCATGAGAAATGGAGCATCTTTTTGTAAACTGATAACTTCATGTCGTGAAAACCGAAGGCAATTTAATGAAACCTTAAAAACGTCTTTTCGCTGTTTTGTTCATGACAAATTTCTATTAAACTTGTAACATTGACTTTGTGCAATGGTGTGAAAGAAATAATGCTTAATTAGATTTGATCCTTCTCAATATACTACACACGATCACTATCGTTAGTAAGTGCACAAAGTACCAACCCGTTCTTTTGGGCTACCAAAAAGACAGACCTTTCCGTAGGCTTGCATCTCCGATCTAAATTTGCTGCTGCCCTCTTCATATCGCAAACAACATTGCTGTAATACTTCAGAACAGTCATGACAGTTCAGATCTAAAATCTCAAGACAAAGTTAACTAGTTAGTAGCTAAATTACAATACAAAAAGATTGTAACTTGCACAAAAGTTAGCAAACGGGTATTGCATGAGACATGCGCTCAGTTCTCTAACCACGTATAGCTAATATTAGTATTGTCAAAAACATCCTGTTTTTTTATAACACACCCACAAACCTAACAATCAATCGATCATTTGATATATCAGTTGTTGCACTTTGGAATCATATGAAAAACTTGATTTGAATTGTTTGCATTTTATTTTATCCTTGAGCCGAAATCAAAAAACGTATTGGCCTCGTTGAAGGCTGCATGCTAGCTGTTTTCTTTGTGGTCTTTTATGTGGGTGTTATCTTTTATGATATTTTTGATCTGGAGGCTTGTGCATGGAGTAAATTAGTCAGTTGTTGGTGTTTTGCACCCTGGCAACAATTACTATAGGTTATACTAGGGTGATGAACATGAATAGGATGCTAAAATGAACACGAAATGATGATGATAAATATAGGAATTGGATGGGAAACAAAGAAACAGTTAATTTTGAAGACGACCCGAAAAGGGGAGAGGTGGGTAGGATCGGAAAATTTAGTCTTTGTGAAGACCAACTTGGCGGTCCACGACGGGATTTACGTGCATGCTGTGTGGTACTGACTCTCCGCTTAAGTTGGCCTACTGTGGTCAGCAGTCAGGCTTTTCGTTTTTAAGACCAGATAATGCCCAGCGAACGAGGATCTTTTAAGCCACCGAGGATACATACTTTGGTTGCTCTGAAATTACATGCATGAAAGTCATGATAATCGTCGAGCAACGAACACTGAGGCTGTTCTCTTTTTCTGATTTTGTGTCGCGTATTGAATTATTCGTACACTTATTGACTTGTTCGTTCACTTATTCACTTATTGACTTATTCGTACGCTTAATCAACTATTGACTTATTCGTACACTTATTCATTTATTGAATTATTCGTACAATTATTGACTTATTCATACACATATTCACTCATTGACTTATTCGTACACTTATTCATTTATTGAATCATTCGTACAATTATTGACTTATTCGTTCATTTATAATTCCCCGAGGTTAGCCCGCTCCGGCACCAACACTTTTGTATTGGGGAACACATCAAAGCTTTAAATTACCCGTTTAAATTTCAAAATTGTCTAAACCCTAAGACTCTTCCTACCCCAGATATAGGTTGAACATCTTAGTAATAATTTGGTTCCCCAGTTTGGTATTTTTGGTTTAATGTTCTATGCTCTTCATTATCATATAGTGTTTGGCATTTTCAATATTTTTGGTAGAGCGCCTCTGATGAGTCTTGAATAGACGAAACGCGCGTCAGGCGTAGCAAAATTTATTGTCTGGAGCTTTGTTGTCATTTGTATCTCGAACACACGTGAAGGTTAGCACTGCTGGTGGAGTTTTAATTCCCCCGAGGTTAGCCCGCTCCGGCACCAACACTTTTGTGTTGGAGAACACATCAAAGCTTTAAATTACTCGTTTAAATTTCAAAATTGTCTAAACCCTAAGGCTCTTCCTACCCCAGACATAGGTTGAACATCTTAGTAATAATTTGGTTCCCCAGTTTGGTATTTTTGGTTTAATGTTCTATGCTCTTCTTTATCATATAGTGTTTTGCATTTTCAATATTTTTGGCAGAGCGCCTCTGATGAGTCTTGAAAAGACGAAACGCGCGTCAGGCGTAGCAAAATTTATTGTTTGGAACTTTGTTGTCATTTGTATTTCGAACACACGTGAAGGTTAGCACTGCTGGTGGAGTTTTAATTCCCCGAGGTTAGCCCGCTCCGGCACCAACACTTTTGTGTTGGAGAACACATCAAAGCTTTAAATTACCCGTTTAAATTTCAAAATTGTCTAAACCCTAAGGCTCTTCCTACCCCAGACATAGGTTGAACATCTTAGTAATAATTTGGTTCCCCAGTTTGGTATTTTTGGTTTAATGTTCTTTGCTCTTCATATAGTGTTTGGCATTTCAATATTTTTGGTAGAGCGCCTCTGATGAGTCTTGAATAGACGAAACGCGCGTCAGGCGTAGCAAAATTTATTGTCTGGAACTTTGTTGTCATTTGTATTATACACTAATTGACTTATTCGTACACTTATTCCACATCTCTTCATAATATATTTATATAAAAATTCAAAGAGTTAACGAAGGTTTGTTGAATAAAAAAGGGAACTTAAGCTAGACAGGCTAGGAATACTTCAAAGGTTTATCTTTTGCTAGCACTTATTTGACCAAACCTGTTTATATGTAAAAAAATGCATACCCGAATACTGCATAACGCCCGTGCGGTTCCTGCTGGCGAAAAGGCCTACAGAAGCGCTTAGCTTGTCATTGAATGTCCCTTAAAAGCGCCTAGAAACTGGTGCAAGTTGTGATAAGAGTATGACTCCTAGAATCACCCGCAGGAGGCTAATCTGTCCGATTCTACCAATCTCTACTTATCCAAGTGGCAGTCAAAATTCTCATTCGTGATTGATTTTTTTCTACAATTCCTCCGCTGTTGTGTTACCGGGCGCGAAGAAGGGGGATGGCACAATTAAATGGTCTAACCCACCATTTGTTTTGAAATGCCTGTACCAAGTCAGGACCATTTCGCTTGAAAATGTATTTGCATTTTCTTCGATATATGAGGCTGATCATTCCATTTCTGTGGTTTTGTTGTTGCCTTTATTCATCATCATTTAATGTTCATAATCCATTTCTCTCAATTTTATCGAAGAATGCATGCTATATTAAGGAGTCTTAACTGTAAAAGATAAAAACCAAGGAGTTTGGATGTTTTTTGTTGTTGTTGTGTTGTTGAAGATAGCACAAATCATGCAGATTTTAAATAGAACTAAAAGAATTTTAAGCTTAGTAATGTGTGCAATCGATGTGCATGGTTTAATTGATTGTCATTGCTTAGCAGTCCATTCGTAAAATCAGAAAACCAAAGTCCGCTCTTCTCCGTATTGCAAGAGACAAATTGGCCGTAAAATTATAACTTTCAAAACTAGTAAATTGGGTTTAATGGCATATGCCCCCCCCCCCCCCAAAAAAAAAAAACTCACCAAAAAAAACCCAAAAAACGAGCAAACAAACAAACGAAAAATCAAAACAAAACCAATATAATCCAAACATCAAACACATAACCCAAGATAACCAGACCCCCCTCATCCACAAAAAAATAATGCCAAGCAATGCACTTGAAATATTACTTGCATTCAAAGTTTGGGCGTTTAGGATTGTTTTCATGTAATAAACCTTGCAACTTTTAATATGTTATAGCCTGACGTTCTAAATACTTTATGTTTATGCGTCCAGATAACCTGCAGCGTATATTTTTTTGTAATATTGTTAAAATATTGTTTTTAAATATATCAAACTATGAAACTTTCCCATATGAAATGTTATGAATAAAATTATTTAATATAAGATTTGTATTCAAATGAAATATTCTGAAAGGCAAAAATCGAAAAAAAGAAAAAAAAATATTTGAAATAGTGGACCAACACAAAAATCCCAAATCAACGCATATATCCTGTTTATCTGTAGAGTAAATTTCATAAAAAATCATAAAATACGAGTTTGCACAGAAGTCGATTTTTATGCGACAAAATAATAATTAGATATTCATTGTCAAGAAAATTATCAGCATGCTTCTATAGAATATTTACATAATTGACATTTTCTGCTTCCCCTGTTGTCCTAAATGGCAACTGTCATACTAATTGGGTTATATAGCTTATCTTATATACGCTTTGTCTTATAAGATATAATTTTGTTTTATCAAAAAAGAAACTTCAACTGTTGGAAGTGTGACACTGAAAATAAAAATTCGTATTACTTGCATAATATTTAATTAATCATGTTCTTGTCTCTCGAAATAAATGAATTAAAATAATTAAAATAATATTTTTTTATATATATTTTATAATTGTGTTGGAGCGTTTTTTTCTTTTTGTGTCCGCGAAAGTAATAAAATTTATTAAATGTCGGCGAAAGGATTTCGTTCATATAATAAAAAAAAGGAACAGAAGTCATTTTTTTTTTCATAGTTGATTATAAGCATTTTGTTAAAAAAATAAACGAACAAATTGAGATAAACCAAATAGTTTTAATTTTCCCAGAAACAAATAACTAAATCAAAACTGACATCGTGTAACATCCCCTAACAAGCACTGTTTTTTTTTAACTTATTTGTCAAAAGTTTGCGTTCTTTCTTTCTTCAATGTTAAAGCTATATCACACCGCTAACATTCACTAGTACGTTCAGTTCGCAGACATCTAAAAACATTACATTTTAAGAGAACATTTTATACGTTTATATAAAAGCTTGAACCATCACGGTGTAAATAATTAATTTTGTACTTGTTAGAAAACTATTTTTTCAAAAGATTCTGTCAACTTTGTAGTATCATTTACTGAGTAGGAAAAACCTCTTCAATTCAACACTAACTTTAATTTCCTATTTAGTTTAATTCGCTGTAATTTGGAGATTCTCAGACTACTATTTCAAAATAGATACCGCTTTAGAAAAAGGCTATATCAGGATTAAACGAAAGTTTTACCGACAGAAAATAAGTTTCTAATATTAAATTGTATTTTAGATTCAATTATGTAACATTTGTAGAGATGATGGGACTTTGAAATAAGATAAATGCAGTGAAGGATATTGGCGGATACATTTGAAAAGGAACGGGAGTCATTCGGTTTATGTTTTGTAGGCGATCAACGCGACGATCTTTCGCGTTATGGAGTGCATCAAAATTAATAAAATTAATGAAAAGGATAGCATTTTATTATACTAAAATCAATGTATTTATTTAAACATTTGATCTTTATACACAAAGACGCCCTGTCGAGGAGAAATACTGAAAACTCGATAGAGAAAATTGCCTTTTTCAACTCCGCCCATTTACAAATAAAATCTTAAATGTAAATATTGGCATGGTGTCCATTATTGGTTGATGGTTGTTGTCTACCTGCCGGACACGCCCACCGATCTTCTCCCATCACCTGAAGGTTTTTTCAATCTCTGATAACTGAAACAAATTAGTTTTTGCGCCAATTGATTAAAACGCTTTCATCTTAACCACGTGGTTAATTTCTAACCAATAATATCTTGAAAATAAAAAATAATTCTATAATTGAAAGATATATATCCTTTAAAAATTTATCCCATCGCTTCATGGCCTATTACTGAAACTGTGAAATGAACATTAAGTTTCATAAGAGATAACAGAAACCATCTTCAATTTCAGTACTTAGAAGGACTTTGACTTTTTAGCCACCTTTTTTGTTGAAGTAGGCAAAAAGTGACTTGTTTGTGTCTTGGACTAGGCTAAACTGATGTACCCAAATAAGATGCTGAATAATATGTTCTCTTACCACCTAGCTGCCCTGGGACTGATGCCCGGTCTGCACATGGAAGGTAATAATACATCTTAGAATCGAATAATTTCTAAAATAAACAACATCATGACACGTACCTATTTTCATTAAATAAATTACAACCTAATTTTATTTCGCGTCATGGTAATTCGTGATAAGACCGCGGAAATACAACCTGTGTGATTTGTATACGATCTTTTGTCAAAGTGCATTGCGATTTATATGGAAATAAATTTTCTAATCAAAACATTTACATTTTGTGGGCTAAAACAATAAATAATTGTGTAAATTAAGTGTGAAATTAACATCGGTTCTCAAGTTCCTGCCAAAGACAGGCCATGTCGATAATGAGAAGATTTATAATGCTTATGTTTATTTACTTCTATGTGCTTCAATTAACTGAAATGATAATTTTCACTGAAGCATAACTCTGAAGACCACGATCCACTGTAGATTTTCACAAAGTCTCCTGATGCCATAAATCGCAGTATCTCACTGGTATTTTGTTTTTAAAAATATGTTGTGTAATATTAGGTAAAATTATTGTTTATTTTGGTTAACTATTTAAAAGAATTTAAATATTCATATAAAATTCAAAACTACATTTACCTAATTTGGTTTAAGTTGTTTGTGTTGCTTTGCTGCCATTTAATAAATACTAATATTAATTTCTTGATGTATATTTGAATTCTTTTAAAATATTTAAAATTATGCAAGTTATTATGAACATTATATAAAACACAGAATTTTATTGTCAAGAAAAAAAAATTGAAACTAGCTTTTATTCAAAAGTCTGATGACCGTTCATCATTGACCATATTAAAGGGAAAACATATAAATCCATTTCTAAACATGTATAAACTTTGACTTTGAAAATACTTTACTTTTACTATTTCCTTTGAACCTTACTCTTTGGGGATGGTATATGTCGCTAAAACCACATGGAAAGGAAATTCGAAAACGTTTGTGGCTTTGAAATAAATCCAGTAACCTTATGGAAGAAGGAACGATTAAAATCTAATCTGGATGAATTGCTCAGACTGCTAATGAAAACAATTCCCACTGCAATACTTGTCCCACCTGAAAATGTTCTTTGAAGTTAAGCTTCGGTCTTCATCAATTTTATTAATTGGTCGAGCCTAATTACCGAAAGATGGAAAGAAATAATAGGTGAAACTGATACGGCCCCAAAAGCGATGACTTAATGATAAAGTGACCAGTGGTGTTCCTTTTGTTTCTGAGTTACTATCTTATGAATAAATTTGCATAAATTAACTAAAACAAGTATTCATGGTCACAATTTATATATGTTGGTCACACTTGTTAAAAATTTGTAAGTGTTAACTAGTGCATTCGACATGGATTTTTGCCGCATGGAAGCAGAGGCTTTAATGAAAGGTATGAAACGTTAACAATTAATTATTTACACGGCATTTTATCATACATTAGTTTGGTGCCTTATATATTATGAATATTTGACTAATAAATTTCAAAAAATGTATTGCATGTTTTATTTAAAAGGAGAATCTTTTTATTAACAAAAGGCTGCTCTTTAGTTCTTGAATATATCAGAATCATTCTTCAACGTATTAAATTTCCACGTCGAAACTTGATGAGATTTTTTTCTTTACATTGTATCATATTTTTTAGTCCCAAAATCCCATTTTTGTCATTTGTTTGTATCCTAATATTAGATTTTGAAGAATAATTTTGTCAAAATTGAAATTTTCTCTCTTATATAAATTACTCTGGATAAAAGACAATATTTGAATACTTGAGGATTAAATGTGATTCATTAATAATGTACTCTTTAACTATAGTTAACCTGAAACTTAAGAAAAGATCTAGAAAAATAAAATAAAATAGGTGCATCAGTGAAAACAACTAAATCTTTGGTCAACTAGCAGAAGCAATATAATGTTCCCGTTGATATGTAAAATATGTCTTAATTATGCCTCTTATATATAAAAAAATTACAGTTATGCCTTTTCGTAGGTAACAAATTTATAAGTAACAAATATACACAAAACTTTAATTATACAAAAAATGAAGAAACGGAGTATGATACAAATACAAGGATATTTGCAAGTTTTTGTACAAAAGTTCGATAGTATTTTTTAGGTGAAAAAAAACCCAAACAAATTCGAATGCGTCTTAATAAGGAATATGATTTATACAAATAATGCACGTTGGAACTTTGTACCCAGCAATGATGTCGGATCAATCTGCCTTTCTTTTGTTTAGTTTAACGCGTTAAAATCGTCATTGTTACCCCTCAAACAGGATTTGTGCTATATTTTTTAAAGCTTGCTGTGGCCCATTTTCAGTGCTTCGGTCGAAAGTAAGAAATAAACTTAGGGTTTGGTAAAAAGGAATAGTCTTAGTTTTGAGATAGTGACTGATGGAGTCCGTCGTCCAATTCCAGAACGCCAATCAAAATGAGCATATATAAAGATGTTCGTTTCTGTTAAAAAAAAAAGAAAACACAATAAATAAAATTATTTTTTGAATTACATATCCATTATACACAGTGAACAAACCAGTACAGACAGTAATGTCCTTAATGCTTAATTTGTTATAAATTTGAAACAAAATATGCAATTTAAGCTCTGATCTACGAGCAATAACCAGCATGGCACTATTTAGTAACACGGCGTTAAATTCTATGATAACAGATCGTAACAGTCTGTTAATTGGAGATTAATTGGAAAAACAAATAATCACCCTACAAGATCGAAACACGGATTAAATGTAATGCTGAAGTTTCTTTAAATAAATAGGATGGAAAGGGATAAAAGAATAATAAAAAATAGCTCGCATTTTAAAGCAAGGGCCCAATATACATACATAAAATATTCATGTATAAAATATTAAGGTCCCTGTGAACTAAGGGACAGTTTTAATAGTTCTTGCTTTTATTTCATAAAAAAGTTCTCAAGAGGAATGGAATAAAAAAGCGGGTTCAATTGTTACCACGCTAAACTTTTAAAATAATAAGGATGAATAGTTTGTAATAATTATTCGATAATTTGCGGTGAAGTTTTAAGTCTTGCTTCTTTAATATGTACTCTAGATGTGAAATTTATGTATGAACGGAAAAATGCAAATTTACAGATAGTTACTGTTTTTTTTGTACAAAATTATGAAAGACACAACCAGCCACACAATTTTTCTGATAGAATTTAAGATAAACTTGGTCTGTGGTATCATAGTTATAATGGTATCATAGTTTATAAGGTAAATAGTTTAGTTTTCATCTGTTTTTTTTTTTTTTTTTTTTTTTTTTTCGCAACAAAAATGGCAAGATGTCTTCCCTGTTGTTCTTTTATATAAATACCCCCGCAGAAATGTAATCTTTTACTAAAAAGTCTGAAAAGTACCACTTATTATAAATTATATTTCGGTAATAATAACATAATGTTAGATTCTACATCTTTGTAAAACCATAAAGCATATCATGATTTTAAACTACCTTCTAGAACAGCCACTTGTTCTGAAAATGGACCATTGGTCCGATAACCTTGGTGCAACACCTTTATTAAAAACCAATTCATTGTGGAAATTCTTTCATTTTTAACACGTGCCGACACAGATATTAACAATACAGTCAAACAGTTTCATCTTGTTTAACCTAAAACCCACTTCATATCAAGACGATTTCGAACGCACTCTTCAATATAGCAAATAAATAAGTCTTTCTTCGAGATAATTAGACTCCTATACGAGTATTAATAATGTATCTTATATTACAATTATATCAAACAAGCTGTTACGGAGACTATGAAGTGCAAGAATTCCATATTGAAATCGGAAAAAAATATCAGCATCCGTTACAAATGAAGAAATTATGCACGAGGACCCGTAATCGGTACATAATTTCCAAATCCAAATTGTAAATGGCGGAACATTTTCTTATATCATAGTTTTTATGTAAGAGGTTTATCTGTGTATGTACCAGTTTGCCGATTCATGTTCCAGATATATGCATAAATTACAAAATAAATTCATTTTATGAAGGCATTGGTTATTCGTTTTTTATTAAAATTATTTGGTATAAAATGCATATTATTTATACAAATTGATTTATAAATCAAGTCATGAACATTATAAACTAATCTTTTGCTTTAATTCCGGTTTTCTTATTTTTGGATTTATTTATAATGAAAAAGTACACCGACCAAAAGAAATGCATGCCTTAGATACAAGCTGGAATTCGAGCTGCTCACAGACCGGAAGTTTTGAAATACCAACGATGTTAAGATTGACCTGGAACACCGCCGTTCCAAATCTTGAAATTTTAGGTTGCTTTAATGTATATAATTATTGAAAATCATTATTGAAGTGAGCGTGAGTAATAAATTTGATTTTGAGATCAGTGTACCTCTAAGGCTATTGATTGAAAAAAGTAGTAGTCTTTATATTGTACTCAAAGAAGCAGAGGTACCAATGGGGTATCCGAATCTATGGCTCATAGCAATAGTTAAAAAGGTTTAATACAAATGTCACTTATGATATATTTCAGGCCAAGGACGTGTCAATCAGCTTGGTGGGGTATTCATCAACGGGAGGCCGCTGCCAAACCACGTTCGTCTGCAGATCATAGAATTAGCAGCCCAGGGTGTTCGACCGTGTACTATCAGTAGACAACTGAGGGTATCCCATGGATGTGTCAGCAAAATACTACAGCGCTACCAAGAAACAGGTAGCATCCGTCCCGGCGTCATAGGTGGCAGCAAACCGAGAGTAGCGACACCGGAAGTCGAGAAAAGGATTGAAAATTACAAAAAGGAAAACCCCGGAATTTTCAGTTGGGAAATCAGAGACAGACTTATCAAAGACGGTATCTGCGACCGCAGCACAGTCCCGAGTGTCAGTTCCATTAGTCGAGTACTCCGAAGTAAATTTCATAAAACTGGATCGGAATCGGAAGACGAGGAAGCACCAAGCGGAGACGAAGAGGCATCCGAGGCAAAAGATAAACAGAACCACAGCATTGACGGAATACTAAGAGATGACAAGAAATGTTCGGAAGATGGTAAGATACACATATTTCTTTCTTATTTGTAACTGTGTATTCGATAATAAGCACCAATAAAAAAAATCGCATTTGTATTAGTTTAAACTCTTCCCCTTATAAATAGAATAACGATTTCTTCTTATTTCTTTAAAAAATGGTTCCCAAATTATGTACCACAATAAAATTTCTGAACATGCTTTTCATATTTCGAAGGGATAAAAAATCAAGTTCATTCAAAAACCAACACCCTCCTAACACTTAGTAGAAGCATGCTGGATAGTGTTTTGTTGATTATTTAAAGTAAATTCTGATATATTGCCCTCGGCAGTTAGCCTTGGGTAAGCAGAAAATCTTGACATTTCAGGAATTGCATTATCTATGCTGCACTTTTTTCTCGTGTTCATCTACTTGCTAAATGTATATATATTATTCATATATTATTCATATATACGGGTCTAGTTTTCTTCATCCAAAGATTGCTGAAGAAATTCGTCATTGTATGGCTAATAGTTGATAAAAAAGTACTTAATATAAATTTTGCATTCTTTTTTCGGACATTTTCAAAACAGAGAAATTATTTTTGCAAAATAGCGATATATCGAAACAGCGAAAAAGCATGTATAAAAACAGCGACAATTTGTATTTTTCAAAACAAGCGACATTTACATGTACCTTTAGGGTTTTTAAAAGAAAGATAGAAACAGTAAATAAAAAGAGATGAAATGGAATCATGTCAAGAGACAACAACAGACAGTAACTAAATATGGGAAAACAGACTAGCAACATAAGGTTGAATAATGATAATGAAAATTTATATACCATATTGTAAGAAATTGCGTATACAGGGGCCGTGTTAACGAAGGTGTCCTAGGATTAGGACATGTCTAAGGATGGTCTTCGG
Organism: Arcuatula senhousia; assembly: GCA_963971305.1. NCBI lineage: Eukaryota > Metazoa > Mollusca > Bivalvia > Mytilida > Mytilidae > Arcuatula > Arcuatula senhousia. The sequence goes on along the minus strand of OZ020316.1, from coordinate 14,603,514 downwards.
ACATGTCTCAGTCCTAAGTCATGTTATTGAAGGCATCCTAAAAAAGGGCATATGTCCTAAATTTGGTCCTAAATTTGGGGTGTGAAAATTGTTGTCCTAGGACCATCCTTGTGCCTTTAAACTTAAAAAAATGTCTAAAATAGGTTTTATCTCCTTGAATTAGGGTTGTATGTGGCCAAACTCTCATTTTTGATATTTTACTCTTTAAATTTAGCAAATAAAGATATTTTTGCCATTGATGAAATTTTCCCAATAATTACCCATATATTGGATATTGTTGACCTATGTTTTATCAGTTACATTTTGACGATATTCTAATATATGTAGTACTAGACTTTGGTAGATTTAACAGTTCACGTGGATATTTGCTTCCCAAACCTAAGGATTAATGATAAGTGCAATGCGCAGAAAAAAAACCGAATGAAGAAATGCAATGATAATGCAATAAATTATTTTGATTTCCCCCCCCCTAAAAAGAAGGCTTCGCAATTAAAAAAAACGTTTAAATCTATTTTACATTTGAAAATGTAAAACAAAAAACTTCTTTTTTCAAACGCCTTTACATCGGCGTAAATGCATTACATATGGCTATTTAGGATTATCCTAAATTCGTATAAGGATGGTCCTATTTGTGGTAATCCTAAGATGGCTTCGTTTTACATCCTAGGACGCGTATAAGGATGACCGTTTCTTCATCCCATTTTAAGTCCTAAGACATGGTTTAGGACACAGCTTAGGACAGCTTCATTAACCTGGCCCACGAAGTATACATGTACAGTTAAAATTACACTTTATAATGATGACAAGCTTTTATCACATACAATTTATCTACACGGAAGAGGAATAGTTAAGATAACCGCCCTATTTAATTTTTATAAAACAATATTTTTTTGAATATTTTCTTTAATGTTTACCTATCTTATGTCGCTGTTTTTGCTATTAGCCCGAATAATACAGTCGTTATATTTCGCTCCCTGTAGTCGCTACATCGGATAGGGCTTGAATTATTCAATTTATTTTGATGTATGATTTATAAGAAAATCCAATAAAATATATCACTGTTTCGACTACAGCAAATGTCGCTGTTTTGATTGTCGCTATTTTGAAAAGTTGCTGTTTTGATATAGCCTCTCTTATTATTCTACAGACTTTTTCTTTTATACATGTATGCGATGTAGAGGATTAATCGTAGTTAAGAATATATCAAAATAGACGGATACTCAATCTTAAAAACAATTGATTCATAACATTTTGTACATAAATCTTATAAATTAAATGATAAACCACATACAAAGTGTTACATTCAAATGTATAATCTCGTAGCTTGTACAATATTTCAGTTTCCTTAAATAGTATGTTAAAATAATTCCACTGTTAAATCAAGCATTTAAGTTTTCACCATCTTCAAAGGATTAATTACATGCAGGCATATGATTACCACTATTGTGATAGGCCAACATGCAAAGTAGCGATAAAATTCAACATGAATTGTGCACTTCCGAGCAACTATTCAATTAGCGATTATCAACACTTTACTTTAACGACATTGAACCAATATGCAACACTTTACTATGGCGTTGTGAATTGGATAAATCCCTTCAGAAAGTGAATTGTGCAGTTTACAATCGCAATTCCTCAACGATTTATCTATGATTATCATAAATTTTCCAATCCATTGACAAATTCTTTTTATGCAGTCATTTCGTAATGGGAAACCTATAGCTTTTACCACGCCATTTTTCCGTCTTAAAAAGATGTGTACGGGATAATATCCCGGATTATAGTACGACCCTTGTCATTTTATGTTACTTTGCATTTACTATTACATACCAAATTCGAAAGCGATCGGGTTGATGTAATTTGAAGGACAATTTAATTGGAGCTCTGTATTAAATCTGTTTTTGGCAATTTAAGTTACCGAATTAAATAGAAGAGGCTGTTGAATGCAACAATACGGTTATTGCAATCAAATCGCGAACGTCAAAAGATAAAACAAGGAATTATCGATATTTGGAGCCAGAAACGAGGGTTTGATTGCCTTAAAATTGACCATGATTGAATTTGATATGTTAAGTTAGGTGGTAACGTCCCAAACGATTTTCTAGAAAATGATTCAATCCGTTTGAAAGTATTAAAACCATTTTAATATCTTCTTTCTTAAATATTTTAACAAGCTTTCAATGTATTTTAAATGCTTTGATATAAAATTGAAGCATAAATCGTAATGTATTGATGAAATAAAATGTTACCATAAAAAGGTTTTGGAATTTGAGAAAGTTTGCTCATAAATAGATTGCAGCATATCTTTTATGAACAAGTAATACCAGTTGACAATAATTATTTGGCATTTAGAAGTCCAACTATTGATCTCAACAGGGACGAACCCAAAATGACCAAGTTAGGGGCTTCTACAATCTTTTTTGTTTCTTATGAAAATGACAATTAAATGATACTTTTTATTAACTTAAAAAAACAGTAGCTTATAATGAAAGCAGTAGAAATCCAAGAGAAAATGACATAAACATTAAAACAAGCTTTTGACTTATAATAATTTTTCAAAAGGCTCTTTGTTTTAATTTCAGCTTTCTAGTATACTAAACTTAGACGAAGTGAAGTAAATCAATTGTTTCGCGCGTATTGCAGCAAATCTGGATTTCAAAACTTAATTTTCCAAGTTAGACATGGATAATGGAGTTTAGTAGCAAGATAACAATTTTCTCTGTCAATTCCAAAACCAAAGGGACTTTACCGTAAAATTTGCTTTATGTGACGTCATTCAAATCTGGGTCGTAATAATGTTTAATTGTTTGTTCCCATTTGCAGTCAAACTGTGTGTTTGACGGTCTGTAAACTGATTTTTCATGCCCGAAAAAATTAGTTCGATTTGCAGTGAGCAGAACGAAATGCAAATTGGGACGGAACCAATTAAATTTCCCTGAAGAAAATTTGAATACAATTGTTCCCCGTTTGGTTGCACAAATTTTATAACGCTAAAAGCATTTTATAATTATAAGTACAATAGCTCAGTTTTCTAATATTAAATTATTTCATTTTTGAAAATTATCCTTTTTCCATGGAATTATGAATTATATCATCTTTTTTCAATGCATTCAAGGGGGAGATAATCGGATCAACTTCAAAGAATATAAATTCTGTGATTCCGTGTAATGTTTTACAGATCAAAATGCGTCAGTTAATGCATTTATCTTGATTAAATAATATCATTTTATATCAAAACATTTCTATAATTGTAAGTGCTTTTAATAAGTCTCCATGTTGTCATATCCAAAACATAAACTGGCTTTAAAAATTTCGAACCATTTTTTTATCATTTAAAGAAAATTAATCATTCGATCCCGTATTGCGAAATAAAATGTTAAAAAAAGACAAGAAAAGAGAGAAAGTTTATTGCTTCGTCATGTGAGTAAGTTATGTGATTTGGTACGCAGGAAAATTTTGTTCACATGAATTTCACGTGAAATCACAATTAACATGAATTTCGAGGTAAAGAGAAGCAATAAATGTGAGTTTCGCGTGAAATAATTTTTTTCTTCTAAATATTCATAGAATCGCATGAAAGTTAAAGAATATTTAAAAATGTTGAAAAACATTTTTTCACGTAAAATTCATGTGAACTTAACATCAAATAGTTTGTTTGAATTAACGTGAAATTCACATTAAATTTTTGTTTAAATTAATTTAACGTTAATTTCATGTGGACAAAATTTCCCTGTGTTGTTTGATTTTAATTGTTTGTTTGATTTTTTGCACTACTGAATGTTTCAATCGCTTCATGGAATTCTATTTTATTTTATTTTGCTATTCTTTAAAACACAGGAAATATTTTTTTTTATAAATTATCGGTAAAGATCAAATAAAAGAGGGACAATTTTATTTCACCGACAAAATTTAAAATCTGCTTGTATTTTTAACATTAAAGAAATACATGCTGAGCAAAAGATACATTATATTTGTAATCAAGCTGTTCGCGTCTGTAGGTTTAATTTTCGTTCAAAAATTGTCACCTTCTTTAACGAGGCAAATGTTTATCTTGACGCGATCGTATTTCCAATTGCTCGTAAAATCGCTCGCGGTTCGTTCGATTACACAACATATTGACGCTATAATTAGCTTGATAAACATGAGATGACAAAGGGGGTAAACTTGGATATTTTGTTAATTTAATGAATCTTGCGTGTCATCTTTTAATAGGCTTTAGAGATGTGGAAGATTAGTAGAAAATTACCACTTTGCGATATCGCTTAAATCATTATCAAAGAAGTTGAGACGTTCATGTATTTAGATAGAGGGAAACGAAATCTGTAATTTAATAAATAAACAAAGTAAAACTTATTTCATTCAAGAAAACATGGAATAAAAAAAATATGCATCTACATGAACATGCCATTTATAACATTTTTTAATTGTTTTGCAATTTCATTTTTTATTACAAATACCTGGAACTTAACAAATAAAATTCTTTAAGAAAGAAAAAAGCCTAATTAAAATAATGGCATTGTCTTCGGAATAAGGATGTGTGATTCACTTTTCCAAATTTCTAGTTTTTATCATAACGTTTCTGAGAAAATTAAAACTAAACCGTGTTGATTTATCTTATACAATACAAAGATCATGCAAATTTCACCTAACCGAAAGGGTTTTTTCTGACCAGGGGAAAGCAGACCTTATCAAGAAGACTATGGAGTTACTATATCTAGATATATAAAAACTCTATGTTAGTACCTTTCTAAAATATTTTTTTTTGATAAGCGAACACTATTTTCAGAAGAAAAGTCATTTCTAATATTTCAACAGCCTTATATCCTTTCACAAAAAAGTGTTTTTATTTACATTTTAAATCATACAACAACAGGAAAAAGGGGGGGGTCGATTTATTTCAAATTCAGCAACCAATAACGACAAATCATAAAATGAAAGAAAATAGAAATCGTAAAATGAATGAAAATAATAGAATGAAAGTTCCCTTTTTAATACATACGAGTGTAAAACCCTGCACAGAAAGCTTAATGTTAGTAAGTTCATGTGCTTCATCAATTTCCCCCTTTTGATATGGAACGCAGCGCCATAGGAAGTTTTTCTAGCCGGGACAACTTCTCAGGATAATTGCACAGTTAATCCATATTTAGTTGGCCAGCTCCGCAGAATTGAACGGACATGGGTCAGGCTTGAAATTAAATTGACACGGTCAGTTTAATGACCAATTCTACATCTCAATTTCATCTCTATTTTATTTTTCTGAAAAATTATTAACAATATTATCCCTATCGCCCTCCTACTGATTGTGTCTTTTATGCTTGTAAAGTACGGACATTAGGAATTAAAATATTTTACCTCCGACACAAAAGAGTCGACTTTGTCCAACGAAATTTTGACATGCTGTCAACTACTTGTGATTTTTATGAAAGTTTATTAAGGCTTTAAGGTGTCATTTTCAGTTTTGTAAAACGGCTTATAATGAAAGAAAGGCTTTTTTTCTAACTTTGACATTATTTTCTCTCTCGAAATATTTAAATCATGATCGTATTAATAGCAAAATTATTTAGCAATAAGAGCCAAAAATGTTAAATAATAAATTGTTTCATAATCTAGTTTTCAACAAATAAATAATTTATGGTTTTAAATATTTTCTGATATTTGGCATTGGAATTAACAAAAGCAAGTTTAAATGAACTAGTTATTAACACAAAACATTGAATTTTTTGCTTGTTTTTTGTTGTTGCTGTTTTTCTTTTTAAAATCACATGTTCCCTAAAGCTGGTGTGTGTTCCGTTTGTCATTTAAGAAACATATGCACATGATGCAAAACCAGTGCTGCAGAAAATACGCTATTCGGATTCATTCGTGCTTTTCATGACAGTAAATGATGTTCCGAAATGTCTCTTGGTGATTTCCATTCTTTCTTGGAACCGAGGCGTTTCTAAGCACTGTTGAGTGTATAAAAAGCTTGTTTGACTATTGTTGTATAAAAGTAGCGATTTCGTGGGGAATAATCACAGTGGCCAATAGATTAATACAAGCAAGAACTATTTCCCGCTGCGCAATCTCTTTACTTGAACTATGATAGACGGTCCCCCGCTGAGTCCAGTCAGATAACCGTCCGCTTGAATCCGATTAATCCCTAACATTTTCTTTAACTTAGTCCTAAGTGACCCTACAGTACCAAATTACTATTTTGAAATGCTTTTAGATCAAGAAAAAATAATAATTCGAATATAGATTTCTTTCAATATATAGACTTATTAAAGATAAGCTCTTAATACAGCGAAATATGAAACTTATTTAACCGAAAAATTAGAAAATGTGGCGTGTTTTTACTAATGACGAAGATCATTGGAATTAACACTGTGAATTATTTGAAACCTTTAAATTATCTGCGACTTAATCAGACGGAGCTTGATCAGAAATGAAGAGTATCAATTTTATGCTATCAATATTTGCCACTAAACACGTTAAATATCATCTGGAATTGATAAAAGAGACACAAAAACGTTTGATTTAACATCCTTATTTAACGACCAGTTCATAATTATATACAATTAAGTATCATTAATCATTAATGAAACATTACGAATATCCAAACTTTGTTAATTTTATTGTTTAAAATAAATCAATCATTTTTAGGGTAGTAAATTAAAAGGAAATAACTAATTTTTAATATTTCTAGATAATTTTAAAATGCATCGAAAAAATAGATATTTCCGAAATTATGACACAATGAACAATCATCAATATTATTCTTTTTTTATGAAAGCAAAAAATCACATATGCGTCGGCTGCCTGTCCGTCTTCTGTCGTCCGTAGTCTGGCCGTTACTTTGTAAACATATTCTTTTCTAAAACCACTGAAAGGATTTCTTTTATAACTTGGTCTTAGTAATTCTTTAAAAAATGAGTTCGGCTTTACAATTTTTCAACAGACACGGCTGCTGATACTAAAAATAGAACATAGGGTAAAATCACATTCAAAGGGTTTTAACTTGAAAACTATAACAGATAGAATGAATCTGAAGAAACTTATGCTGTTCTACAAACGCAAAATCTCCATTGGGTTGTAGTTGTCAGATCTATAGGGGTTATGGCCCTTTATGAATAAAAAATAGCGGTTTTTATGTTTTTTGTCTATATAATGAGAACTTTTACAAATAGAGAAAAGCTGTGCATCTTGCTTAAACCTTTAGCTCACTTAGCTCTACAACTCTCCATAAGGTCAAATTTGTCAGATGACCTTTAATAAGAAGTAATGGCCATTTATTTTCGAAATCATTTGTTTTTGCCCTATAGATTTAAAATCAGAAAATATATGAAAAAGCTTTTGCTTGCATGCATTAAATGTCCATCTTAATAAGCTCCACAAAATCATTCATAGGCTGAAGTTGTATAATGATTCTTTTGGGGAATTTCCTTCTTAATTTAATGCTCTCAATATTAATAAATGATCCTTGGAGCCTCTTGTCTATCTTTCACAATCATCAACGAAGTTTGTACATGTATGTATGCATATAGGTCAATTTCTTACAAAATATTACCAGTACTTTAAACAATATTAAATACGAAAGAATATGGAATATGTGCCAGAAAGACACGATCCACATATTGAAATGATTTTTATAAATGTACAATGCAAAATTTCGCTGCGCTTATCTGGATTAACCTTCATCAGACACGCTAGGAGTAAAAACTTTGGAAAACCGGTAGTATATTAAAGATTTGATAAAACAAAAACAGAAGCCAAAAAATATTACAACAATGACCAAACAAATAAATTTATCAATTTTTAAAGAAATAGCCAAACGTTGTCAAATTTTGGAAATATGTAAACTGTGTCTTTCCAACACATATTCCAGTACTCGAAAATATATAAGAGCATACAACTGAAGCACGGGGAAGCTTTCTACGACCTCCACACGGCACTAAAGCGAAACTCTGAAATAATATTAAATACGAAAGAATATGGAATATGTGCCAGAAAGACACGATCCACATATTGAAATGATTTTTTTTACAAATATTATGTCTTTATAATTTCAGAATTGTCCGACTGTGAATCTGAACCAGGACTTCACCTAAAACGCAAACAGAGACGAAGCCGCACTACTTTTACTGCAGAACAACTTGAGGAATTAGAACGCGCATTCGAACGCACTCACTACCCGGATATATATACGCGAGAGGAACTAGCCCAACGCACTAAACTAACAGAAGCACGTGTTCAGGTGTGGTTCAGCAACAGAAGGGCACGTTGGAGGAAACAAGTGGGCAGTAATCAGATCTCAGCTTTAAATAGCCTTCTACAGGTGCCCGGTGGCATGACCAACCCTCCATATATGATCCATGATCCTTCATCATATCCATTACCGGCAGCTCAAGGTAGAAATATAATAAACTTTAATGTTTTTAATTATCTTAAACATGTTAAAATACTGGAGCGGTGTTCTCGAAAGTATCCTAAAATTTGTCTAAAGACGCGTCTAAAGTCAAATTTTGAGACCTAGTTTGGACCATCTTTAGACCATCCTAATCTGTTTCTCGAAACTATCTTAGACGCGTCTTTTGTTAGGACGTCTCAATATAGATTTAATACAATTTTTATTCAAACAAAATTTAATAATTAACTTTTTTAAAGAATATATTCCTCTGTATGTACACCAAAACGGCTACGATTTGAATGCTAAAGCTAAAAGTCCACACTTTATTAGCTACAGTTTTTATTTTAAATTCATAACCACGTTGTCCTAAAATACTTAAAACAACAAACATGGTCATCGAAGTATGTGAAAATAAGTTCAAAGTTTAAAATCATGCATGATGCCTTGAATACAAGTTAACCGATGATTAAATGTCATTAGGTGAACACCTGGACAAAATATAGTGAGTTATAGTGTATAAAATAAGTAAAATTTAAGATTGAATGGTCTAAAGACATCAAATTTGGTGTCTTAGTTTTTATCCTAAAATAGGACAAGAGCTTAAAATAGGACTGCTTCGAGAACACGACTTAAGACTATGACGAGTCTTTAGATGGTCTATAGACACGTCTTAGTGCTAAGATAGATTCGAGAACACCGCCCCTGATTTTTATTTTTACAGAAGCCATTCACATGGAATTCTTGAAAGCAAAAAACATATTTTTAAAAACAAAAACAATGTACTATAACTTATAATATTTAAATGCACGTTCACGCCAATGTATGAGCGCGAAAAAAACTACAACTTTAAATATTTCTTAGATTGATTTTTTGTTTGATGTAAAACTTGTCCTGAAATTTCATTTAAATAACTTTATCTTTCAATGTCCAGCAATCCAAAATTCCTGAAAATAAGACATAAGTCCTCGACCCTCTCGGTAATCATTCCTCACTTTACTTTTCTTCATAAATATAACAAATGGTCCCTACTTCCTATTTCTATTGCTAATAAAAAATGTTATTTTTAATATTTTGTGTTTTTTTTTCATTTTAGACAGTTTATGGCATAGAAACAGCGTAGCTCAATCCATCCAATCACTCAGTCAGACTTTGAAGCCAGGAGATTCGACATATGGCGGCATTATGGATTCTTATCTATCTCATACGTCACAAGTAAGTTATGACGTCACCAATTAATTAGTATGTAGTGATAAATTACCAGTAGTTCAAAATTTATTTCTTTTTTTTTATGGTAATTTAGTTGATTTGTTAATAGTAAAAATGATATCATTTAAAGTTTTGTGTGTTTCATTGGGGTTTTTAAAATTCCACTTGTTATAAATGAGGGTTGTGTCGAGTATACCTATTCCACATCTCATTATTTTCTATTAAAGTACTTCAAGAAATTACCAAAAACCATTGAAAAAATCCGAATGCATACAGAATAATAAAAAAGCCCGCTTTTTTCTCTCAGTCTCGCCATTATCAATAATGGTTGTATCTTTTTATTCTTGTGTGCTTAATTATAAAATTGTTTTTCTTATCCTTGCTTTTTTTAAAAATCTTTATCTTGTACATTTATTTATCCCTCACCTCATTGTTAACTCATTGTTTTAGGTAAATAACATGGCAGCCCACAATAGCACAGATAGTTTCCCCAACAACTGGCACAGTGCTGTGACATCTACGGTTAACTCTCTTGCGTATTCAGCTACATCCGGGCACTATTCTCATCCATACTCCGACATGACAAAGTATTATAACTCGCATATTCCTGGAGGTAAGAAACAGCTTAGAACTCTTACTGTTAGTTGTAAAACTAAAGCAAAAAAAAATATAAAAAAATTGAAACAAAATCAAATAGAAATAAACACACACAGATAGCTATATACCCCCTTTTGTTATCAACCTGTAGATTTTAGCTAAACAAAGTCTGAAATCCCCTTTCGTACTCAGTGTATGTAAAACACCCTCTTTTGAAAATATCGAAATCGTCCCTGCTGCTGTTTAAACATTTTTTTTTAAAGTTTTTAAAAATTGTAACTGTAGCCACGTGTGCAGTTAAACTATGCACAGACTACATTAACATCTTCAGTTTCTCCAAAAGCATAACAACAACTAAAAGATAACGTGAAATACCATAATTTATTACGTATCAAAACATAATTCCTCGTGTTTTTTACAGTTCCATCCTCGATGGAAAGATGTTCAGTCGATGACAGTCTTGTTGCATTGAGAATGAAATCACGTGAACATTCTGCAGCCTTAGGACTTATGCACGAACCAGGAAAGATGACGACATCTTACTGATCACATGGCGGAAGTGACACAATCGTATTTTAGCGGAAGCACTTGAAATGACTTAAGCCCTGCCAGAGTGTTCATAAAAAATAAATAATTGAGCTTGAATTGAAGATGCCACAATGTAGAAACAATAAGTGCTACCCGAAATAACATCAACATTTACCATCCAGTATTCAACATGAACAAAAATGGAAATAGACCTAAGTTTATTGCTTTATAATTCAGACTATTAAGCAAAGTAGATACAATGCTTATTTTTGATAGTGACAATGAGTCGTTGGTTTGCTAAGAAGGACAAGTACTTACGTAGCTTTATAGATAATAAAGCTAGCAACCGAATGTTTTTTTTAAGTGACTAAGTGACTTTGGTTTGCTTAAATTTGTATATAGTTACTTTCTTGAGTCTATCTTCACGTCTTTATCTGAACTTACTCTGTATATAGATACCAATTGCATGTCAGTCTCTCGTAATGAATCTCATGAATAAATGCTGAATAGTTTAACTTTGTTTTTACTATACTACTCACATTTTTATCATGCTTCCTAACTTTATGGGCAATAGCGTCTCTGAAAGGTCTTGCGGTTCAAAAAACACCATCAAACGCAATTTGATTTAAAATTGGTTACCTGGCATCTTTTAAACTTATATTTAAAAAATGACTAAACAAATAATAGTATTAGCCGAAATAAGCAAGAAGCAAAGAGGCACCAATGGGGCATTCGAGTGTCAAAAGTTCGAAAGGGCAACGACAAAACCGGCAAACACGAACAAGAACAGCACATGGAAACACAAAACACAAGAAAAAACACAGAATCAACCGAACAATAAATAACAACGCAAACCCAAATTGTAATGAGAGCGAACTTGGGTGCCCCGAAAGAGTAAGCGGTTTCTGCCTGCTATATCCCACCCGTCGCGCTGCCAATTTCCAGATGAAAAATAGTATAAAACAACTCGCACAAAAACATAAAACACATACACACACACACAAGACAATTGAAATATACTAGTAGAATAAGATTCCATGCTTTTTCAACAAAATGAAATATTTTCTTCATGTTACCGAAACCGATGAACAAATTTCTGCTTGCTGCAACCAAATTTCAACATTACAAAAACAGCGACTCTGTGTAACAAAAGGCGCACAGTAGCCTGAACAGCTCTTCTGGTCCATAGGGGTCTCTATTACAAGGCAAAAAATTCAAAAGCCTTTTAAAGTATTTCAACAAGAACGAGACACATATTTTCTCTATATAACGGCAATAGTTTTCATTCTATAAGGCTCTAAAAGAGGCCATCTGACGTTTTCGGTTTAATGGAAACTATTGCACAGCTTCTTAGGCTGAACATTTATGCGAGCGACAGCTTTTCTCTATCTGCACTAGGTTTGGGGCTGGCTGGGTAGCCGAGTGGTCTGAGGCGCTGGTTTAAATACCACACTATCGATGACTAACCGATCACCTCTCAGGTGGTGTTCGAGTCCCGTTTGTAATTTCCAAAAAAAAGGACTCCCTTACCTGTATGTTATTAGGTTGGTCAGTTACCTTCCCACCCCAAGGTCGATGGTTTTCTCTGCGCGGGTATTTGGTTTCCTTCACCATTAAAACTAGAACAGACCACCCTTTATGGCACAGGGGCGTCAAAAATTGCGTTAACCTATATAACACAAACACACAGACGCGTGCGCGCGCAATATGTTCATTCGTGGTGGTTAGCACTGCTGATTATCTTTTAACTCCCCGAGGTTAGCCCGCTCCAGCATCAACACTTTTGTTTGTTTTGATTGTGTTGAAGAACGCATCAAAGCTGTAAATTATTCGTTTAAAATTCAAAATTGTCATAATACAAATGACAACAAAGATCCAGACAATAAATTTTGCTACGCCTGACGCGCGTTTCGTCTATTCAAGACTCATCAGAGGCGCTCTACCAAAAATATTGAAAATACCAAACACTATATGAATATGAAGAGCATGGAACAATAAAACCAAAAATACCAAACTGGGGAACCAAATTATTACTAAGATAATCAACCTATGTCTGGGGTAGGAAGAACCTTAGGGTTTAGACAATTTTGAAATTTAGACGGATAATTTAAACCTTTGATGTTTTCTCAAACTCTAAAGTGTTGGTGCCGGAGCGGGGTAACCTCGGGGAATTAAAACTCCACCAGCAGTGCTAACCTTCACGTGTGTTCGAAATACAAATGACAACAAAGTTCCAGACAATAAATTTTGCTATGCCTGACGCGCGTTTCGTCTATTCAAGACTCATCAGAGGCGCTCTACCAACTACCAAAAATATTGAAAATGCCAAACACTATATGAATATGAAGAGCATAGAACAATAAAATCAAAAATACCAAACTGGGGAACCAAATTATTACTGAGATAATCAACCTATGTCTGGGGTAGGAAGAACCTTAGGGTTTAGACAATTTTGAAATTTAGACGGATAATTTAAACCTTTGATGTTTTCTCCAACTCTAAAGTGTTGGTGCCGGAGCGGGCTAACCTCGGGGAATTAAAACTCCACCAGCAGTGCTAACCTTCACGTGTGTTCGAAATACAAATGACAACAAAGTTCCAGACAATAAATTTTGCTACGCCTGACGCGCGTTTCGTCTATTCAAGACTCATCAGAGGCGCTCTACCAAAAATATTGAAAATGCCAAACACTATATGAATATGAAGAGCATAGAACAATAAAACCAAAAATATCAAACTGGGGAACCAAATTATTACTAAGATAATCAACCTATGTCTGGGGTAGGGAGAACCTTAGGGTTTAGACAATTTTGAAATTTAGACGGACAATTTAAACCTTTGATGTTTTCTCCAACTCTAAAGTGTTGGTGCCGGAGCGGTCTAACCTCGGGCTAATCCTAGGGTTGTTCCTACGCCAGACACATATTGATCTTAGTCATAATTTGGTTCGACATCTTTGGTTTCATTGTTCAATGTTCTTCGTATTCAAATAGTATGTGGCATTTTCAATCTTTCGGTAGAGCGCCTCTGATAAGTCTCGGATGGACGAAACTCGAATCAGACGTAGCATAATTTATTGTTTTGGACTTTGTTGTAATTTTTATTTCTATAAGGCAAAACAAAGATTTTAAAGGGCAAAACCTCTAATAGGGATTATCTGGCAACTTCCTCCATGACTTATATAGATCTTCTTGAGCTAACCAGTTAAGCACGCAACAGTTTTTCTTCACTTGCAGTGTTACTTCGATTTTGTAAGCCAAAAAGGCTTAATGAGCTGAACATACAAGCCAGGTCTAGCTTTCCTCTGCAACAAATTTCATTCTTTAAGGTAAATATGAAAAGATGATATTACTTTATTCAATGTGACTTGTGTCTGCCTGTTTGTTTAATTAATTTTGAAGATCTCAGAAACCACTGATGGTTTTGCTCTATAAGGTTACGCAATGACTTATTATGGAAGTTTTATAAAAAACCTGAGCATCTTTGTCAGGCATCATGCAAGTTTTATTTTAAATTGAAGTGTCTTAATTACAATATAAAAGCTCAACAATTAAATTTCTTATCTTAATTTAATAATGAGATTTATACAAAATAAACAATTAAAAGTATATATTAGTGTGTCCTTTACCAAAATTATAGATGAAAATAGATCTTGAGTGTCGGTTGGGTTTTGGGTTTTAGTTAAAACAGAAACAAACGAAGATCAGATGCTATCCTTCTTCATCATCATGAGCTCAACAAAACTCCACAGAGCGATTGGAATGTGTGCCCCAGGTAGTTAAATGGAGTAAACGTGCAATGATTTGATTTGACAGAATGTAACGTTTCTCGAACTTGCTGCATATTTCGATAGGACTAGGACCCATATGATCCCCTGTAGAAGGCTGAATTGCTCCTACCCACCCCCTGTTTCTAGTGGCATGTCCGATTATTCTTGTGTCCACATTTCCTCCACATCATCATCATTTCATGTTCATTTCTTATCTCATGCGTGCTGCTTGTGAGTAAAGCAATAACTACTTCAAGTAACTAAACTATTTTTATGCCAATTTCTAGCTGTCAGATGACTTATTCTATAGGCTTTTATCCTATAAAGATCAAAATTAGTGTTATGAATGTCATTTACAAGAAAACTTGCAAGTAGAGAAAATACCGACCTAATTTTTCAAAATAAAAATGACAACTTACAAATGTTACCATTTGGTCAAAACTGTCAGGCATTTTTTAAAATGGCAATGGCTCTTTAAAGGCTAAAATAGCGTTTTTATGTTTTGGCCTTATAGATTATTATTATGTTTTGGCCTTATAGATATTAAAATTACAACAAAGTTCCAGACAATAAATTTTGCTACGCCTGAATCGCGTTTTGCCTATTTAAGACTCACCAGAGGCGCTCTACCCACGCTTTCCGAAGATTGAAAATTTCAAACACTACAAAATTATGAAGAGCATAAACTTATATTACAGAAACGTTTTGTAGAAAAAAATTCAATTTTCAATTTTGAAGAAAAAAAAAGGACTTAGACGCTCCACAAAATTCTACATGAGTCAAAATGATCAAATGACACTATTAATGGACAATGGTCCTATAATAGTTTTTTTTCATGATTTTTGCATTCAAATGTTAAAGACATTGAAAAATATTAAACCCTGTGACTTTTTATGCATGTGTATTCGATTACCTGATTTAATATGTTATTAGAGCTTGTTATGAGCAATTTCATATACACAAACAAACTTTGTTGTCATTTGTATTTCGATCAAATATAGGCAACACAAATTACGAACAACAGCAAATGAACTGACCGCATACTACAAACTGTGAAACGATCACTATAATCTAACGTTTTTGTTATAACTTCTTACTTTTTTGTGTTAAATCTCACGCATTCTGTGATTACTAAAAATGTTTCATGTAATTTTTACTCACGTTTGTTTTTGTGAATTAGGGGGGCGGAGCTGGCAGTTTGGGTTGATTATTTATGTTCAAAATTTTGCGGGTCAGAAAATTTATGCGGCGAGATTATTTTTATTTTTTATTTTCTTGAAGGTAGAGGTCAGATTATTTATTTCCAGGACAGAATTTTTATTTACAAAAAACTGCCTGGCCCCTCAGAATGTAATACTTACCCTTACTACTCACGTTTTTCTTTGATTACTACTAATGTTTTCAGTAATGACTACTCACGTTTTTCGTGTTTACTACTAAGTTTTTCTGTCATTACTGCTCACGTTTTTCTGTGATTACTTCTTACGTTTTTCTGTAATTACTACTCACGTTTTCTGAGAGAACTACTCACAGTTTTTGTGAAAACTACTCACATTTTATTGTGATTACCACTCACGTTTTTCTGTGATTACTACTCACGTTTTCTGTGATAATTACTCACGTTTTCTGTGATAACTGCTCACGTTTTCCGTGATTACTACCCGCGTTTTCGTGGGATAACTACTTACGTTTTTCTTTGATTACTACTCACGTTTTCTGTTATAACTATTCACGTCTTCTGTGATTACCACTCACGTTTCACTGTGATTACCACTCAAGTTTTTCTGTGATTACTACTCACGTTTTCCGTGATTACTACTCACTTTTTCTGTGATAATTACTCACGTTTTCTGTGATAACTGCTCACGTTTTTCTTTGATTACTACTCACGTTTTCTGTTATAACTACTCACGTCTTCTGTTATTACCACTCCATTTCATTGTGATTACCACTCACGTTTTTCTGTGATTACTACTCACGTTTTCCGTGATTACTACTCACGTTTTCCGTGATTACTACTCACGTTTTCTGTGATAATTACTCACGTTTTCCGTGATTACTACTCACGTTTTCCGTGATTACTACTCACATTTTCTGTGATAACTACTCACGTTTTCTGTGATAACTACTCGCGTTTTCCTAGATTTCTACTCACGTTTTATGTGATTACTACTCACGTTTTTTGTGATATCTACTCACGTTTTTCTGTGATTACTACTCACGTTTTGCTGTGATTTTTTCTCACGTTTTTGTGATTACTACTCACGTTTTTGTGATAACTACTCACGTTTTATTACGGTTTCTACACAAGTTTTCTGTGATTACTACTCACAATTTCAGTTATAACTTCTCACGTTTTTCTGTGGTTACTAATAACGTTTTTGTGATTTCGTCTCACGTTTTTGTGTGATTACTACTCACGGTTTTTGTGATAACCATTCACGTTTTATTACTGTTTCTACTCAAGTTTTCTGTGATTTCTACTCACGTTTGAATCTTTATTTTTTAAGCATATGATTTCAAGTAAAGGTAACAACAAAACTACCGAACTTGGATGATCAATTTCATATATCCGAGAACAAAAGACAAAACAATGCAAATACATACCAGAAAAATTGAATATCGCAATGGTCCTGACTTGGTACAGGCATTTTAAAAGAAATCGTTGGTTGAACCAGGTTTTATGGCACCAAAACCCCCTTTTCCATTGCGATCTCAGGATCCGGTAACACAAAGCACAACACGGTTGTGAAACAAAATAGGTAAAAAGAGAGAGTAAACAGTACAACAAACTGTCACAACCTATAATTGAAACAATCACGAATCATTTCAACTGACATAATTTTGAATTTAGCTACCAGTGATTGATATCGAAAGAAAAACTTTTTAAGAGACCATATTAGGCGTACTTTCTTATAACCTTAGTTTAAAAGTCGATCACGGAGACAACGGTGTCAGGTAAAAAAAATCTGAAAAATTAGTACAAGCCCTGGCCGTTTATATATATATCTGCAAGTGATTCCCCATGTAATGGATGAGCAATTTTTCATATTAAATAAATGATAACCTTTTTGCAAAAGATACAAAAATTATATAAACATTTTCAAAATTTTGACATTTTATTGAAATATGTATCATTTTGTCTAGGTAAATTTAAGAAGATACCAGAAGATATATTCTATTATTAATTTAGTACAGTTCAAAATTCATCCAAGCTCTGTAAAATGAAGCAGTGTTTTTAAGTGTTCATACAACCAGACATAAAATCTTATTAATCTTTCCATTTTCATATGAATTAAAAAAATCCACAAGATTTAATCTTAATGCGCTTAATAAAACGTCTATTTTTTCAATTAGTAGCTTCATGAAAACCTTAATGGTACCGATTTGAAACAAAAGAAACAAAAAGGCTACCATGATAATACGATTTAATCAGACAAAAGTTAAATAATTGCATCCGATCCTCGCATTAACGTGATAGATAAAACAAATCATTTTGAAATCCTGCCGATTAATTCCAATTATTTACAAATGTATCAATCAAATTTCATTTCAAACGCGGACGTCAATGAAGACACCTAGTGATTTTGAACTTCGAGAACTGCGATAATCCGAGCGAAAAAATCAAACGGAAACCAGATTAGAACGTAACATTACGGAAAACTCAAATAAGCACTGGAGTTGAAAAAGTGCCGAGTCCATAAGCTTAGCTCATCCGGAAGCTTTAAATAATGCCCTACTATCAGTAATTTTCAGAATGGTCTATTCAATAGAAGTCGTTTTACAATGATGCAATGGACTGAATGCATGGCGACCCGAAGATAATGACTCTATTTAATTTAAATAGGTTTTCGACCGGTCGAAGATGGGTATTGATTCTAGGCGTTTTAATATCAAAACGTGTTGAAAACAGAGCCATACGGTGCAGTAAACATTGTAATTATATCAAATTTCTATGCTTCATAATATCTGTACCGAGTAGCCTTTTTGCCAATTCGTTTTCGTTGTGTTGCCAAAGACGAAAGTTAGAAGCCATTTCAATGTCTGATTTCTGTTTAACTATTTTAATTAAGAGATGGTTCCATAGAGAAGCGGTGAATATTATAAACCATAATGCAATTTACTTACTGGGGACTTAATTCCATGGGAAAGTTGATTTCTATATCATTTTTGAATGGCTGTGTAATTGAATGAAATTTCCTTCAAGAAAAGTAAATAAACGAAAAGGAAATTCCACCGCTTGACACCAAAGCAACAAAAGTCTAAAATAAGTCTGAAAAAGGCTTAGAAAAGGAAAAACAACTTCTGATTCGGGTGAATTAAAAGAGAGCTGACAAAATATAAAGATTAAGTAATTTAAAAATTATTGTATATCAAGGTTCATTAAGGTAAATGTATGAAGAAAATGTAATGTATCGTATAAATGGTAGAACTGGTGCCAAAGATTCACCGGAACCTTTGCACCCCGATACGTAATGCTCTTATATATCACTCATCTTATCAAATCAAAGCTTGTCAAAATGCCGATTTTTAACCCTCCCTTTATTCATTCTTTTCATCCCTTTTATGATTAGATATGATAATGGTCGTCCTTCTAAGTGTCCCTGGTGAAAACACACCATCGCCCGATTATAACGTTATAACCGTGGACTTTCCGTAGGATTTTAATATAGCTGCATCTATGTGTAAATCCAGCCGACGGTTTACAGTGGCAGTCATTTTCAAACAGAGTGGGGGACACGCCTTCGTTAATATCTTATGAGATCTCTTCATCTAGTAAAACATTTTGTCTGTCAGGGAGGATATTCACTTTTGTATTAGCAAGGTTTTAATTTGACCCTAATATTTTTTAAAGAATTCATAGATTATAATTATTGTACCGTAAAACATGTAATTTAGATGTTTAACGGTACAATATAACAGCATGCATGCAAGTAGAAGCCTAGCTTGCTAGGTAATCTTATTCCTTACCAAGTTTGCTAAAATTCTATATTCAGAAAGTTTGTGGTGTTTTTCTTTAATTTTCTTTCTCTTGCATGCATGGTTATAAAAACCAAAAGAAACACAATAACAACAGCCATTGCACATTTTTACTTGCAAGTTTAAAAAGGGAAATAATGTAAGGACTTTATTTTCTATAATATTTTATCTTTAAGGACTTCAAAAGGTGGGTTCAAGATTCTACAAAGTACCCCAGAAGGAAATTATCAACTGCATACGCATTTCTCTCTCTTGGCTGAATATAATAACGAAAGTTGCCCGAAAGTTTAAAAAGCGTACGTCAAAGCGGTTATAAGTGCTCCCAAAATACAAAGATATTGGGCGGACAAACGGACGGAACAATCACTGATATATAGAGCGGGAGGTAAAATGACGGGAATTCAAAAATATCGAGCAGCAAACTCCTTTAATTCAGTCAATGCTCTAAAAAAATGCCGTGTACCATTGTACATATGGCGCCATTTTGGATCACGGTTGATTTAGCCGACCAGAACGGTTCTATGCTAAGTCATAATGGTCAAATTGTGTTGTTTTTTGGCAAATTAATTTTTGTATTCTTTTTTAAAATCTTGATAACTTCCGCAAGGCGAAACATTGATTAGTTTCGGATTTAATGGCGCCGCTTTTTAATATAATTATAATAGGCTGTAGGATTATTACGGATGAACTTAAAATTGACACGTTATGAATGTTAACGGAAAATAACTCGATAGAATTCATACTAGAAACCTTCAAGAAACGAGCAAATTAATAAAAGGGTTGAATTATCCCGATGAAAAAGTCCGTCTCGCCTCATTTCATAGATCTTTTTTCTATATTTTTTTTTATCACAAAACACGTTTATCTATGCGCATCATTTGTCATTTGAATTAATTAACACTAAATTAGAATACACCTACTTAAAACTCTGAAAATAATTTCATATGTTTTTTCTTTAATTATTGAAAATTCATCCAGACTTTAAAGTTAACAATAAATTTAGTGTAAATAATCCTCGATTCAGATATTTTAAGTTTTATAAATTTTGCTAATTTTAAGACCGTCATTGATTCATTAAAATGTAATACCGTTTATTCACAAAACAAATAGAGTCACTTGCATCTATTAATTCAGTTGAAATTTATAAATTTAATTTTAAAAAATCCCAAGATAATTCTACTGTCCTTAGGTTTGAATTAAGCACCTTCAGGCTTGTACAATACTTTCAGGTTTTAAAATACTGCGCTCTCGTGTACCTCACAACGATTTGCTTTCCACGGGCCCTTCAATCAAACACAGGCCATACACATAACAGTTTTGAATTATTTGCTTGGAACTTTCATATTTGTTCGGTTACTCCTTTGAGTAATTCAAAGACAAGTATTATACCCCCTTCACATATTTATATACGATATTCTCTTGCGAGTTGTTACATATATTTTTAAAATTGATAGTTTTACGACTTCTTGACGATATTTTTTTTCCCAACAACCTTTTACGAGCTATTTCAAGGCTAGATGTGCGGACATCTTACGCAACCCGCCCAGTGACGATAAAAAATAATTTTGAAGCATATTTACAAGCATGTTACGGTGTCAATATGATGTCTTTACGAGTGAAATACGATATTGTAAAGGCAATCGTAACTAACACGCAACCGACTCGGTAAAAAAAAAATCCTCTGCGAGATCTTCCCGGGATAGTTAAGAGTAAATGCGAGTTATTTGCGATCACCACGAGTAAAGAACGTTCTTTACAAGTGATATGCGATGCTTTTAGGAGTTAAATTATAACATTGACATTTTGTAGCTCGCAAAACTTTTACGAGGATTTTCCTCCTAAAACTTACACGAGTTCACAAGAGTTGCCAACACCTCTTTTCTATTAGAGGTGGAGTTAATGTGAGGCGAACCTGGGCTAGTTGCCTGGAAATGTAATGTGAACGCAAAAGTGGAGTAGATCCGAGGTTGTTACCATCGCAAAGCGTTTCGTTTTATGACGTGAACAACGACAAATTATAGACACAAACGTGAAAGAGCTTTCTTAATTATTTCCGTCTGGCTATGCATGTTGGAGAGGACAATATATATGACAAGGGGTTACAGAATACCTGACATAATCCGTGGTTACAAGTCCTCAGCCTCGAAAAAGCATGCGAACTATTCACGAACTATAGATTGTTAACAGGTAACAGTCTTCCCATGATCCTACGATTGGCACTTCCTGATTGGGCTGTTGTAAAATCCTCTTCTTTGGAACACTCCAACAACTACATCATGTCTTATTCGAATTTTGTTTACTTTTTGTCGATGTCAAAGCTAATGGATGCAAAATCTGGCGCTATGCGCTTTTAGCATCGCAACACTATTTTTGAAACGGGAAAACCCAAAAGTGAACTAAATTATTTGTAGTGTGAAATCGGACTCGCCTCGGTTAAGTTTTTGAAGTGTGAACAGGGTATAGGAGTTAATTGCGAGTCTTTGCGATCGAAGAATACGAGTTGTAAACTCGTAGGGAAAATCGTATAATTATGTGAATTTAAGGGGGTATAAATTTTAAGCATTTGAAAATCATGCAAAACTTTATTTTGTTCTGGTTAATATTTACGTTTACGTTTTTGACATGCTCAATAATTTATGCCCAAACACGACCAATTGCGCTTCGACACTAAAAAAACCCAGACCTGTCATTCTAAACCACATTTCCCCTTTTCAGGGTGATTAACTATCCTGAAAAGTAAGGTATACATAGACTAGGGTTAAATATTGAGCACGTTATTGAGTAATGGGGTAGAAAACCTCGATGAATATCATTACATTTGGTTTAAAAATGTATTTATTTGGTATTAATGAAAACATCGAAAGTGGCTTTGAATTATTTGGAATTGCATTATATGTTTATCTGGTGTCAACTTCACAGTGGCCATGGGTAAAGTCCTGCTCTCGATTTCAGGTTTTTAAATCGATATGTTGTATCACGTACACTTATTCCTCATCTTATTTGTCAAAAGTGCAATGTTATACATCCATTTACATATTTTTATCACTACAAGTTCTCTTCATAATGTGTTTTCTACATACCCATTACTAGTTTTTTACTCCAAGATGAAGACACTTTTTTGGTAAATATGTAAACAACTTCAGGAGGAAACATTGTATTATACACCAGCTAACAAATATACATGTTCAAGCAACCATATTCTCGTCTTTAAAGTAGCATAACAAGAAGAAGAAACGACAGCAAAGCTATAGCGAAATACAGGGCAGGCCGCGGAATATATGAAGCAATAGCACCGGATGCATACATTAGTTTTACAAGTTCAGCACAATATGAATAAAAGTAACAACAAAACTTCAACTTGGATGATCAATCTCACATATCCAAGAATAAAAGACAAAACAAGACAAATACATACCAGAGGAATAAATTGAATTGCAATGGTCCTGACTTGGTACAGGCATTTCAAAAGAAATGGTGGGTTGAACCAGGTTTTATGGCACCCTCTTCCATTGCGATTTTAGGGTCCGGTAACACAAAACACAACACGGTTGTGAGAAGTATTTGTAAAGCTAACAAAATATTGCACAACTTTTGACATAAAATTAATTCAAATTACATACAAATCTCAAGCGATTTTCACGCCTAATATCAAACCACGAAGATCTAAAAGCAGCATATGAAATTAGACGGAGAAAATATTTTACTGAAAATGGATTAACATTCTTAAATAAAAAGCATAAAGAAAATATTTTCATAGCATTTAATTTCTGACAAATGTTTGATGTCTTCCTACATAGCATAGAGAGTCTTTGTTTAGGTATAGCCTCCGATATCAAAAGGAAAATAAAAATATGGAGGTAAAAAGTATTGAATGTATCTTTTATTGGTAAAATGGCCATTTTAATCCAGAAGAGATACATCATTAACGGTACGGATATGGACATTCTCCGCGGCATACAACATATTAGTCGATGATATTTTATGGCCACTTAAAATTACAATTGTTATAATTCTAGACGCCTTGTCAGTTTTCTATCTTTTGAAAAGTAATATAACATTCTCTCGTGTGGTGTTATGGTTAGAATCAGTTAGGCCAAATAAATGAAAGTCGAATTGTAATGAGGCTCAAAACAGAACAGACTTAAGAAGGAAATACTGCCGACAAGGGACAATATAGTTTAACTTTTTTTGACAATATTTTAGTGGCACATATATAATTTTAATATATATTCATTTTTAATAAAAGTATTCTTGTATTTTTTTTTTGGCTAAACTTTCGTTTAAAGTTTAAACTTTTAACACTATTTATAGTAAATTTACATGCCAAAAATATCTTAATAAAGAATTTTTATTGCTTTCAGTCTCTTTTTCTCTTTTTGTTCACTCAGCAATTGAAAAGTAGAATTTATTAATGCAGTCTGCGAGTGTTGCCTTCGTAGCAGCCTACTGCCTTATTAAACTCGACAAAGGGGCATTTTAATGTGCAGTAGGCTGATGCACGGGACAACCTTTTTGTCGGTCATTCTTAAGGACTAGCGTCGTTTCTGAGAGGGTTCAAGAGTGAGTCTGAAAACTGGCCAACTAATGGTTCATTAAATTAGCCAATACCCGAAACATAGTCTTACAACACTCCTTATGTCGTTAGATTGACTTTATCAAAGCGCAATTTAGGTGAAATACTTTAAAACAAATGTTATTTTCGAAATGGTTATACACATGTACATGGTTAAAACCGTGAGGTTAAGACCATTGCGATTTTGAATAATTTCTTTACTATATCAATGATCATTCAGTATTAATTTTGTTTTTAGCCTTTTTTACATTTATAGCTGTTGTGATGAAGTTATCAAAACCACAATTTGATTATACAAAAAGGACATGTTTTATCCACTGAAAAACTTCGTATAGTGTGTGGCATTACCCCTTTTCATGAACATGTTCTGAAATGATACAGTTTTTTTTTAAAGTTGTTTAAAAAATGTCTTTTTATTAAATGAAAAATAAGTTTTATGCATTGAATGTATGTGTGTGGCATTTTCGCTTAATATGAATAACTTAGTCTGACAAAGCGGAAAAATTGAAAAAAGGATGGTGTTTTATAGTAGTGAATCGCTTCATTTTTTCAATTTATGATATTATATAAGGACAAAAAATCAGTTAACAAACTTCAAAGATGGCAACAACAGCGACACCTAGGCTTCTGGTGAGAATCTAAACGATTTTCCGCTAAATTACCCCTGTCATTGGTGTGTAAGTTACGATCATCATCAATATACTACAAAAACACAGCAGAATAATCCACAGGAAAAACGAAATATTTGTGACACGTAATCAGCACAAGTTCAACACAGGAAATTGGAGCAAATGATATGAAAAAATAAATTAAAGTTTATAAGTGACAAGTCTAGGAAATATTTATGCTTGTTTTTTTATGTCTGATAGTTCTATGTGTGTTTCACCTTCTATTGGCCTCTTTAAAGTCGTCTTGACCTTTCCGGACTAACGGTATTTGAATGACCCTTTGGTACTCCTTTGCTCTTTCAGACAGAAATGAAGAAAGATTGGCAGTGGCGAGGACAACATAGATAGCTGATCAAACAATTGGGATACTGTGCAATAATTTACTAATAATCTATAGCAAAAACTAGAAAAACTGTGAGCCACAGCTCTCAAATAAATAACCCCGCTCCCCAAAAATTAACCAGATCAAATCTAAAAATAAGATTTGTGCATCTGCATAATAAGATAGATTCCCTGAAAGTTTAATGAACATCAAACAATTAAGGCATATATAGTAGGAATAGTTGATAAAAAAATAATGATAAAAGATATATAAAACATAAATTGCCAATAATCCTAAAATAATATCGTTTTATTTCAATCGTTTAGAGGCAAAGAGCATCCTATTCATATAATAGTCGCCATCAGCATCAACAAAACAGCTAAAAGGGCATTTAGATAATTTTTGGGTAACGTTAAAAAGTTTATTAGATATATCCACAATTATTTGATATAAATTGCATTTGACGATATACTCCGTCTTCGCAAGCCAAGGGTTACGATCCGGACTCCATCCTCTTTCAGAAGAAAAGTGGGACCGGGCCACTTCTGAAGAGGAGGGGCCGAATCGTAACCCTTGGCTAGCCAAGATGGACATACCCCTGTAACTATCTATACGTCTTGTGATGTGTTACAATTTGCCTATATGTTGAAGGCTTCTCTGTGACTATGGGAAAACCAGCAATATAGGCGCTATTCCTCAGATTTATGCCAGTTTTTATGTCATTCATATTTTTCTCAAAATCCCTTCCTTTCAAATGTCAATATCAAAAGGTTTTTTATTTTTTTCGGAAAATCTTGTTAAAAGCAATTTGTTAAATTAAAAAACGTACGACGATTTCAATTTTAATTTGCTTATAAATTGGTGAATGACAGGCGGCGGGCGGCTGGCGAGCTTGGAAGCCGCACAGCATCAGGGTGGAGTCCTATAACGTGAAATTCGATCTCAGGTCTGTTGCTTACATATTTCCTGTTAAACTAAACCCGGCCAATTTTTACTTTAACAGATTAACAAACATTCAAACATTTTAGCCTACTCGTTTATAACATGGATTTTATATATCCTCCCTTTTTAGCTCACCTGACCCTTCGGGTCATGTGAGCTATTGTCATCACTTGGCGTCCGTCGTCCGTAAACTTTTTAAAACGTTAACTCCTCTGACACCATAAGTCCAATCGCAACCAATCTTGGTATGGTTGTTCATTAGCATTCGGTGCTTAGAACTGATGTGGGGATTTTTGATTCGTCGTAAAACATGGCCGCCATGGCTTAAAATATAACATAGGGGTAAAATGCATTTTTTTTGCAAATAACTCTATAACGGCTGCAGATATCAAAATTCTGGCAAAAGGAAAAGTGATCAGCACCTCAAGATCTACCAGCTCTGAAATTTTGAAGAAGATCCAACAACCCATGTAGGAGTTTTTGCCCTTTTTGTGGATTTTTAGCAAATTTTGCACCTGTTTAGCTCAATATCTTGAAAACTATACAAGATATTTGAGAAATTTAAATTGTGTAAATTGCATATTGTTAAGCACATCAAGATCTACAAAATATTTTATTGGGTCAACGTTGTAGGACCTTTCCTTTGAGGAGTTATTGCCCTTAGAATGTCAAAATTTAGCATATGGAAAGCATTTCCTCGTTACATTGAAAATGTTAACTCATCTGACACTTTAAATGTCCAATTGGAACCAAACTTGTTATTGTTGTTTATTAGCATTACGTGTATAGAACTGATGTGGGGATTTTTGATTGGTTGTAAAACATGGCCGCTGTCGCTTAAAATAGAACATTAGGTTAAACTGCATTTTTTTGCTAATAACTCAAAAAGGGTGACAGATTTTTGAATTTTAATTGAGATAAAAGTGATCAGCACCTTAAGATCCACCATATTGTCAAATGACCCCCTTATTTAATCTTACGACACTTTCAACGTCAAATAGAATTTGCTTAATAACCTTTACTTCAGGCACATATGTCAGGTGAGCGATTCAGGCTCCTGGGAGCCTCTTGTTCTCTATAACAACCCTAAAAATAACATGTATTTCAAAGTTCTATAAATAATAATCATTATTTGTCATTTCTAGCATATCATATCAAAATATTGCTATTTTTTACTATCCAAAATGGTTTAAAATTAAATAAATTTAAAACGGCAATAGTTTTATTTATAGTCCAAGTTTGAATTCTCCAATATAAGACACCAGTCATTTTATATATTTCCAAGAAAGACCTTGAATTTAATCCTGAGATGACTTAATAAAATTTTATTCGGATAAATTCAAAGTTCATGGATGAAATTTAGTTGTTCTTCAATTTTTGGATTTAAAATGCATCCAAACAATATTTTGTTCTTCACAAAATTTCTTTAATGTTTTTTTTTAAAGTCAAAATTGAAATCATTTTTTTTTCGACAAAGACCCTCCCCGGTTATACAACGGTGTCTTAGTGCAAGTAGACCCCCCTACCCGGACCGCTTCCTTGATTACAGGAATCATTTAATTTGCAAAGGCGCTTTGTAGAAAAAAAAATGTGATCCGTACTTATGATTCTTGAATGTGGTTGCCTCTTTGGCTGAGATGTTTACCTAACATTTTGTCTTAAAGTAAACTTTAAACTTATAGTTGTATTTTATATTACTAATGGACCTTAAAATGGAATTGGTCTCTATGAAAACCTGGTTACCCCCCCCCCCCCCCCCCCCACATTTCCTTTATTATGCCTATTTCTCGTGTAAATGCATCCTCGGACACCCAGGGGTTTTTCTCTCGCTTTACATCATTCGATTTAATGACGCCTCTAACGAGTTGCAAAGCGACATATCTAGGAATTTCTTTGACTCTTATCTGTTGTCCCTGCTCCCAATAAATAAACTGAAAACTGTAACAATTTATTTTGTGTGGCACGGGAGATAACTATATTAGATTTGAATACAAATGGAGAAGCATTAAGTTGAATTATAAAAATATACGATGTTTGGAGTAATTAGGACATCCGATCCTTCAGAAATGCAACAATATTATACTGAGGTGACTAATGGGTAAGTTGAACATCTAATGTGATAGATTAACTGATTATCTCTTGAATTGATTATTTAATAAAATTATTTTGCACCAATATTTTGGAAACATTAGGTGTTTTCCAATTTTGAATTCACATTTTTACAGATAATTACAATTTATTTTGTTTTATGGTATTTTGTTTTATTGAAATATAAATATAAAAACATGAATTATTCAAATAAAGTAAGACTTCAAGTGTATTTCAGTGTAAATAGTTATTTATTGAGCAATGTATCAGATTTTTCTATAAATAGCATTGGGGTGGTCTATTTTTATCACATTGATCATTTATTAAAACTCACTTACATTATATGTAGTAGGTTGCTTTTTATTATACTTAAAAAGTCATAATTAATTTTTAGCACATGGGAGCTATTGTCATCCCTTAATTTGAGTCCGTCGTCTGTCGCCCAGCCGTCTCCCGTAAATCTTATTAACCAAACTTGGTATAAATGTCCATAAGCATTAGTTGTTTTTGGGATTTTGTTTCGTCTTATAACATGGCCGCCGTCGTGACTAAAAATAGATTATAGGGGGTATATTGCAGTTTTCGCTGGAAAGTGAAGCACCTCACATCTACCTGCCCTGAAATTTTTAAGAAGATTCAACAACCCCATCCTCGGAAACCAAGGCATTGTTCTCTCTCTTATTCATTCATTACCCCTGTGTCATTACACATGAAATACCTCATTTTGTCGCGTTAATTTTTTTTATGCATTTTTTGTCTCGCCTAAGAAGCGGAGCGGGATAATAGGTGTTACTTTGCCGGCGGCGGAGTTAACATTTAGAGCACCTCCATATCTCAAGAACTTAAGGTCATAGGTTGATGAAACTTGGTATGCATATGCCCCAGTAAGCTCCTCGGAAAAAGAGGCTGCGGACCGCCGTACAGTTATATGGCTGCAATAAGCAACAACAACATTTTTTTTTCTGTGCAGTTGACAAAAACTTACACTAGTTTCTACTTTAAAAGACATTTTGACATCTGTAATAGTTTTAGCAGTTTTGTTTTCATTTCAACCACCTTTATGTTTCAAATAATGTTGACAGAACCTTTATGCTTAAAATAAAGTTTCAAGGTTACAAACATTTCTTGGCCATTAGACGATTGAAAAGTACTTGTTTTTTTAACCACTCATTTTATGACCATTAAATTAATTCTTGATAATGCTTTGAGGAAGCAAATTTAAATTGATTTGTGTTTTCATGCCTTATATAATTAGCAACACTGTATATTGTATATTTTTTTGTCTATGAACATAAAAAGGACGATAAAATGAACATGGAGTGAGAATGAAATATGGGGTAGGTTGGGAATTAAAGGCACGGTTTATTGGAAACCATTGGATAATTAAGGGAGATTGGTAGAAACTAAAAGCTTAGCCGATGCGGTGCACTTATAAAGGTCCACAAAGGGTCTTGTACGGGCAAGATGCCTGATGATCTTCACACACGATGGCCCACTGTAGTCAGCGGCCAGGCTTTCATTATTATAACCAGACCCGACAATCTTTGAGCACGAGAGCCACTTTATTCAGCCACATGGGGTACACACTGACCTGACTTCAGAATCTAAAGACCCTATATCGGCTCTAACGACTAGCTGGATTCTGCTGAGGGCCTTTTTTCCCATCGTGATCTGTCAGCACAAGGGGTATTTTTAATTATAGAGAGTAGGCTAGCAATTATAAACAAACTTACCAGTGCATTCATGCCCCCTTCATGATAACTATTAAAAATCATTTGTTGAATTTATCAAGTTATTTTTTGTTTTAGATTAATCGAAGCTATAGTAAATAGAGACATCAGAACTGTAAAGTCGCTGTTAGACAGTTTCAGAGGTAAACAACAAAGTGTTGTGTTAGCATACGTGACGGCGGTTCAAAATGGCAACCCGGAAATTGTCAGGCTTTTTTTGGACAGTGGTTATGTTGGAGTCGATGACCTTGACCTTATGTTTGGTGAAACAGCTCTAATGCACGCTGCACGGTACGGTCATATGCCTTTGCTGAAATATTTGATACAAAGAGGTGCAAATATAAATGCAGTGAGCAGCTTTTCTGGGGTGACAGCTTTGCATGTGGGCGTCTGCAGTCAAGAAAAATGTCAGAACACCAACGTGATAGACGAACTATTGAAATGTAAAAATATACATTTAGAACACAGAAACGTAGAGGGTCATACTCCATTGATGCTAGCTGCTTGTAAAGTGTACGAAGTTAAAGTACGAGCTTTATTGAATGCCGGGTGTGATATGACGGCTTTTAATAACCAAACGGGCTTATCAGCCCCTCATCTGTGCATTATTTCTCAATATTTCAACACAACTCCACTTGCCGCTGCTGATTGCTTTAAACAATTTATGAACAAAAGATTGAATCCTGACTTCTGTGATGCGAATGGAATTCCTCTGATCGGTTACGTCATCAAGACTAGCAACTTCAAAATCTTATGCCAACTACTCTTCGCCAATTGCAATATAAATATCTTCTACTTTGACACAACAAATTCTTTAACTGATTGTCCACCAATTGTACACGCATGTAAGAGGAAAAACATCCGAATTATAAAAACATTGATTGAGGCCGGATGTGACATACAGCCTTGTCTCCAAATTGTCGAGGAGACCATGCGCGAACTCAAACTGGACACGTTCGATAACTCTCCGAGAAATTTGAAACACCAATGCAGATTGTTTATACGTAAACGTTTAGGTCAATATCCACACACAACAGTCCATAGAACGAAATTGCCTAGAATTCTCAAAGACTACGTTTTGTTTTCAGATATTGTAAAGGACACGAAGTTAGAGTAAGCAGTAAATCCATTGTTAACTTTTTACAATATTTATTTAAACAATGTAACGCATAATTAATAAAGGCATTCTCATATTTCTTTTACTTTGTTTTGCCATTGTAGATGCCGCTGATTGGTTTAGGTTGATTTATTCCACATTTCATTATCTTCTAGCTCAATTTCTAAGTAATGGTTTTCTCAAGTTGCTAAAAGAGCATGCAAAGTGCATGGGCATTCAGTAAGTATTAAGCAGATGGAATTTATTTCTAATCTTGAATATAATGTACAGAACATTATGGCATAAAGTTTGTAACAATTTAGTGAAGCACTTCTCTTTCATTTGCAACCCTTTTATATCACTTTGCCGTAGACCACGGTAGCTATTGTAATCCCTATAGATCCGTTGTCTGTAAACTATTTTTGTAGCAAGCTTTAAGATCAGGTCAATGACTAGTTTATATGAAAGTGTAGTATCTCCTTGACTTTCAGTTCTAACAACTATGTGTTCGAGAGAAGCAGAGGTACCAATGGGGTATCAGAATGTCAAAAGTCCGAAAGGGCAGAGACAAAACCAGTAAACACCAACAAGAATGGGACAAAAACACACAATATGTAAAACATGGAAACATAAAATAACTGAATATCAATCAAATTCGAGAGGAATAAAATGCATTTATTGTTCACTTGATTTTTTGGACCCTGCCTTTCTGTGAGAACGTGGGGTTTCCACGAATCCATCATTCTGCCCGAATTAGTGTCCATAGCATAACTTTAGTCCGCCTTTATATCTATGTAAGTCTTTCAGGTAAGACAGAATGATACATTTTTGCGGCATTAATGGAAAAGGAAGAAATGTTTGAGCTATATTGGTTTACGAAGCATTTCCTGTAGACACCTACATAGAATTCCATGGCACTAACACAAATTGAAGGTAACTAGGTAAGGAAAAAAGCTCACTAATTTTCAGGTCAATAGGTCAAAGGTAAAGGTCATAAGTTTTGACTCAGAAGCTTTTACAGTAAAATTGGTTTCTGAAGTTCAACTTTTGAACGCCGCGACATCACACACATTTAAGATTATGGATAAGGAAGAAGCCTATTGGTTTTGAGAATAACAGGTCAATGGTAAAGACATATAAAGTTTTAACCAAGCGGGGGACCTCCAGTCATGTTCTAGCCCTTTTTTAAAAACCTGTTAAATAACTTTCAAATTGATTTTGCTTAAAATCTCGGTGTGATGATTAATAATTATCCTAAGAGCCATCACACTCCAAGTAACTAGATTGTATTAGTATTGGAGGTGAAAATTTGAGGAGCATCCAGTTCCTGGAGTGTGAAACACTGGTCAAATAAAACAGGGTGGGGCGGTGGGAAAAATTACAGATTCATAAGCCTAAACCCCTTTGAAACCACAACCATAGTCATAGCCACAGCTTAGTCGAGAGAAAAGAATCACTTTCAATATCCATAACCTGACTGCGTTTCGAAGAATGATTTAAATTGATAGATCTCTTGACTTCTCGTGTGATGTCGCTTAGGATAAATAATTATCCTAAGAGCCATCACACTCCAAGTAACTAGATTGTATTAGTATTGGAGGTGAAAATTTGATACGCAATAATCATCCTTTGTTATGTGAAATCAGTAACTATTTCACACTCACCACAAAACCCCAAAACTCAAAACACAAAACTCACCCAAACTTTTATCTTAAATATGTCTAGCCAATATACAAAAGTAAATTTTGAATACAATCCTGAAAATTACCCATAAATTGACCTACAATGTATATTCATCTGATTAACATGCAACTGTATACCAAATATCAACATTGTAGACGATAAAGAGATGTGTGATAGGCATACGCAACGCAACCAACCCAAAACAAAATCATAAAAGGAAAACAGCTAGCAGTCACCAAGATTACCAGATCACCGATCACCGATCACCGTCTTGCGTTGGCCCGACTAAGACTAAAAATTTCATACACAAGGTTGAACACCACTGCCAAAAATTATCACCGATACAGACGACATATGAAATGTACCATTATCTATTCGCATAAATAGACTAGAAAAAAAACATTAACATTTAGCCAAAGGAGCTAGAACCCTTATAGTCAGTAGACCATGTAGGGGCGTATATGTAGATGATATCCTCCTGGAATAGACCAGTACTGATGCTTATGAAACAGCCTACCAAATATCAATGATATGTCATAAACGCCAACGCTATTTGTTAAACGGACAGAAGAGTAGGCCAAATCAATATATACAAAAATTCCTAAGTCAGCAGTTGACCGTGCAATATATAAAACACAACCACTAAACCGTGTCCCAGGAGCATACAGACAGAACGCCCTTGGCATTGAATTTAATTGATCTTCCATGATGCTAATGCAACTGCATTACAGATATTAATGGTGTACCATGACAAAATCAGATCAGTATAAAATCAGTAAAAAGCCAGTTGATTCTGATTGCAGGGGCATACATATAAAATGATGAACAATTGTGGCCACTAAAAGTATCATGTCTTATACCTGCGTGGCACAATTTCTAAACAATTACCTAAGCTTTCATTTCTTGATATATACACAAAAACTATATGTATACCCAATAGCAGATGCCTAGCTATTAAACTTTTCAATCAATTCATTGTCCACACAAGTATACAAAAAATATTTTCGGCCTGAAAAAGACCTAAGTTCACAGTATCACTGGAGCGTCAACATGAGGCCAGGGTCACACGTCATGGTGATAGTTGTGTCGACCATAATATCACCTGTCTGTATACATTTTGTGTACCCAATATTTATACTTTTCAGGCAATTCAATGTACACAAAATTATTTCAAAATGTTTTCCGCCTAAAAAAAGACCTAAGGTTATTGAGTCACTAGAGCGTGAAAATGGGGTCAAGGTTACACGACATGGTAGACCATAACCTCAACTGTCTGTTTACTCAATATTAGATTCCTAGCTTTTATATCACCAAGCAATTCATTGTCCACAAAAACCTTATAAAAAAGTTCACGGCCTGAAAAAAAAACGACCTAAGTTCAGAGTCACTGGAGCGTTAAAATGGGGTCAATATCACACGGCATTGTAACAGTTGCGTAGACCATTACCTTAACTGTCTGTATACCCAATATCAGATACCTAGCAATTATACTTTTCAAGCAATTCAAGCCGTTTCCATTGTCCAAAAAAGTCTTACAAAAAGTTTACGACACCACCCCTAGGTCTCGCTATTCGTCGCAGGCGAGACAAAACTAAATTTGCACTGAAGCTAACGCAATTGCATAATATCAATGGTGTACCATGCCTGCTTCATGTTTAACAGACTTGAGAACAAACTAGCATTAAGCCAAATCAGAAAGAAATCACAAAATCAGTAGACCGTGGTTGCAGGGGCATACCGATGAAATGCTTTAAAAACTGATCTGTACCAACTCTAAAGCAACCACATACCAAATATCAATGTTGCGCCATAACTTGTTCACAAACAAATATAGGATTAGATTGAAATAAAGTAAACATGTGTAAATTGTGCCCGATAGTGGCACCTTTATTCTCATTTTCAGCCACAGCTTTTCTAACGAGTCTTTCAATGAAACGTAGACTATCATTTTGACCTAATCAAAAATTTGCGTACACTAATTTAAACTTCATCTCACCCTTTAAATGTACATAACGCATAAATCCAATTTTAAAATAAAACAATTAATAATGCAACAACTTTATTCACAAATATACAGTACAAAGGAAATGGCAAAACTATCAGTCAATATTTCTTGTCCACGGGTTATCATTCGCAATATTGAAAATAAGCCCAGTTTTATATCAACAAAACGCTGATAGCAATTAACCAATCCAAAACCCTACGTATAAATATATGGCCACCACAAAACAAAGTTGAGAAAAGGCTTGTCACTATCTATGATAATAAATTTGCAAACTTTCGGCATTCAGAATCGAAATTTCATCGAGAATTTCATGCACATTTACATAATAAAAGATTTAGCCTGTATAATAACATTTTAATCGGTCTAACTAAAAGGCTTCTTCCTTAGCGTTTCCAAATTTCAACATTTCAACAATGATTTAATTGATTAATGTGAACGTTTGTCCCCCAATACTGTAACTTTTCACAGGAAATTATTCTTATTTCAGAAACATTCTCTGCTTTACAAAACCAATTAGGAGGTTGAAGAACTTCTCCTCTGTAGTTTCAATAAAAAAATCATCACTTGGTTTTAAATTCATGGTCAACAAAAAGTAGGATCAAAAGAAAATCTCAACTTCAATTGATTGACTAATTTTAGCATGATCAGTTTATAATAAAAATGTTATAAATATAGCATTGTATAAAGAGATAGATGTAAAATTTTCAATAGGAAATTAAATAGAAAAAGCTCTCCAACTCCCATTCCGCGTGACATAAGCCACTAAGGATTAGATTCCCTGGAATGGAAATTAGAAAACTATCTCAAGTCAATTATTCTTTGAGTAAACGTAGCACTTGAATTTTCTGAGTATACAACAAGGTCCTTAAAGTTTAAAATAAGTTACAAGTATCATCATGCGTTTCAAATTGTTTATATGCCTGCAAAGCTTTACCATGGAACGCAATTTCCGGATGATTCGTTTAATGATCGATCACTAAGCTATATAACCTTCAAGGCGGCATCAGGGACACAAACAGGCATCAATTTAGGTCTTCAAATCATAGCTCTGACGTTTTTAAGTTCCTGCCTATCATCCAAATCATTTTCCAATTACTGATGTCTCCCTTCGAGATCCCAATACTAAAATTACTTGCAGACGTTATATAGTTACATCTGTGTTGTTAACCGAAACTGGCTCCGATCTTTCAATGCCTACAAAACGACATAATATGCTACTAAATATATATAACTCAATATACCTATAAGAAACGCAGACCCTATGTCACATACATGTATCTGTTACTAAATCATTTAAACATACTAGACATACAACTTTAACTTCCAATTTGTACAGCACACATGACATACATGACAATTCGGGACGAGATATAAATGCCCCGACGCAAAAACATGAAATATTTATTGCTATAGAACATAAAAGTTCATAAAGTCCCTCAATGAGCCAGTTTTTTCTTTATCTTTTCCCGCCATGAGAAAACGTACATGAAACTATAGATTGTGTTCAACAATATCTTAAACTAAAATATAAATTACAAACTTTAAAAAAGCCTTCTCTCTAAACACAATATGCATTGCTCTACAGCATCTAAATCTTACCCTTTCGATCCTCCAACTAATAAACCATTAGAGAGCCAACTGCTCAGAACTTCCAAGGTGATGTTCAACCATCTACAAGTAAATTAAAATACACTGCATAAACATAATTGATCCAAGCATGTCGTGAGTCATTTTATTACTGGACGAGAACATGTTTTTTGTGTGTGTTTTTTTTTTTTACATTTAAGCCGCTTCAGAATATACATAAAGAATATAACCGATAAAATCAGCATCCATTCTGACCACAAGAATACAACAAAAATTGTATCAGGTTAAACTCCAATCACATCAAACAGCGGTGGCACAATCCACTCTTATTTCGAGGTCCATACTCTGAAAAGTATATCAATAACCGAGGCGACACTATCCGCTAAATGATTTTAAATTTTATACACAAACGGACGACGGCATCTGCACTTCAAAATATAAATTGCCAAGCTAAGTATATTACACCATCCGTACTAAAAAATCAAAAAATGAACCAAACGAGCAACGCCATCCGTACATCCAACTGCACAACATGCTCGTACTTCAAAGGGAAAAATAAACAAAACGGACGACACCATCCATGCTTTTGAAATTATAAATTACCAAGACGGACACCATGTGCTTATTTTAGTCAAAATTACCAAATTTCACAAAACCAAGTCCTTGCTCCAAAATTATTGAATTTACCAATCGGACACCATGCTCGTACTTCAAAATAAAAAATTAATCATACAGACACCATGCTCGTACTTCAATATCAAAATTTAATCATACAGACACCATGCTCGTACTTCAAAATCAAAAAATTAATCATATACAGACACCATGCTCGTACTTCTAAATCAAAAATTAATCAGACACCATGCTCGTACTTCAAAAATCAAAAGTTAATCATACAGAAACCATGCTCGTACTTCAAAATAAAAAAATAATCAGACACCATGCTCGTACTTCAAAATCAAAACGCCATGCTCGTTCTTCAAAACCAAAACACCATGCTCGTACTTCAAAATCAAAAATTAATCATACAGACACTATGCTCGTATACTCCGAAATAAAAATTAATCATACAGACACCAAATCAAAAATTAATCATACAGACACCATGCTCGTACTTCAAAATCAAAAATTAATCATACAGACACCAAAAACAAAAAGTTTACCAACTGGACAACAAGTCCTTGGCCTTGCTTCAAAATTAAAAATCAACAAAACGGACACCAGGTCATTTATATTGCTATAAAATTAAAAATTAACCAAAGGGACACCATGCCCGTGCTTCAAAATGAAAAATTAATCATACAGACACTATCCCCGTGCTTCAATTTAAAAAAATAACCAAACGGACAATGTCCGTGCTTCACAATTAAAAAATTAACCAAACGGATCCATGTCCGGGCTTCAAAATCAAATGTTTACCAAATGGACCCATGTCCGTGCTCCAAAATTAAAATTAACATAACGGACTCATGTCCGTGCCTTATAATTGAAAAATTAACCAAACAGACCCATGTCTTTGCTTCAAAATCAAATATTTACCAAATGGACCCATGTCCGTGCTCCAAAATTAAAAATTAACCAAACGGACCCATGTCCGCTTCATCATTAAAAAATTAATCAAACGGACCCATGTCCGCTTCATCATTAAAAAATTAACCAAACGGACCCATGTCCGTGCTTCATAATTAAAAATTAACCAAACGGACCCATGTCCGTGCTTCAAAGTTAAAAATTAACCAAACGGACCCATGTCCGCTTCATATTTAAAAAATTAACCAAACGGACCCATGTCCGCTTCAT
This sequence comes from Arcuatula senhousia, assembly GCA_963971305.1. Classification (NCBI taxonomy): domain Eukaryota; kingdom Metazoa; phylum Mollusca; class Bivalvia; order Mytilida; family Mytilidae; genus Arcuatula; species Arcuatula senhousia. Next base: position 14,565,554 of record OZ020316.1, on the reverse strand, counting down.
CATTAAAAAAATAACCAAACGGACCCATGTCCGTTTCATCATTAAAAAGTTAACCAAACGGACCCATGTCCGTTTCATCATTAAAAAGTTAACCAAACGGACCCATGTCCGTGCTTCAAAATTAAAAATTAACAAAACGGACCCATGTCCGTACTAAAATCTATCAAAAGGACCAAAATGTCCTCACAAGCAAGCAAATAAAAAGAAAAATATAATTACATAAAAGCGATGGATAATTTCCGAAGCCGTGTAATACAAGGCAACGACTTGCACGTGCTCAAAAGTACCGCGAAAAGGAGAGGACAGGAGAGCGTCTGTCCTCGCCGACTGCGTTTCGAATAATGATTTAAATTGATAGATCTCGTGACTTCTCGTGTGATGTCGCTTAGGATAACGTTATTTTTCAAATCGTTAGCTGTTGTTTTGTTTGTCTTCATTTTTTGAATGTATCAAACGAAAAATATAGAACATTGAGAAAAGCTTTTCAAATGCTAAAATGCAAAGTTTATAAGGCTCCCAGTGTTACCTAAGATCTATGCATGTACATGTATAAGACCAGAAAAAGTGAAACAATCTTTTAATTGTTTTTTTAATTGATTTGTGTCTACATCATTGAGTTCGGGGCTTGGGTGGCCGAGTGGTCTAAGGCGCTGGTTTAAATACCACACTATTGATCAATGATCATTAGCCGATCACCTCCGAGCTGGTGTTCGAGTCCCGTTTGTATTTAGCAAAAAAGGGACTTCCCCAACTGTATGTTATTAGGTTTGTCAGTTACCTGCCCAAGGTCGGTGGTTTCCTCCGGGTACTCCGGTTTCCTCCACCATTAAACACTGACCACCCTACATGGCCCAGGTGCGTTAAAGGGCGTTAAAAAAAAACAAAAAAAAACACACACACACACACACACACATCATTGAGTTCTCTTGATCTCATCTACCATTAGCTTTTAACAATATATCGTGATTTACTTGATTTCTTGGCAAAAACTACATTGGTTTGTTTGTTTTCTTATTTTGTTGTCTTTTATCGTCGTGCTAGGGATAGCCTTACTCGGCAACAGGAGGTAAATGTATATGAAAAGAGGGGACACGTTGCAAAAAAAACTTGGTCAGAATTGCTTAAGAAGAACTTTGGGGTAGATTGCTTTTTTTTTGTTGTTTTTTTTTTTACATTTAACATTCAAAACGGTCATGGATATTAAAATCCTCGAAAAGGTAAAAGTGATCTAAATTTCATGGAAAGTATTTGCTCAGACATATTCTTTTAGTTTACCTTTATACTGCTACTTGAGGGTTTAACCACAAGCCTGACTGTCAGAATTGTCGGTCACGAATTAACCAATTCATTTCATATTTTTATTGTTAAAATGTTTGGTTATCTATCAGGGGGTCCAATGTAATTGGTAAGTGCGTAGCATAATTTGGTAAGTGACTATAAAGATGGCGGAAAAACCTCGCTTCGATCGACAACGGTCAGTTTTCTCTTCGTGTTTACAAAAGTTATACACATCTTATGAATAAAACCATGTTGCCTTTCGGCAATTATGAGGTATGAGAAATAGTACATAACAAAAATTTAATGCTTGATTTGCTTATCAAAAAGCTATTGAAGAAAAACCGGCCACTTGACAGCAATTTTTTTGTCATGCCGAAAAAAACAGGCTTTGTTTCAGGTACTCTGATCACAAACGTTAGGTTTTATGGTGTTTTGTGGTTCGTCAACAAGCATGGATATTCCGAAATATTTGTTTCTGTAAAAGAAACATGTATTTGTTGACATATTTACAATTATTTAATTGTTTGGTAAGTGCAACTTAGTGTACTAAAAAAATTGGTAATGTATATTATTACAGTGCAAAAACTTTTGAAAGCACTTCTTTTAAATACTTTGCATAATATTTCTTTTGTTATCGATTTTTGTTTTGGGGGGGGGGGGGTATTCTAATCTTGATGTGTCCGATTACTTTCTTATTAAGAATAATAAGAGTCCGGCCTTGATCATGAATATTAGTAATGAAATGCTCCAGGCATCACAATCCTATATTAACCCAAGTCTGTTGAAGCTGTTCAATGCTGTCTTTAGGTCAGGTCAGTACCCGGAACAATGGTCCAAAAGTTATATATGTCCAATTTATAAAAGTGAAAATCCACTAAAGCCAGAAAACTATAGAGGTATAGCTATTAATAATAGCATTGGGAAACTCTTTAATATAATACTTTGTAATCGCTTTGACAATTTTTTGTTAGATAATAAAGTAATACATGAAAGTCAAATTGGCTTTTTTAAAAAATCTGGTATCACAGATCACATATTTGTGTTGAAATGTATAATTGATAAATATATAAAACAAGGGAATAAAAGATTATATGCTTGCTTCGTGGATTTTCGCAAGGCATTTGACAGAGTTATCCATGTTGGAATTATGTTCAAACTTCTTGAAAGAAATGTTAGTGGTTATTGTTATAGAAAACTAAAAAATATGTACTTAAATGATACTTTATGCATCAAAGTGGGCAACAAAATGACAATTTTTTTCACTGCCAAGGTTGGTGTACGACAGGGCGACGTACCTAGACCTAACTTGTTCAAATTTTTCATAAATGATTTACCACAAAAATTGTTAGATCAGTCAGAATCAGTTACTTTAGATAACAGGAAAATCCCTTGCTTGTTGTATGCAGACGACTTAGTCTTGATGGCCGATTCTAAAAGATGTGACTGTCTACAAAATAAACTCGATATTTTGCAGGAGTATTGTAAAACATGGTGTCTAGATATAAATATTAACAAAACCAAAGTTGTCGTATTTAATAACTCTGGTAAATTATTAAATGAATAATTTCTAATTGGCATTTAAAAGATTGAATGTGTAAAAAGCTATAAATATCTTGGTATAGTGTCGATAAAACTTGCCGTTTTACAGAAGCTAAGTCTAAGTTATATGAAAAGGCATTAAAAGCCAGTTTTAAACTATAAAGAGACATGAAGGTGGTATCTCCATCAATTAAGGTTCTCCTTCACATTTTTGATCATACTATAAAACCCATTTGTTTATATGGGTGCGAAACGGGGGATTACAAACGTAACACCAAAAAGAAAGCAATTGAATTTGTATGAAATATACAAAGATTGGGAACAAGAAAAGCTTAACATGAAATTTTGTAAGTTTCTGTCAGGAGTCTCTAAACAGACTACAAATTTAGCAGTTCTATCAGAACTAGGGAGATTCCCATTTTATTGTGACATTATAGTCCAAATGTTTATGTACTGGCATCGGTTGGAAAACCAGCCATCTGGGCTAATGCCATTTTCCTTGGTTTCGGTGGTCAAAGCTGAACTATATTATTAAAAGGGCACCTTCTTTGCTTCAAACATATTTCGTAAGTGCTACTTTCAAACTCTTTTTAAATACAAAAAGCTCGAAAAATTAGTTACATTTAATTCGTATAGGTTTTCACATTGATCATAAACTTATTTGTATTAGTATGCCTTTTAAAATAAAGACCATAGTCATCATAGCAAGGTAACCGAACTGGCAATGTGAATTAACATAACTGGAAAATATGTACATGTTCACGTACTTTGTCGGAAAAATCAAAGTTATTTGATTGAGCCTGCTAAACAGATTCATATAGTAGAATAGAAATGAATCGGAAATAAAAAAAAACATCTAACTCATTAAAACGTTTACGCAATGAATAAAGATGTTTGCACTGTGATAATATTCATTACCAATTTTGTTTAGTACACCGACTTGCACTTACCAAAAAATAAAATAATTGTAAATATGTCAACAAATACATGTTTCTTTTACAGAAACAAATATTTCGGAATATCCATGCTTGTTGACGAACCACAAAACACCATAAAACCTTACGTTTGTGATCAGAGTACCTGAACCAACGCCTGTTTTTTTCGACATGACAAAAAATTGCTGTCAAGTGGCCGGTTTTTCTTCAATAGCTTTTTAATAAGCAAATCAAGCATCAAATTTTTGTTATGTACTTTTTCTCATAACTCATAATTGCCGAAAGGCGACATGGTTTTATTCATAAGATGTGTATAACTTTTGTAAACACGAAGAGAAAACTGACCGTTGTCGATAGAAGCGAGGTTTTTCCGCCATCTTTATAGTCACTTACCAAATTATGCTACGCACTTACCAATTACATTGGACCCCCTGTCTATAAGTTGTTAAAAATTCCTCAAAGATCCTCTGTGCTAAGTTCTGCCTTTCCGACTGAACATCTTGGGTTTGAGTACGTTTTTCTTAGAACTTCCAGTGTATTGATTAAAATGCTGATGATCATGAACTATGCATATACAGCATTATGATCATTTTTACCAATAACTGATCAAAAACGGTAAGAGATATTGCAAATCTGATTTAAAATCGCATATAGGAGGATTTAGAAGGATAAAAAATAAATTATTTTTGCCTCACCTGGCGGCATGGCCGCCGTTGCTAGAAATAGGACCGTGGGTAAAAAAAAGTTTTTTTTTTTTTGCAAATAACTAAAAAAAAACAATGACAGATATAAAAATTCTGGCATAGGCTAAAAGTGATCAGCATGTCAAGATCTACCTATCCTTATATTTTGAAGAAATTCCAAACTACCTTGTGGGAGTTTGTGTGCCCATTTTCCTGATTTCCGCGTTTTGCACTTATTTTGTCTGATATCTCAAGGACTATATTAGATATTGAAGGTATTTCAATTGCATATTGTTCAGCCAAGTGAGTTCTACAAAATTGTCTATTGGGTGGAAATTGTCAGATGACCCCTTATAGGGGTTACGGCCCCTCTAAAGCCAAAATAGTGGTTTTAGCCTTATAGTTTGTGAACGATAGAAGATAGCGAAAAGGTTTTGCTTGCTTACATTTTTTGTAAAATAATGTTCAACTAATTGAGATCTACAAAATTGTCCTTGAGGTCAAAATTATCAGATGACCCTTATAGGGGTAATAACCCCTTAAACCCCCAAAAAAGAAGTTTTGGCCTTGTAGATTGTGAACCATAAAAGATAGGGAAAAGTTTTTGCTTGCTTAATTGTTCAGGCAATTGAACTCTACAAAATTGTCCATTAGACCAAAAGTAACAGATGACCATTATAGGAGTTACGGCCCTTTAAATGCCAAAAATAGTGGATTGTACGTGAAGGACTGTACATGTACTACACATTTGCTTGCTGAAATGGTCAGCTTTATAGAGCTTTTCAATGGTTTCATGTCATGACTGTCTGTTGGCAATATAAATATTGTTACATTAAGTCATTGAAGCCAGGTGGGCGATTCAGGCTCCTGGGCGATCGTTTCACAAATCAGTGTGCTATCTGACACATTGTGTATAATATGGACCGGTAATAAACAATAAAGATGTTTTTTGGGAGGTGGCCTCTGACCCCTGAAGCATTCAAACGGTACAATCTACATCAAAAGAAGCAGTGAAGTTGAAACTGTTGAATTTGGTTGACAAAATTTAATAAAAATATGATAAACAAAAGTTTTTATTCCCCGTCACACGAAGTGGCGAGGTATTATGTTATACCCTCACTTTCTTTTGGTGTCTGTCCGCCCGTCCGTCTGCTCGCCCCCGAAGGTTTCCGAGTGATAACTTGAAAACGCGTCAAAGGATTTGAATGATATTTTGCACAGCTGTCAAGTACAATAAAATACAGGTCAAGTTCAATTTTCAGGATGATTCGAAAAATATTATTGAAGATTTGCCACTTTATAAATTTTCCAAATTTGAAAATGATAAAATTTTCTGATCTAAGAAAGATAACATATTTCTTTTCTGTCTCCATATAGTTGTGGATAGTTTACAGTATACAGTATAGTATACAAATATATTTAACTTTTGATGAATATCGTGGCTGGGTATCATTTAATGTGCCATTAGATGCCTTATTTTTATCTTATAAAAAAAGATGAAAAAATCAGAGGTGTTGTTCATACGTTCATTAAAGCATTTTTTTCTAAAACGGTAAGGGCAACAAATCTCAAATTCAATTCAGGAAAACTTCATGATGCGTGGAATTTTCGTCAATTTCATAAATTAACTTAAGTAGTTGTGCGAAAACCAATTTCATCAGTCAAAGACAATATAGAAAAAACCTTCTGTCATTAAAAACGAACGGTTACCAATGGTCTCCAAACAGCATAGCCCAACAATCTTAATTTTTGTCGTATAAAAACCGGTAGAAGTTTGTTAAGTAAAAGAAATTGGTAATGGTTGGGTGTGAAATTTATTCCATTTCCAAATCGTCATCGGTCCAGTTTGCTTAACAGTAAAACAATAAAAATAGGGCATCTAATGGGACATTAAATGATACCCCGCCACGATATTATATCAATAGTTCATAAAAATTTATTTTTTAAGTGATCAATCTCAAAACACTATTTTTCAGATGATGCTTGAAATTGAACTTGACCTGTATTTTACAGTACTAAACAGCTGTGCAAAATATCATTCAAATCCATTGACGCGTTTTCAAGTTATCAGTCGGAAATTAAAAAAATCATGAAATTTGATTTTTTAAAGTGGCCATTCTCAAAAACTATTTTTTCAGATCATGCTGGAAATTAAACGACCTGTATTTTATTGATCGTAACAGCTGTGCAAAACATCATTGGATTCCCTTGACGTGTTTTCAAGTAATCAATTGGAAACTCGAAATTTCATGAAATTTGTTTTTTGAAAGTGGCCATCTCAAAAACTAGTAGTTGGATCATGCTGGAAATCGAATTTGACCTGTATTTTATTGTACTAAACAGCTGTGCAAAATATTATTCAAATCCCTTGACTTATTTTCAAGTTATTGGTCGGAAACCGTTGGGGGTCAAACAGACGGACGGACGGACACCGAAAAGAAACTGAGGGTATAACATAATACCTCGCCACTTCGTGTGGCAGTGTATAAAAAGTAAATACTCTGAGCGGACATACAAAAGGATACCCACGCTTCACATTGAAATCTGTATTACAAAGACGTCCCCTTTTCTCCCCTGAATGATATCTGACTGCAATAAATTTGCTTCATGCACATCTAAGTATGATGTACTTTTAGCCCTTCTGACCCAAAGGGTCATGTGATCTATTGTCATCACTAAGCGTCTGTCGTCTGTAAAATTTTTCAAACGTTAACTCTTCTGACACCATAGCTATTGCAACCAAATTTGATACATAAATTAAGTCGGGTGAGTGAGTGAGTGAGTGAGTTGGTGTTTTACGCCCGTGCAACGCTATATAGGTTATTTACAGGCGATGAACATGAAAAGGATGATACAATGAACATGAAATGATGATGATATATGAAATATGAGATGGGGTGGAAACACAGGGACGGTAAATTTTGAAGAACCACAGGAAAAGGGGAGAAGTGGGTAGGGGCGAAAAATTTAGCCTATGTGGTGCACTACTTGGCGGTCCACAAAGGGGTCTTTTACGTGCATGAAGCGTGGCATTCTCCACACACGTTGGCCCACTATGGTCGGCGGTCAGGGTTTCCGTATTATAGACCTGACAACCCCCGCGGACGAGGGCTACCCTATTCAGCCACCTAGGGTACACACTTGATCGCTCTGTGGGCTGAGCACTGACCCGACGTCAGAATCCCAAGTCCTTAGTCGCCTCTTACGACAAGCTAGGCTCTGCTGCGGGCCTATTCGCCACCCGGGCCCCGCACGGGACTAAATTAAGTCGGAGTTAACATATGTGTTGTGGTCTCATGTTCATTTACTCCATATCCTTTCATAAATTATTGGTCAGTTTTTAGGCAAGCGCCAGCGAAGCCTTATGGAGTCTATAGAGTAGTGATGATTTTCGCGTTTTTTTTCTGTCTAGACGGAGTGATTTTCCTGCATCCAGTCTGGAATAAAATGCTTTATTTTTTATATTACTTTTCAATATTTGTTAACATGATATACACTTCTGTAAATCTCAATATTTATTGGCATTTTATATGACCGGCACAAGTTTTATTTATGCCTTTGCATCTTACATGACGAACTTTTTAGTTAAAGGCGATAGAATATACATTATGTATTCATCTATTACTTGATTGGTTCGTATAAATATTTCTCTCATTTGATTGGTCAATGCATGGATTCAGATTCTAGCTTCACCATTCATAAAATCAGTACAAAATACACATCATTTGGACGAGTGCATTTTAATCGAATGGGTGTTTCAATCGATACCGTTTTTACACGATACCTGTCTTGTGTGTGCAATTGTGTTCATTAACCTTAAATTTGAGGGCATCTACATGACGATCCTTTCTTCGCTCATAGAATATACATTATGTATTCATCTATTACTTGATTTGTTCGTATAAATATTTCTCTCATTTGATTGGTCAATTCTAGCTTCACCATTCATAAAATCAGTACAAAATGCACATCATTGGGACGAGTGCATTTTAATCGAAGGGGTGTTTCAATCGATACCGTTTTTACACGATAGTGCAATTGTGTTCATTAACCTTAAATTTGAGGGCATCTGCATGACGATCCTTTCTTTGCTCACCAAAATTAATAATTCGCAAACATTTTGAACAATATACAGTTTGATATACTTTAACAGAGAATAAATCTATTATAGTTCTTATATATTTCGCTTGCCTTTAAACGCTTTAGCGCTTTGATTTATTAGCATTATGCGCTTGGAATTAATGTGGGGATTTTTGATTCGTCATAAAATGTGGCCGTCGTGGCTAAAAATAGAACATTGGGTAAATTGCAAATAACTCAAAAACTGCTACAGATTACTCCTAAAGTCCTATTGGAACCAAACTTAATATAGTTTTTTATTAGCATTGGATGTATTGAACTGATACAGGGATTTTGATTGGCTGTAAAACATGGCCGTCGTGGCTTAAAATAGAACATAGACCAAAATTGCGATTCTTGTCTGCTGTCAAAGAAGGTCAACAAGCATACTGCGACACTATTTATAATCGTAGTGGAATTAACCATATGTGGATTTTGAAAAACTCAAAAGATTTGTTAGATCATTTTAAATCTAGATCATTTTCTGAGGTTCACTCTTTGAAAACGTTCGATTTTTCAACTTTATACACTACCTTGCCACACGAAAAACTAAAATGTCGCCTGAAAAAACTTCTCGAAAAAGCCTTTTCAAACTCAAGGAATTTTGTTGTTTTGGGTTATAATTCTACATTCTTTTCCAAAACATCTTTCAAAGATAAAATTTGTTACACACTGGAACAAGTTTGCAGTATGCTTGATGTCCTCATTGACAACATATTTGTCACCTTCGGAGGAGAGATTTTTCAACAACAAATCGGCATTCCAATGGGCACTAACTGTGCTCCTCTCCTCGCCGATTTGTTTTTATACTCTTACGAGACTGAATTTCTTCAGGGACTCGTAAAGAACAAGAAGATGAAAGAGGCAAGGTCATTTAATCTTACATTCAGATATATTGACGATGTCCTTTCTATCAATAACACTTCATTTGGTAGTTGGATTCCTTCAATATATCCTCCGGAATTGGAGATTAAAGAGACCACCGAATCTAATTGCTTCACGTCTTTCTTGGATTTGCACCTCGAATTTGACCCAGGTGGTCATCTCAGTACAAAAATTTACGATAAACGAGACGATTTTAATTTTCAAATTATTAATTTTCCTAATCTACAGAGCAATATACCTACTTCTCCTGCATACGGTGTTTATATTTCTCAACTTATTCGATATGCCAGAGCTTGCACACATTTCACAGATTTTTTGATCAGACACCGGTTTCTTCGTGACCGACTTTTGAAGCAGGGCTTTAAGAAAATACGTCTCATACGATCACTAAAAAAATTCTTTCTTCGTTATCAGCCACTAGTAGAAAAGTTCAAAATCGAGTTAAAAGATATGATAGTTAATTGTTTTAATTAGTGTTTGACTGGTGTGCTGTACTGAGATGATCACCTCAATATCCCTATTGTGTCTCACAACTATGTTGTGTTCTATGGTCATTACCGGATCCTAAGATCGCAATGGAAGAGGGAGGTTTGGCGCCATAAAACCTGGTTTAACCCACCATTTCGTTTGAAATGCCTGTACCAAGTCAGGACCATTGCGATCCACCAGTTCTCCGGTATGACTGATTCGTTTTTGTCATTTTCTCTGGACTATGAGATTGATCATTCAAGTTCGGTAGTTTTGTTATTACCTTTATTTGCTTATAACTCAAAAAACGGTGACAGATTTTCAAATTCTGATTAGAGTCCAAAAGTGATCAGCACCTCAAGATTTATCGGACTTGAAAATCCAACAAGGAATAGGAGTTATTGACATTTTTTATTTTTTTAAAATGAAATTTGCGTTTATTAAGCTCAATATCTTAAAAACTATAAGAGATATTTAAGAAGTTTTAAGTTTAAATTGTTAAGCACATCGTGATCTACAAATTACGTAACGGGTCAACATGGTAGGATCATTCCTATTAGGAGTAATTCCCCTTTAAATGTCAAAAAAAGAAAATAATAAAAAGCTTTCAATTGCTAAAATATTACTTTAAACATTATTACATTAAGCTAAACCTAATGGTCAGATGACCCCTTTTAATCTTATGACCTTTTCGATGTCAAATAATTTTTGCCAAATTGCCTCTAGTATAGGCACACAAGTCAGGTGGGCTATTCAGACTCCTGGGTGCCTCTGATTTCAAGTAAGGTCTTTTTTAATTACACCAATCAGTTGGAAAAGTTGCGCTTTCGAGAAATGGGGACGACGATCAGACAAACAGGGCGATTCCTACATACCCCAAAACTTTGCATGCCCTGGTGGGATAAAAAATTGGTTATCTTGGCGGATCACCATACTAGTGAGTGAGTGAGTTGGTGTTTTACGCCCGTGCAACGCTAAATAGGTTATTTACAGGTGATGAACATGAAAAGGATGATAAAATGAACATGAAATGATGATGATAAATGAAATATGGGGATGGGGTGGGACACAAAGGAACGGTAAATTTTGAAGAACCACAGGAAAAGGGGAGAGATGGGTAGAGGCGGAAAATTTAGCCTATGTGGTGCACTACTGGGCGGTCCACAAAGGGGTCTTTTACGTGCATGAAGCGTGGCACTCTCCACACACGTTGGCCCACTATGGTCGGCGGTCAGGGTTTCCGTATTATAGACCTGACAACCCCCGCGGACGAGGGCTACCCTATTCAGCCACCTTGGGTACACACTTGGTCGCTCTGTGGGCTGAGCACTAACCCGACGTCAGAATCCCAAGACCCTTAGTCGCCTCTTACGACAAGCTAGGCTCTGCTGCGGGCCTATTCGCCACCCGGGCCCCGCACGGGATGATCACCATACTAGATGGCCTGACTAGTATTTTCATAAGCATTGTTTATAATATCCTTTTTTTTTATTTGAAAATGTCTACATTTTTGTCCTCATCCGCGTAGATAAATCTAAACGTCGTTATATGTTGGAAGAAAGTACTAGCCAGTTCATTCCTGTAGGATTTAGATAGGAAGCAAAACATAGAGGCTAAAGATATTCAAATCACAAAAATGGTTGATATCGTTGATAAATTATCTCCCTTTAAATCGGTTTCTTCCGTATACTGATACATGTGCACGTAAATTGTTTCCTCTTACAGATGGGAGGAATCATATTTAAGTTTTGATTTCCTGAACGTATTATGTCATGTCTATTCTTCCTTCTACAGTAATAAATATGTCAAGTACTTTATAGAAACTTCTCTGTTTAAATGTTGATAACGAATGATGACCAGAGATATTTGTAGTGAATAAAAGGCTGGACCGGGTGCGTTCAAAAATCTAGGAAAGGACACAATATCACGTCAAGTTATTATTGTTGGATTACTTATTAACAATTTAAACATAAATTTTTCAGAATCAATCTTATCTCCAAAAAAAGGAAACAAGAAGGACCGTAAATATTAATAAACGACGTTTTGAATACAAATTGCTGCTCAATTGGAAAAGTTTATATAAGAGACATTTAATACGAAGTTGGATACAGATTGCTAATTAATTTGAAAAGTTGATATAAAAGACATACGAACAAGTTTATATGAACCTGCATTCCTGCTTACCAAAACGATGTCGAACACTACGATTGCGACGACGATTGATCACTTAAACGGACAGCAAATTCAAAGGTTGCTGGCGCCAATTATTTTTCTGTGCCTAATGCTTGTTGTTGGGATTCCGGGAAACACAGCGGTGCTTTTAATATACGGGCGTCGATACACAAGGAGCGTACATCGAACAATAATAATAAACTTGGCAATTGTCGACCAACTTTTTTGCACTGTCGGAATACCATTTAACATTGCACGAATCGTTCATTTTTATTCCTTCAAAGGAGAATGGGCGTGTATTATATTTGTTGTCTTGTTGTATTTCATGCTTCTCTACTCCACACATTTGCTTATGCTGATGTCATTTCACCGACTGCGCAAGATATGTTTCCCGTTTGCCGCACAGCTTACCACAAGAAACGTAAGATACTGGGTTTTATGCTGTTTTGGGATCGCCCTTGTTTTATCGTTACCATTTTTCGGATTATCGAAATACGAAGAAATAACAGTAGGTGGAAACCTTACAGCTCATAGTTGTGCCATTTCACTTTCGAACCCGTCAACATTTTCAATTGCATTCAGCTACGGATTTCTAGCCCTTTTCATAATGTACACGATCATTCTCGTTATCATTTATACCATTATTGGAAGGAAGGTTTATGTCCAGCACATGAGTCGTACCCGGAAGTCATCAAAGGGAAGTAATAATGCAATTTCAAGTAAAATGACGAAAATTGCATTTTCGATTTCAATTGTATTTGCATTGAGTTACATTCCGCTCTTCATACTTCAAATCACAAAGCAATTTGTTGAGGATAAGGAACTGAGCCCTTTCCAGTTTGCACTTTGGAGGATAGGCGAGCGGCTCTACGTCATCAACCACGTTGCTAACCCTTTCGTCTATGGAATCTTTGACAAAGAATTCAAGAAACATTTAAGTGAAATTATTCACTGTAGATATCATTATGATGAAGAACAAGAAACATCTCAATCTGCTGCCTCAACGGGACTATAAGTATTTAAATGTTTTAGTGTATGAAAAAGTGTTTATGTGTTATTAAGTGTTTCTTATGCTGAAAGCTACTAGCTTACTTTTAAGAGACAAGTTGGGCGCCATAAAACTGCCTTGTTGCATAATTCATCATTTTAAAATACTTGTACATTCATCTTTTTGTTTTAATGACGCCTCTAACGAGTTGCAAAGCGACATATCTAGGAATTTCTTTGGCACTTATCTATCGTCCTTCTGCCCTTTAATGAATAAATTGAAAACCGTGAAAACCAACACTTTGAACTATTTAAGGATGTATTCTGGTCAGGTTTTGGTCTCGTTAAAATCTCGTTTGGAAAAAACTTTAAAATAATTCAAACTTTATGGACAATGGCAATAATTTTTTTAAAAATTTATGTACACCATAAAATCGTGATAAAAAATATGAATTTTTAACCCTCTTAGTGCGGGAAACGATCCGAAAAACGTTACAAAAAATTAATCAGCATTACGCGACCCTTTACTTTTGCTGAGTATACGTTTAATAATATCTTGATATTAATTTTCAAACTGTATTACGATTTTAATATACCTATTTTCTTTAACAAATAATATTTTCTCGTTTCTCCTTTCCATCCGTCCACTGGCTCTGTGTATGAATCCCCTTTCTTTACAACTAACGTTCTGGTGTTATTAATGTCTTTGAAGTACATCCCTGCTGCTTGTGGGAACAAATCATCTGCAAAAATAAATAAATAAAATCGAGTGTATGTCTTTTCAAATGTTTTTTTTATTGTTCTCCTTTACCGGAATTGACACCCTGAATTGGAAATTGGCATCGTGACAAGAGTGCTATAGCAGACAGGAACCGCTCACTCCTCCGGAGCACCCGAGTTCACTCTTGTTACGACTTCAGTTCGCGTTGTTGATTTCTGTTAGGTTGATTTTATGTTTTGTGTTTCCCCAAGGTGTTCTTGTTCATGTTTGCCGGTTTTGTCGTTGCCCTTTCGGACTTTTGACACTCGATTGTCCCATTGATGCCTCTTTGCTTCTTTAATCATTACGGAAGAAAAGTTTTGCAACATAATATGTTCAAATAGAACTGAAGGGTTTCGCAAGCGCAACATAATTTGACCACAGAATGTAACTATAAGAACTTTCATAAAGGTGTAAAACAACCAATTCGGGACCCAGTCGAGAAAGATTAAATGATAATCACAAAATTCCGGACCCCGAAATCTAGGTTGCAATAATCGAGTTTCCCAGTCGTGGATAAAGGTTAAACAGTATATAAGAATACAGGTTTAGGAAAATACATGTAAAACTGCATTTTAAAAATACTTACTTAAAACCGATTCTTTCAAAGCATTTCCCTCTAAAGGAATTCTAAAATAGTCTTCTTCTTCGTCCATAACAAGTATTATGTAGTTTGTCTGCAATATAATGAAGCGAAGTACATAAACATCGAGTATGTCAATAAAAGTTTGGTAAAAAACAACAACATTAAAACACACTATATCAATTTAATTTAAATCTTAAAAATAGCAATCTTGGTGGTTTATTTCGCGAGAGCTTAATAATGTATAGCAAGATGAATCATAGGCGAATCCAGGGGGTCACCCGGTCCCATGTTCAGAGAAAAATGGTTGAATATATTTATGAAACTATTAAAGCAGGACGGGTGCGGCCTCCATCGTTTTTCGGTTAACAGGCCAATTTTTTATAGTGGGTCTCATTATGTCTAAGCTGGACACGGGATTGACTGTTTTAGGGAATGGGTTCCGGGGTTTCGCTTATTTTGCGTCGGGTGAGCGGGAAATGGATATCACCGAATTCTTTATTTGCTCAATTTAAACTTCGTCCGGAAATTCGCCAAAATGTTAATTTAAAAAGCGGGGAATTGGAAAATACACATTTTTTTCTACAATTGAACATTTATTTCAATCACTTACAATCAAATTATTTCAAATAAATATGAAAAATCTGATATGGGGAATATCTCATGGGGGTGGTCGTCTCAAAAGATACACAAGTTAATAAGTGAAATTTAACATATTATTGTTGACGATTTTATGCACCTTTGCACATTCTTAATACATTTCTAAGGCAGTTATTAAAAAATACGGGATTCGGGAAAAATCAGTATTAATTTTAAGCGTGACAAGGGAATTGCAGCGAAAGCTTAACATGATCCGGGATTCGAGACCCCTCTCCCCCGTTAGGTAGTAAGACACAGTTCGGTTTTGTTTACAAGTTATGTTTCGGAGAGTGACATCCTAGAATTTTTAAAGTAAAATACAAAGGTCGAATTTAAGTAGCTATAAATTGAGAATGCCTTATAATTTATGTAGTAACGAAAGTGTGCTCAACTGATAGGGAATCTTCCAGAGATAATATTTTTGACAAAATATAAAAATATTCGAAAAAACGGAAGTTTAGCGTCCCTTTTCCGGCATGGTGTTATTTT
This sequence comes from Arcuatula senhousia, assembly GCA_963971305.1. Lineage (NCBI taxonomy): Eukaryota > Metazoa > Mollusca > Bivalvia > Mytilida > Mytilidae > Arcuatula > Arcuatula senhousia. The sequence goes on along the minus strand of OZ020316.1, from coordinate 14,550,017 downwards.
TATTTTACCGATCTTTTGAACGTTTTTATTCATGCTTGTTTTTAAGGTAAAAAATGCGACGTCACTTCTTGAAGAAATAAGCCGGTCGATGTATAGGTTTTTTTACTTTTAATAAACAGCCAGGTTTATGTACTTTCAGAGCATGTATAGCACTATAGAGGATTTAGTGCAGGTTTGAGTCTAATCTAGGCTTAAATTATGGAAAAAATGCGCAAATTTTAGTGTTTTTTCATGTATAATTTGTTTTCGGAGTTATCGGTTTGTAATGAAAAGATCTTATTTTTGCAAGTAACAACTAACTGGAAGATAATCTATGGAATGTAAGGATTTCAACAATGTATGATAAGTGTTTATACGGTTAAATATAGTTTTAGAATAATTATTGGTAGAAGCATATGTGCTGCAAAGCTATGAACGTTTCTGACGTTTTACCTAGAACTGTGTTTTACTACCTTATATATCAAAATATCTGGATACGTCAATAAGCACTCTTTCGATTCGAAGTCGGTACTGCTTTTTGTACATGTATCATGTTGTTATTGTTGATCTTATCTTCCATCATTCTTTAGAAATTGCAAATCAAACAAAAAAGGACAAAAATCCTCATTTTTCAAAAATAAATATTTCTTACAAATGCTTCATTGAATAATGCAATACAAACACACGTGCATGAGGCTTATCTATATCGGATAAAATCATTGGGAAATTGGTTAGTTCCAGTATTCTAGTATACTAGAAAACCCGGGATGTACCCTTGGGATGGACCCAAAAATGGACTCATGGGATGGGCCCAAAAATGATTTTTAATTTTTTTCCTTAGAGTAATTGTATCCCAATACTTTGAACATTTTTTTTGGTTAAGTGATACAAATGTAACACAATATTAATTGGATCGATCAAGATGTGATACCGGTAACTGCAATAATACATGTGTCTCTGATTTTCTCTAACTGTTGTGCAATATTCCCTCTTTTCAGTTTACATAGGTTATCTCCCATAAGCAGGAGTTATCTAACTTTGCAGGAGGTGTAATTTCTTAGCCCCTCTGTTCTTTTCATGGAAAATCAAAGAAAAATCTAGAGAGATCTGAAAGAAATTAAGGATTTCCCTAAATTTCACAAGAACTTTACTATATAAAATCTTTTAAAGTTTACATTTTTATTGCAAATTATTTAATAAGTATTTTTGTAAAAGGAAATGTTTTAAAAAGTTACATAACTATCTCAAAATGTTGGGAAATCCCTTTTCTTTCTGAACCCCTCAAATTTATCATAGGATTTCAACAATAAATCCAGAGAAAATAAATTTCATACCTGCTGTAAAGTTAGATAACTCATGCATATGGGAGATAACCTATGTTAACTAAAAAGAGGGAATTATCTAGTTCTCGCGAGATGAGACTATTTTGCGTATCACACTCTGTACGATGTGAATATTCAAGACATTTGATTGGCTGTCTGCGCGAGATAAGTAAGATACGCATTTCGTGGAAAGCGTTCTTTCTTTTGTTTGAACACCTGTTGATTTCATTAAAATAAAAAGACAAACAAAATATATCCAAAAATGCACAAAAACGTTGTTTATGTTAAAAAGTCTGCATTTAATTAAAATTTATAATAAAAAGGTGTTTTTTTTTCAATTGACTCATTTTTTTCACATGTTTGCTAAAATGAAACAAAATACATAATTATATAAGCAATTTTTGGGCCTATACTTTCACGTTAGACAGTTAGAGAAAAAGGTTTCACAACTACAAATGATGAGATACGGATTTTTATCAAACTCGTTAGATATTTGTCAAAGGAAACTCGCAAATGCTCGTTTCCTAATTTGACAAATATCTAACTCGATGTGATAAAAATCCGTATCTCATCACTTATAGTGGTGACCATAGCATGCATAGGACTACCGATGATCATTTTATAAATCTTGTATGTGTGATCTGAGCACGGGGAGGACTGCTATAACAAATGTTTTTTGTTGTTTTTGTTTTTACTTGTAATTTATCATTGTAGCATAATGAAATATTGGTCCTTTTTTGTATCTAGACTCTTTGAACAAGTATATATATAATATCTGCATTAAGCTATCTATTTATTATAATCTTATACTTTATTCTATTCTCTGTTATAATGTAATCATTGTAATGATGCTACCCGTTGAGGGACCATAATTGGAAAATAAATTATGTCTTATATGTCTATAGTTGTGAAACCTGTATTTATCATCACAAATAATAATATAAAAAATATCGTGCTGAAACATCAACATTTTGTGATTTGAAAGAATTCTTCACGCTATACTTAATATCAAACTGTCGCACTTAGAAAAACTATATTAGCTTTAGTTAATCTTTTTTTTTATTAATTTTTTGATCCATCACACGAGTCCATATTTTAGGTCCACCCCAGAGCCCATGGGTCCATGCAAAGAGCCCTTCTCGAGTTTTCTAGTATGACAGTATTCTGTAATCAGTGTAATTCCTATGAGTGGCCGTTCGTGTCATAACTGTGTTATTTCTATCGCGATACTTTCAAGAAGTAACGCGATACTTTAAACAAGTATCGCGTTACTTTTAACAAGTATCGCGTTACTTTCAACAAGTAACGCGATACATTCAAGAAGTAACGCAATACTTTCAAGAAGTAACGCGTTACTATTGATAAGTATCGTTTTACTTCTTGGAAGTAACGCAATACAATTTTAAAAGAAGTATCGCGATACATTCAAGAAGTAACGCGAAACATTCAAGAAGTAACGCGATACTTATAACTTTTATTTGTATCGCGATAGTTTTCTGATGTATCGCGTTACTTCGAAGAACTATCGCGATACTTTTTTATTTAGGCTCCCGAGCAATAGCCAATCAAAATGCACCTACTAAGGCTTGCTTGGTCGAACGAGATTTCTTTTTCTAGCATACTGCTTTAAATCTGCCACCGTTAGTCGGTGAACTCTGGACACTCAAAATTTTAATTTTAAAGAAATTACTTGTTGTTCACACGGCCTCGATCGGCCTTCGGAAATCCTCCACTCAGATCAGACCAGTGGCGGATCCAGGTTGGGGGGGGGGGGTCCAGGTGGCATTGCTCCCTTTTGTGAAAATGGAATCATTCGTGAGCTCAACGTGACTTTTTTAGCCTGGGTCAATGCCCACACCCCCAATTTTCGAAATCCTTCATCCTTCATGAGACCCCCGTCAGTGCATACACATGTATGTACCAGTCCTTAGGTCAAAATATCTACCCCTACAACCGACAATCAATGCAAGGCCTGCATGCTCGGATTTCAAATAATCCACTGTTCAGAATTGTCTGCGGCCTGCCTTGTCAAAGACTAAACATATAACATTGATTGAAAAAGTTATAGGAATTTTATTTCCAATCTTACTTTTGAAAATAATAATGTTAAATGCAAACAAAATTTGCTTTTTAAAACCGTTTACAGAACCAAATTATTAAATTAATTAAAAAAGTTATTGTTTTGAAAATTGAGGATATTAATTAACTTTTATCTCGTAAGCGATGCTTGTTTGTTCCTTTTTCTAGTGTAAGCCAAATCGTGCACGAAAATCACATGAAAATATCTTTTTGTCAGTCTTTAACAATATCATTAACTTGAATACACTAGAAAACACCTGCGAATTCGCGGGAAAGTTGCCTTACATGTGCGACTGTGATACATGAATATGATTTTGCTCAGTTAGTATTCAATCGACACGAAAATTTTTGTTTTTGCGTGACAACAGTGCGTTTTTTTTTTGCAGATCGCCTCAATCAATGCATTGTGTGAAAAGCAGAGGAAAATGAAGACGATTTTGGCTTTTCAAGACCAATTTAGTTTATAGCATAATTGGATCGTGGAAAATACGTCAGTAGATTTTTTTTAAATCATACAAGAAATATCCCTAGGCAATATTAGCACAGTTCAATGTTATTAACGTGTCAAAAATAAAGATTGTTATCAAATTTTAAAATATCGTATTTTCGCTATACAAGAAGAGTAGAAATGCACCAAAACAGTTTCTGTGCTTCTTTTGTCAAATCTGATATGTTTAAGAATTTTCTTAATCATAGTTATAATGATACGTTGAAGTAATAAGCATTTTTCTCCAAAACATTTCAGTTTTTTTTCGTGAATACTGTAAGGTTTCTTCGGGTACAATTGACACGGCCTAAGAATGCGACGGTTTTCTCCTTATATTTAGGTTTTTGATATATGAAAAGATACCTGAATCAATATGTTTTATATTTCATACCTTTATTGGTCTTTCATTATTATTCATGCTTTAATCATAAAACAAGCCAAAAATTCAGTATTACTAGGCCCTTTAACGCGAAAACTTAAATTAGGTCTATCGGATACCTACTTCCTGTTTACCGACTTGGTCTAATTTCAACACTATTGGTCATTTGTTGAAAATATTTGTAATAGTTTTCATAACATTTAGGGACGGACCATTTAACTTGAAGGGGGGGGGGGCTTGGTTTTTTGTTTTTGATCAGAAATTTTTTTCCGCTCAGAGCGCGGACAAAATATTTATTTTCGAAGGCGTCACGACAGAATATTTTTTTTCATTATCAGCATTATTTTTTTAGATAGCTGAAATCCTTCTTAGAATTTTTTTTTCTTACCCTCAGCTGCCAAAATATTTTTTTCATCTCAAATAATTTTTAGAATATTTTTTTAGGAAAAAACCAAGCCCCCCTCAAGTTAAATGGTCGGTCCCTTACGAATCACAGTGGCTTGAAAAGGAAATCGATGTAAGTCCCGCACGCTCTGGAGTAACGAATCAATTGAGTTACGTAAACTCCATAAGCTGGAGCGGACGGAATGCTGCTACATAAGAAGGGAAAGTTGACGATTGGAAAGTTGAAGTCATCACGTTTGTCATAGAGCCTTGTTGAAAGTCTTCCTTGAGAGTAAATTTCGATATGTAGATCTCAATATGGAGAAGACTTACTAGAATCCGTTGTGTCCTTTATCTCAAGCTCCTGGGGATATATGAGATGGAGAAAGTCACCAAATCGAGAATTGTTTAGTGAAAGGACATCATCAATATAACGGAACGTGAGGTTGAAAGAGAGAGCTATTCTACGGTCTTTTTTGTCTAGAAGAGATTGTAAGAAGTCTGATTCATATGAATGAAAAAACAAATCAGCAAGCAAAAGTGCAAATTAGTGCCCATTGGAATCCCTATTGTTTGCTGAATAACAGGTCCACCAAACTGAACAAATATGTTGTCAATAATAAATTTGAATTAAGTCTAAACTTTACAGATATAAAGTATAGATTTTCTTTAAAGTGTAAAAAAGTTAGGATGTACTTTTGATTTGTGTAAAAATTACACCAGATCATCGTTCTTTTTAAAGAAACCGACAATCCAAACTAGACATAGACATAATTTATTTTCCAATTATGGTCCCTCAAAGGGCAGTATCATTACAATGATTACATTATAACAGAGAATAGAATAAAGTATAGGATTATAATAAATAGATAGCTTAATGCAGATACTATATACATACTTGTTCAAAGAGTCTGGATACAGAAAAGGACCAATATTTCATTATGCTACAATGATAAATTACAAGTAAAAAAAAACAAAAAAAACCAAAAAAACATTTGTTATAGCAGTCCTCCCCGTGCTCAGATCACACATACAAGATTTATAAAATGATATAGTCATATGCATGCTATGGTCACCAGGGGACGGTGCTTTAGGACTGCGAAACTTATAATTACTTGTAGCATTGATTTATACACATACTGTACAGTTCTCCCCGTGATCAAAGCACCCATAGAAGTTTAATGTTCTATGAATGCTGTGGTCACCAGGGGGCGGTGCTTAAGAACTGCAATAGTGCATTTTAGTCATATATAAGTATATTCTCAGAACTCTTAAATAGAACAAAGAATGTACCATCAATGTGGCAGACCAGCAGATATTAATTTAATATAGAGGATTAAAAAAAACACCAAACATTATATGTGTGCCAGGAATGAGGTAAACTAGCACTTTGAATAACTGCTATACCCATACTGATGGCTGTAATAAGAATTTTATGAGAAATCAAAGTAATTAAAAAAAATAACGAATTTTATAAACGATTTTTAAAAACGAAAAAAAGTTTTCCCACCCGCCGCTTACTGTTTTATTAACTGACCAAGAAGTCAGTTGTTCTTCGGTTACTTTAAAAGAACGATGCTCTGGTGTAATTTTTACAAAAATCTTTTTACACTTTTTTTAATTCTATACTTTTATATCTGTAAAGTTTAAACCTAATTAGTTTAATCCTAACCTAATATTTAAAACCAGTGCGGTTTCCGGGTGGCGAATAAGCCGGCAGCAACGCAGTAAAAGTTCACTTATAAGCGCGTCGAAACCTGACATCTGGTGAGGCCTCCTCGCCCGCAGAACTATTATTTAATATCTTGTATGGATTATATTTACATAATCTACTTCTACTTTTTTCAATCGTCAAATTTCCCTTCTTTTGTAGAAACATTCCGTCCGCTATAGCTTATGAAGTTTTCGTATCGCAGTTGATTCGTTACTCCAGAGCTTGCGGAAATTACATCGATTTTTTGGCAGAGCGTCACGTTTGACACAAAAATTGCTAATACAGGGTTATTTTGCTCCACGGTTGCCTATGATACCTATTAATCTAAAAATCGAAAAAACAATAATCACTAAATGTAATGTAACCTAATGTAGGTTGTGTCGCGTACACTTATTCCACATCTCATTTTCTTCTAAATAATATTTGTAAAGCTTTACAATAATTCATATTCATGAGTTCATCCCGCATTAAGCATGCGCACTGTTTTGAATTTTGTTTATAAACTTTGCTTGTTCAAAATCGCGGCCAGTACACTGTATTTCGATGCTTTAGCCCGTGAAAATATTCACGGCGACGAAAACGCAAAAGTCATCAAACAAAGAAAATGATGTTTATGACTCGTAATAAATGAAGACGATTTAGATAGTTCACATTGAATTTATTTAATTTTTTCACTATATTACAGTGTCCAGGAACAAAACATCCGAGATCCCGATCGATGGCCGCATTAGAATGAAATCAGTATATTATGGCTTGGTCCCTGATGATGAACAAAGTATAAGGTCTAAATAGATGTTCGAAACATCTGGTGATCTAATAAGTTGGGGTGCAGAGATTCGATATAGCCTCCTATTACTTGTAAAAAGTTGCATTCTGTTTGTTTGTTGTTTTGTTTTTAATGCCCCCGCAAGTATAAGTATATTGTTAAACACTTGTCCGGTCGTCCGCCCGTCACTCACGTTTTCCGGCCTCTTTTCCACATGCTTCCTGATATTGAGCTAATTTTAAGAATGTGAGTCTATTATGATGATTTATACTTGTCGAGTCTCGTTTCGTCTGATACATTGAGTTTTACCAAAATTATGGCCCTTGGACTTGGAAGTTTTTTATTGAAATAGCAGTTTTCCTGACTTTTTTCACTATTAATTAAAACATAACACCATCTTTGTACCGTTCAGTGCAACCCCGGTTTTTCGTTACAATACTTATCCATTTTCTTGTATTTGAAACATGTATATATATAAGACAAGCTCACTATTATTCAATTTTCACAAAAGGGGGCAATGCCACCTGGACACCCCCCCAACCTGGATCTGCCACTGGTCTGATCTGAGTGGAGGATTTCCGAAGGCCAATCGAGGCCGTGTGAGCTACAAGTAATTTCTTTGAAAGAGCCAATCCAATTAAAAGACTTTGTGCCCTTGAGTGCCCAGAGTGCACCGACTCACGGTGGCAGATTTAAAGTAATATGCTAGAAAAAGAAATCTCGTTCGACCAAACAAGCCTTAGTAGGTGCATTTTGATTGGCTATTTCTCGGGAGCCTAAATAAAAAAGTATCGCAATAGTTTCGAAGTAACGCGATACATCAAAAAAACTATCGCGTTACAAATAAAAGTTACAAGTATCGCGTTACTTCTTGAATGTATCGCGTTACTTGTTGAAAGTAACGCGATACTTGTTAAAAGTAACGCGATACTTGTTGAAAGTATCGCGATACATGTTAATAGTAACGCCTTACTTCTTGAAAGTATCGCGATAGAAATAACGCAGTTATGACACGAACGGCCACTCATAAATTCCATATCAACAAGCATTGACTCAAGATCAGGTCATATGTGATGGAACATCTCTCGGGCTGAAGGCCCGGGGGAGGGGGTAACTTCCTATATTATGATGTACGGGGATGTGCAAAAATTTCGGGTATGTTTTCTTGTCATGAAATATATAAGTTCGGCGATGGTTTATAACTTATCAATATAAATTCCCATGTAGGAATAAAAGGTGTTTATCAATTCGGCTGTAAAATAAAAAGTAGCTGTCATGAAAATAAGATTTCTTGAGATGTATAGATTAAGAGATAAGATTCTCTAGTTTCATTCTAGATCATGCTGAGATATTAAGTGTCAAATTGGTGGGTCAATAACATCAACATGATGCCACATCTGCAGCCATAAGTAATTACGTAGAATAAACATAAATTATTATGCTAAATCTCCAACTAATTGGATTAGGTATATGTTATTAGTTAAGATTGTGATCTTGCTTCCTTTCACCAAAGTATTATGCAACTATTCTGCATTATCGTGTGTTTGGTTCAGATTAAATTGTTTTAAAATATTGAAAAGAGAATCAATGAAATATTAAGTTATTAATATCTCCAGTTTAATATTGTACATGTACGCTCTACTGTACAGTCAAGTTTTGTTTATTTCATTTGTTAACTGATATTTTGAAATGAGTGATATATATATACGGTTCGTTATATAATTTCGGGGGGGGGATGAAGGTGTGTGTGTATTTGCTAGTATGCTTTAAACGTTGCGAGGAGGAAAATTGAGTCACAGGTCAAATTATTGTTGATTTATGATAAAAGAGCTCAAACAAGAAAATAGACATTAAGGCTTTTTTCCATAATCAATTTTTCAAGTTCGAAACAAAGTCTAATCGAAATTGGCTACCCAACGTGGTCAAGTTTGGTATTTGTTGTTTTAAGACATATTATCAACAAAACATTGTCTCGGTTTTTTTTCAATAAATGCATTAGGAGAAATTTAATGCTACATTGAATATAGTGACCCGTAATGCAATAAATCTGTATACATGTACATGAAATAGAGCATTATTGAAGTCTGGAATGCAGAAAGGAAAATCTGAGGCACTATTTTCGGAGGTCAAGCCGTGATGTTTTAGAGTTTATCATGTCACAATTATTTTAAGGGGGACAATTAAGTTAATATCATTGATGCCATTGTATTATAATGCAATATATTTTAGTAGACTGTTAACTTATGGTATGAAAAGAAAAATGATTTCTTCTTCCTATTGATACTTTTAAATTTGTGGATATTGGTTAAGAAATAAGAAATTTAGTTATGAAGTTTTCAAGTTCGATGGTCAGAATAAAGAAATCTGTGTAAGTAAGTAATAAACACTTTATTTAAAGAGGGTAACACAGTTAGTACAAAAATAATCTTCCCTGAGACCCTCGTAATGTAGGAACAATAATGAAAATATAATAATAATAAAATCAAACACACAAAATTAAACTTGTACAATGAAAATTTTTCATGAAATAACGTGTAAAAACATTATTCAATATTTTTCCTGTTGTATTGTTGTACATTAATTGGGCACTGTCATCCTCACAAGTCAAATGCAACACTAAAACATCTTTAAAATTACTTCCAAAACATAAAACTAAGGATTTTTAATTACACTTTTGTAATTAATTTTAATTACTTTTTTGTGCTTGCTGTCCGGAAAATAATTAATGTGTAGTTGACCCCAATGGTTAACCTCAGATAAGGTTTGATATCTGTATTACTTTTCAAAAACATGCAACTGTGTGATTATAAACAGTGGAAGTTTCTCTTAAACATGCTAACTAGTTGATGAGTTAATTTGTCCCCATTTGTCTTCAATGAAAAAAAAATAAGCAAGTGTACTCACCTCTGAACCTGTCGCCATCTTCAAATAAATGCATTCCCGCACGCGAGTCTGATCTCAATCACGTGGGAAAATGGCGGGAAATTCTTCATTCTGAATTCTGCATTTTGAATTCTGTATTCTGAATTTCGAATTCTGAAATTTGAATGATCCTTCTCAGCTTTCGTACATTTACCAAAAGCGGTTTCCTATTCATTGCCGGCACAGCGGTATAATATGTTGACAAGAGTCTCACAGGTTTGTGTCGGTTTTCGTCTTTGAAACAGCACATCAAAAGTTCTCCTTGTCTAGTGTATGATGCTTGTCCTGGAGTTGGATTTGCATTTTTTTATCATGTTTGGCATAGGTCGCGATTTCCTTATCGTCCCCGTGAGATGAGTACCTCGGGCGAAAAGCGATCTGGCAAGATTCAAAGAGGTAAAAAAATTGTCCGTAAACACGTGATACCATTTGTTCAATAGGTTTGCTCCTTGCAATAATTTCATCACAACATTTGTTCCTTGCAATGTTCCAGTAGGTAGAGTAGGCTCAAACTTTTTTCCCAGATAAATATGCATTCGTAGAACATATCCAGTAACAGATTCGGCTAACATCCAGAATTTTATACCAAATTTTGACTTTTTACTGGGTATGTACTGCATCATTGCGGATTTTCCTTTAGTTCCAACCAACGATTCATCAACCGTAAGTTCTCTTCTTGGATTATAGAAGTACTGAAACTTCCTATTGATAAAGTCAATAAGGGTTGGATTCTATTTGCTGGGCTGTAATTACGATCGGTCCTAGCGGGCAATTTTCTACAATCCACAAGGTGAAGGAACTTTAAAATGTTTTGAAACCGGTTTCTTGACATGACCTGTCCAAACCAAGGCGTACTTTGTGATACATTTTTCCTGTTCCAATATTCTTTTATCGAGCTTTTCTTGTTCAATCCCATGATAAATATAATCGCCAAAAATGCTTTAAATTCAGTAACAACCAGTCTTCCTTCTTTTCTCCACTGCCATTTGCTTGAAAATTTTCCTGTTTGTAATCTGGTTCGTTTCCAAAGGTCCGTAGCATATCTAGAAAAAGAAAAAAGAATCACGAAGCAACGGAGAAATTAAATGCAGACAATTATTTTGTGTTATCCGGCAAACTAACAGGGCCATATATTTATAACGGGTGTAACCGGCTATCGTTAGCACCGGCAAACTGAAGACATCCAAACAAAATTTATCGGTGCATGTTTTCAAAAAAGAAAATTACAATGGAAATGGAAGACATAAGTCTATAGATCGCATTCTGTTATCAACCTTTTTTCTCTCTTTATGTCCACATCTTTTTCAAAACTCATTCAACGTTATTTATATTTTATTGGAAAGAGCACAGTAGAGCCATTAGAGGCTTGATGCAAGAAAAATAGACATTATACATGTATAACAAAGCATAAGAATATAAAAGAGTACAAAATTTCCGCTAATTTATTTATGTATCCTCAGATTAATAATATTTACTTAAGCCCAGTAATTAAGCATATATTAGACAATGTGATGGTCCCCCCTTTTTCTTAAATGACAAAGTTTTTTATAAAAGTATTTATTTGTTACATATGTTGTAAATTTCGACAAATCATTGAAATAATGTAGATCAACATGATGCTGTATCGATACAAAATCTTGAACAACACATTCACAAAATGTAGCTTTTTTGTTTCATTGTACTAATTTGTAGTTGATGGTATGATAATGGATTTCACTCATGCAGTGAAATTAAAACTATGTTATAATATTACATGTATATGTCATTACACGGCGAGTTGCTTCAGTATTTTAACAGGTCGAGTCTTCTAGGTTTCATTTGACCTATCAATCAATCAAAATTTTATAAAATTGACCTTTCAAATGGGAGAAAATAGAAAAACTTTTTCGACGTTTTTATAGAAAAGTTCTTAACATAAACAAATTTTCTGTAACTTCCTCGCTCATATTTCGTCAATACCAAATAGTTTTGGTTTTCAACGTAGTTTTAGTTGGCATGGGTAAATTCTCCTTAAAAAGTAATGATATGTTCCACATTTTGACTTCTTTTTTATTCGGTGAGTGAGTGAGTGAGTTGGTGTTTTACGCCCGTGAAACGCTATATAGGTTATTTACAGGCGATGAACATGAAAGGGATGATAAAATGAACATGAAATGATGATGATAAATGAAATATGGGGTGGGGTGGGAAACAAAGGACCGGTAAATTTTGAAGAACCACAGAAAAAGGGGAGAGGTGGGCATTAACTTTTTATTTTATATTGATGCAAATAGACTAACGAAATTTTTCACCGCTCATTTTTAACATTTGTTCAGCAAGTCAGTTTTTGTTCAATTATTTCTTAAAAAGCACGTGTTTGTGGTCATAGTTATTTATATACTCTCGAAAAACATTGGTCAAAAGTTTGATGTAAACATTATCCTTAAAAGGTAAAGTCCTCGACCTGTTTAAATCAAATGAACATGACGAGAAAAAATAATTTGATAAAACTGTACCTGTTTGTCTGTCTCACGAATTCCATCATTAGGTCTATAGAGAAGAGAAGATAAAAATATTGAAGGGGTAAAGAGTCCCTTGCTGGCATGCGTTTAGGCCCAAATTGCGGTCCATCAAATGGTCTCTGTCTCTCATTTCCTGGTGGGAAAACCCTAAACCAAACCGGCTGATCTGGCTCTTCAGCCATTGTTTTAGAGCGTCTCAGTCCGTACTTTTAATTGTGACGTCACATTCCTTGTGACGTTATTTTACTTTGAACGTAGAATTGGGCCGATTCATGGCACTCAAAGAAGTCATAACAAGATCGGCCCAATCGGCCCTATGGCACACAGGAGGTTAATACTCTATGAATTTTTTTCATGAAAATAGTCAAAATTTGGACAAAAGTGGCTAAAAATGAACAAAATCGTCAAAATTGGTCACATTTAACCATCACTGTGCCATGGGCCACTTTTAGGCCACTTAGGTTGAACTTCGTTCAGTGCCAAGGGGCCACTTTTGGGCCACTGTTTACTGGGAACGTTACCATAGAGTAATGGATACTATGACGTCACGCCATTGTCTCAGACGTTCAATCAATTTCCAAATATCAATACTCTCAAAATGGTAACAAATACTTTATCTTTGCTTACTTCATTATTTCCGAAGAGTTACAAAATATTCTCTTAAAACTAGAGGCTCACAGGAGCCTGAATCGCTCACCTGATCTCTTATGCTAAAGCCTCTTACCTAGTGTGCAACATGGTCTACATGTACTTCGTTAGTTAGTTAGTTGGTTATTGCTTTACTCCCAAGCAGCACGGTTTTGGCTATATCCGGGAGATGAACATGAAAATGGTGATACAATGAACATGAAATGATGATGAAGTGGAGGAAATGGGGACACGAGGCCAATCGGGTAGGATAGTTTTGACTGCCACTGGAACAAGAGGCTCCCAAGAGCCTGAATCGCTCACCTGAACTACACAGATACATATATTTGTAGATATTATTGTGCTTAACCATATGCGATTTAAATTTATGAAATATCTTGGTAAGATATTGGGCTTAATGAGTGCAAATTTGGCAAAAATTAGGAAAAAGAACAATAACTCCCACATCAGCAGTCAGATCTTTTCCGAAATTTCAGGACAGGTAGATCTTAATATGCTGATTTCTTTTGATTCTTGCACAATTTTGATATCTGAAACCAGTTTTGAGTTATTAGCAAAAAAATGAAATTTGCCCCTATGTTCTATTTTTAGCCATGGTGGCCATGTTTTTTTACGAATCAAAAATCTGAATGGTAGAATTGTAGCATATGAGCTATCAAACAGTGTGCCATGTTAAGATGCAGTTGGTCTTACCGTTTCAGACAAGTCAGGGGAAAAGTAATGAACAATGGTAAATATTGACGCTTTAAGGGCCATAACTCCCAAAAGAAATGGTTCTACAGCTTTGACCTAATTACATGAAATGTAGATCTTGATGTGCTTAATCATATGCAATTTGAATTTTTAAAATATCTTGTATAGTTTTCAAGATATAGGGCTAAATAAGTGCAAAATTTGAAAAAATCCAGAAAAAGGGCAATAGCTCCTACATTGGTTGTTGGATCTTCTTGAAAATTTCTGGGCAGGTAGATCTTGAGGTGCTGATCACTTTTACCTTGTGCCAGAATTTTGATATCTGTTACCGTTTTTGAGTTATTTGCAAAAAACTGCAATTTACCCTTATGTTCTATTTTTAGCCATGGCGGCCATGTTTTTCAACGAATCAAAAATCCCCACGCTAGTTTTATACTACCTATGCTAATTAACAACTGTGCCAAATTTAAAAGCCATTTGACTTATGATGTTAGAGGTGTTAACGTTTGAAAAATGTTAACGACGACGGATGCCAAGTGATGGCAATAGCTCACATGGACCTTCGGTCCAGGTCAGCTAAAAAGGAGTGATGGGTAGGGACGGGAAATTTTGCCTCCTGCATGGGGATCCTACGGGTCCTACTCTTACCGAGACCTGCAGCAGGGTTCTTTAACGTGCGAGGAACGTGACATTTATCCCAACACGGTGCACCACTATTGTTTGCGGTCAGGTTTTCCGCATTATCGCCTTACGACCCCGCATCTCTCGATGTCAGGGCTGCCCCATTCAACCACCTGGGGCACACATCCCAGTCGCTTTGTGGGCAAAGCGGTCTGACCCCGATGTCAGGTTTCTGAGCGCTCTTTACTGGACTTTTACCGACAAGCTTAGCGCTGCTGCTAGCCTATTCGCCTCCCGGGCCCCGCACGGGACACATGTACTTACATTAAAGAAACTAGTTAGGATAGAAAACACTTTTTTCTTTTTTCAAGAATACAAAGTTACAAAGGTTTCCATTTGAAAAAAAAACAACAAACAAGTTAAAATTGATTGAAAACACTTAAAAGGATGATCTGACATTTTTGACCCTGAATCATATTTGTAGATCTTTATGAACTGAACAATTTTGCAATACTAACTATTCCTCTAGTACTTACAGTTTTCAAGATAAAATCCAAAAACTGTAAAAATGGTCAATTTTGAGGATTAAGGGGAAATAACTCCTATCAGGAGTTGTCCCACAACTTTGACTCAATAGAGAGTTTTGTTGAGTTTTTGTTGCGGAAGAAGGAAGGCTGCTTCAGATTTTCTCTATCTCGTATACTTTTTGGGCTATAAGCTAAAAATTATGGTCTGACCCCCCTGTTCTATTTGTAGTAACAGCGGCCATGTTGGGTGGTCGACGTTCACAAATTTCACAAACTTGGTAGAGGACATCCTAAAAATCAAGTGTACAAAGTTTCAAAGCAATCCAACCAGTGGTTTCAGAGAAGAAGATTTTTAAAAATCATTTAAAATTGATAGAAAAATCAGTTAAAGGGGATAACTCTTAAACGGTTGATCTGACAATATTGACCCTGAAATCATTTTTATAGACCTTAATGAGCTGAACAATTTTGCAATGCTTACTTTATCCTCTAGCACTTACAGTGTTCAAGATAAAGTCCAAAAACTGTGAAAATGGTCAATTTTGATGATGAGGGGGAAATAACTCCTATAAGGAGTCGTCCCACAACTTTGACTGAATGGAGAGTTTAGTAGAGCTTTTGATGCTGAAAAAGGAAGGTTGCTTTGGATTTTCTTTATCTCTTATACTTTTTGAGCTATAAGCTAAAAAATATGGTCTGACCAAAGCAATCCTATCAGTGATTTAAGAGAAGATGTTTGAAGAAAAGTTAAAGGACGGACGGACGACGGACGCTTTACGATGACAATAGCTCACCTAAGTTAAAAAGTTACGTTAGTTAGTTAGTTATTGCTTTACTCCCAAGCAGCACGATTTCGGCTATATCCGGGAGATGAACATGAAAGTGGTGATACAATGAACATGAAATGATGATGAAGTGGAGGAAAAGGAGACACAAGGTCAATCGGTAAGGAGAGTTTTGACTGCCACTGGAAAAAGGAGTGATGGGTAGGGACAGGAAATTTAGCCTCCTGCATGGGGATCCTACGGGTCCTCTTACCGAGACATGCAGGGATCTTTAACGTGAAAGGGACGTGACATTTTTCCCAACACGGTGCACCACTTTGGTTTGCGGTCAGGTTTTCCGCATTATCGCCTGACGACACCGCATCTCTCGATGTCAGGGGTGCCCCATTCAACCACCTGGGGCACACATCCCAGTCGCTTTGTTGGCAAAGCGGCCTGACTCGATGTCAGGTTTCTAAGCGCTCTTTAGTGGACTTTTACCGACAAGCTTAGCGCTGCTGCGGGCCTATTCGCCACCCGGAACCCGCACGGGTGAAAAAGTTACGCATAGGTAGACAAATCCCATTACGTTTAATACAAACTCATACCATTCAAAAATAATATTGCCGAGCTGTTCTGCAGCCGATTTTCATGAAATAAAAATAACAACTAGAAAATGTGTCTATGAGCCACAGGATGGTTCTCGCGTTCTTGAAATATCATTGACCCTCAATGTGTAATACCTGGGATATGGACCTTAACAAAGAAATTGATCAAAGGTGTTCATGTGTAAAATATAGGTTGCTGTGACCTTATTTCTGGTGGGTGGTGCCATGTTACCATGACTCATCGAGTAGTGAAATATTATTGACCCCTAACATGTAGTATTCAAGATGGACCTTAACCAAGAACTTAACCGAAGTCGTTCATGCATAAAATATAGGTCACAGTGACCTAATTTCTAGTGGGTGGTGTAGCCCTACCCAAGACCCATCTGGTGGTGAAATATCATTGACCCCCAACATCTAGTATCCGAGTAATGGACCTTAACCAAGAACTTAACCAAAGTGTTACGGACGGACAAGGGTAAAACTATATGTCCGATCCACATACGTGGTCGGGCCATAATAAAAAGAAAAATTTACGGAGCTCATTCGCTTAATTGTGAGGAAAATCGTAACCTCGCTGTTTTGCAGATATTGCAAGTTGCACTCACAAACATTTTACGAATCAACGTCCCGTTTCAATCAATGCCATATGTGCCAAATGTTCCGTGAAAAAAAATGGTCATGTTCTAAAAACCAATGAAGTTAAGAATTTTGTCAACATTAATCAAACAATCTTTATTCATTTTCTTTTTACTTGATTTTATTTCGTGAGAATTGGTTGCAGAACAGCTCGGCAATATTATTTTGGAAAGGTGTTTGTTTATATTAAACGTATAGGGATTGTTCTACCTATGCACAACTTTCTTTGAAGAGTATAGATATTTTTAATACAATGCAAATGTACCCTTTTCAATTACATTTTTTGTTTGTTTTATTTTTGTAACTTTGTTTAGCTTTTGTGTTTATTTTTTGTAATGATTTTTTTTGGTTATTTGTTTTATTTAATTTTAATGGCAAACATTTTGAGATTTTGTTCAATGCTTATTGTTTTAATACAATATTCTTCTTTCATTTTTTTTTACTTTTGTTTAAAGAGCGCCGCTGATGGGTCTTGGGCAATAGACTAAAGAATTTTACCTTGTTCGCTTAATATGTTTCGATCAGTATGATTTCGGTGGATTTCCATGTATCAACATAAAATATTAATTAGGCTCAGAAGCAGGAAAAAAGATACAAGGAATATACCAGTAACCACACATAAGACTATGAAATGAAATTTATTGCTCTATGCAAACATGATTATTAATGCATTCTTTATGAAGGTCTTTCATGCATCTATTACACACAGTTTTTGTTCAATGGCGTCCACCAAACCCGGTTCTATCGGAAAAAACGCAGCAGTCTTTGGGCTTCGACACCTTTCTTAATAGAACATTCAAATCAAATCAAATCAAATCAAATAAGCTTTATTTAAAGTCGATTAGCAATATACAAATAACATAAGCTCTGGTGAGCTTTTGATTCGATTGCGTCTTGGCACGGGAACTAAGGGGCGACTGTCTCTGGCAACTAATTGGTCGGATGAAAGTTCTTCTATGATGCACTGTAGAAACTGCAACCTACTTTTGATGGGTCTGTCAGATGTGTTTTTACAATACAGAATGTAAGCATTAATAACTATACGTTGTAAATAATTAAACGTGATTTTCTTCCAAACTTTGAGGGTTTTCCGATCGTCATAATAATGAGTGACCATCATATCAGCTAGATCAACTCCACCCATATGTTTATTGTATAAGTCCAATTTACTTTGGGTTTGTTATTCCTGTTTTGCATTGCCTTTTCTTTTGTCGAAAGAATTCGTACAGGTTTACGACCTTGTCGTTCATGGTAGACGCACAATAAAACTTGTCCTTGTCGGGCATATTTAAAATCATTCTCATTAAGATTCCCGGGATTTTTTGTCATGTTGGGCATATTTCTATTTTGTCGTATCGTTCCAGTAAAATACCGTATAGCGGGTTATTTTCGCGGGGGTAAATTTTCGCGTTTTTTATGTAATAAAGTATGTGAAAAAATTTTGCGGGTTTTATTTTCGCGGTTTTGAATATGTTTGTTTATGTTTTGCGTTAGATAGATATTTTCACGGGATTGATTTTTGCGGTTTCCGTCGACCCGCGAAAATTAAACCACCGCGAAAATAACCCGCTATACGGTAAGTCCACTGGGATAGACGTGAAGAAGCTGTCACACGTGACGTGATATCTTTTTCTAAGAAGATTCGCCTCGGACAACAAAGAGTTCACAACATGCGAACCTTGTGTTGACCCCTGAGGGGTACGGTCAAAATTCTTGCCTCGATATATTATCGAATGGATCAAGTATCCTGGTACTGCTTCCACAAGCATCCAGACTTTTACTCCATACTTTGCACTCTTAGATGGAATGTACTGAAGCATTGATGTCCTACCCCGGGTTCCTATCAGACTTTCATCGATGCTTACATTCTGTTCTGGTGATAATAAAGCTTCGCTTGTTTGTTAAATAGATCAATAAATGGTTTAAATTTAGCTGTCGGACAGTAGTTTGGATCATCACAATTAAAAAAGATATTCATATCGAAGAGAATGTCTTGATATACATAATATATGAATCGATGAAGAAGTTTTAACAACTTGTATACGTGTTTTTTTTTATAGTGTTGGTAGAATATGTGGCCAATCATGATCATTCATTATTTTATAAAAGTTGGCGCGCTTAAAAAAGAAATCACGCTTATTTTTTTATATTATGAAGGTTTACGAAGATTTGACCCATCTATTTCATTGTCGGAAAATTCTGATGTAGTACACATTTGATTGACTTATGGGCAAAGCGACAAAACTTTGATTTGGACAATGTTGTAAAGCTATACTATAGATACATATGTGTCTCGTTGGTGGAAAATCTCCACTCGGCTCATATTTGTTACAATTAAATATTTTTTGCTGCCATGTATTATCCATTTTATGATTTATCTGTACAAATTTTCATGAAGACCATATAAGCACGGCTATGCATGGACATCGGAAGACGGTGTAAGATTAATTAATCAAAGAAAATGACGAAAGGAGGAAATGGTTGAAACCAATAAATTACAATGTGATGTTTAACCAGACACGTCAGCTCTGACGCAAAGGTGTAACAGACGAACGTACATGTCGGGGATATTTAAACGGATCAAATTACCTGTTAGTTTCTGTCACAATCTGCTGAAGAAATCCAAAGGTTAGAAACAAATAAAAATAGCCTATTGGACTGGTTTCAGGTTCGGGCATATGTTTTGGTCCAACATTCTCTGCAACATCTGGATGGTTTTCATCATGTTCATGGAAAAATTCTAAACCAAGGCTGCACTGGAGGTTCAGCATCTCTTTCGTCATCAGAATCATCTTCACTGTCATTCTCTATTTCTGTTTCAATGTCACTGTGGTCATCAAAATCTTCCTCGGAATCGCTCATATTTTTGCTAAAGTTAGTTAGTTAGTTATTGCTTTACTCCCAGGCAGCGCGATTTCGGCTATTTCCGGGAGATGAACATGAAACGGATGATACAATGAACATGAAATGATGATGAATTGGATGAAATAGGGACACAATGCCAATCGGGGTTGGGAGGTTTGACTGCCACGAGAAAAGAGGTTTGATGTCGGGGAATTTAGCCTCCTGCAGGGGATCCTACGGGTCATACTCTTATCGAGACCTGCAGCAGGGTTCTTTAACGTGCAAAGGACGTGGAATTTCCCCAACACGGTGCACCACTATGGTTTGCGGTCAGGTTTTCCGCATTATAGCCTGACGACCCCGCATCTCTCGATGTCAGGGCTGCCCCATTCAGCCACCTGGGGCATACATCTCAGTCGCTTTGTGGGCAAAGCGGCCTGACCCAACGTCAAGTGTCTGAGCGCTCTTTAGTGGACTTTTACCACAAGCTTAGCGCTGCTGTTGGCCTATTCGCCCCCCGAAACCCGCACGGGGCTTTTTTGCTAAAGTACCCGTTGAAACCGCAATGACGTCAAAAATTACGCGACCAACATTGCCATGGAATCTTGCAGAATTTTGCGGAATTTTTTCATTTTTTTTATTTTTCAATATATATTGATATTTATATTATGAAAATTAGTGTTATAAATTTATTATACAATAATAAACAGAATCCAAGAAATCTACAAAAGAACCTGTCGAATCTCAAAGTTCACAATACGCTTTAGAAAACCACTACAACTAAACTGCATTCGGCATCGCAAACGCCCGTAAAAAACTTTTAACACTAATAGTAAGAAATATGTCTGTTTAACAATCAAATTTTTAAAGAAACAATAATGTGTCCAAAAGACAATAATGCCCCATCTCGCAACATTTGGGACGGACGAACGGATCGAACACTATATGCCCCTTCTTTTGCAGATGGTGCTTAACAATAATAATATTATTAAGACGGCGCTTTATGACAAATTTCGTTTGCTTTTTTTTTCTCATTCTTGAGCGTCTTTTAATAGTTTTAGCTAGGGAGCAACCATTTGATTTTTATGGGGCTATGGATATTTTCTTCGTCCTGCCTTTTTATTTTCGGAAAAAGTCGAGTCTGGATGAATTTTGCGCGCTTGCGCACGCATTTTATTTTATTTTTAAAGGTACTATAAATTTTCTAGCCAAAAATACCATCTTGCCTTTTTTTAACTCAAAGCAGTCCTTCCTTTTTATTTCTAGATTTTTTCCATCCTGCCTTTTTATTTCAAATTTCACCAAAGCCCCCCCCCCCCCCCCTATAAAAATCAAATGGTCGCTCGCTTAAGAAAACACAACGCAATATCAATTTAATAAAATGATGGCATGTATTTTATAATGACTGCCTTTGAGACATTTCTTTTTGTATTTTAAAGTTGAGGTATGTGTTTTAAAACTTTAACTAGTATCTGCAAGCGGTTATGAATTTCCTCACTTTCCATCAATAGATGCCATGATTTTTTTTGTTTTTTGTTTTGTTTGTTTGATTATTTTATTGATAGGAATTTTTCACTAAATCATCTTACCACTGACTTACAAAATTCGACAAAGTTATCAATGATTAATCTACTGAAGCCTTCCTTTCAAATTCCCCAATGGACCAATTCAGAAAGTCAATTGCATTATGGGTAAAATATTTACGAGTACTCTGCGCCGCCATATTTGTTTACGTTAGAAACGGAAGTTAGAAGCCCTGTGCCGTAAATGCTCTAAAAAAATATCGCAACGTAACAAATCTACATCATGGGAGATGAGGATGATACTCATGAACCTAACTTAAATGCTAAAGTATTTCCAAGTGAGGATGAATGGCCTTGGTCTCTCACAGAAGATGATGTACCAGGGGCCTTACTGAATGGGAAAGACCCAGGACGATTTAATTTGAATCAATTTAAGTTGTGGCTCAAGTGCCGTGGGATTAGTTCAACGGGCATGACAAAGGCTCAGGCAGTTGATATTGTAACCAAATCTCTGAACCAATCACAGACCCAAAATATCCTTATTACACAGACAGAAAGATACAAGTCCTACGCCAAAACGGAAAACTTGACAGTTCGATGCTGAAGCTTTTTCCTAATATCAGACCTCCTGTATTTCCTGCTACTTCCGAAAAATGGGTGAGTGAGTGAGTGAGTAGGTGTTTTACGCCCGTGCAACGCTATAAAGGTTATTTACAGGCGATGAACATGAAAAGAATGATACAATGAACATGAAATGATGATGATAAATGAAATATGGGGGTGGGATGGGACACAAAGGACCGGTAAATTTTGAAGAACCAGAGGAAAAGGGGAGACGTGGGTAGTGGCGGAAAATTTAGCCTATGTGGTGCACTACTTGGCGGTCCACAAAGGGTTTTTTTACGTGCATGAAGCGTGGCACTTTCCACACACGTTGGCCCACTATGGTCGGCGGTCAGGGTTTCCGTATTATAGACCTGACAACCCCCGCGGACGAGGGCCACCCTATTCAGCCACCTAGGGTACACACTTGGTCGCTTTGTGGGCGGAGCACTGACACGGAATGCAATCGTCAAAACACCAAATGAAACCATCAAATATTTGAAAATATTCAATAACAAAAAAATCCTAGATTATTTTTCTGTCATGGCAGACATGAGAGACACGGGCTTTCACAACCGGGCTTTGCTGAGAGGCAACCAACATTATGCAGCACAGCATGTTTTCGACCTTATAACCTGTCTGCAAAGTAGAAAAAAAAATGACCTAGTTGACAATGGCTTGTACATAAAAGCTGTGGTGAAAGCTAGCATGAAAAAAGTGTTCTACAACACAAGAATATCTCTGTATCAATATCAACCAACGACTAACAACATCAAGATACGGTACGCCGAGTGCAGCTGTGTTAGTTTAAACATATTTTAATGATAGAATCAAACACATATACAAATAATTAGAACAAAATACTTGTATATATGTTTGATACTATCAATAAAATATGTTTATGCAGCTGTGTTGCAGGGTGGGTTTAATATATGTCTCCTAACTTTCATGTCCTTTGATTTCCTCCTTCCGCCAAATCTTCTTAAAAATTTGTGTGGACACAACACACCTAAATGTGTGCACTTTGTCATTGTTTTTGTTTTCACACAACAAGCACCTGCTAAGTGCAACATTGTAATTTCAAAAACAACATAGTGGAATCGGGACGTTCCAAACAAAAGGGGTGTAATTTTCATAGCTGAATGAAGCCTTCACAGGCATTATTATAGACGTAAATACATCTAAAAAATCATAAAATCTCTGCTACATCTCATCCAACATATTTCTTGCTGTATTCTGCAAGTACTGCTGATAGAATTACAAATACCAAAACACGGATTGAAACGGTTATTTTGATATGCTATATATCGATATTTCAAGGAGTAACCTCTCATCAGTAGCATTTAAACCAAAAAATTGGAAGGTCAAATTCCAAAACAGTTGAAAACGAAAAGTACTCAAATCCAAAACTTTCGAATAAGGAAGCCAAATCCATCACCGAGGATATCGACCAAGTGCATTACAAGGAAAGAAACCTGGTGTTTTAATCAATTTTGAATTTAACAATCGGAAATTTAAGCAACAAAAATATTAGAAATTTTATGGTAATTCGTGTCAGACAAGTCTGACTACCAGGCTTGATTACCCTCGGGGACCTCTGGTCCACCAGCAGCGATTATCGCCCAGTGGTTTCAAAATTACAAATAGCAAAACACGGGTTGAAACGGTTATTTTGATATGCTATATATCGATATTTCAAGGAGTAACCTCTCATCAGTAGCATTTAAACCAAAAAATTAGAAGGTCAAATTCCAAAACAGTTGAAAACGAAAAGTACTCAAATCCAAAACTTTCGAATAAGGAAGCCAAATCCATCACCGATGATATCGACCAAGTGCATTACAAGGAAAGAAACCTGGTGTTTTAATCAATTTTGAATTTAACCATCGGAAATTTCAGCAACAAAAATATTAGAAATTTTATGGTAATTCGTGTCAGACAAGTCTGACTACAGACTAGAATATAGCATTTGTTGTCTCAACATGGGAAAGATTACCTTTTAAAAGCCGGGACATAATATATGAGTACGACCCATTTCCAGTCTTTTTCTATAATTTGCTTAAAATGAACTATACATATTAATTTATTTTATAGGAAAGCTGGAGTTTGTGGTCACATCGCAGCAACTTTAGACGCACTGGCAGATAAAGAATCGTTTGTACCAGAAAAGGTCCCAGAACCGAACGATGAAAGCATCCCATGTACATCCAAACCAAACGCATGGAAAGGAAGGGCTGCTCCCCCAAGAGAAAATCGTTATTAGACAAAGTTCCTGTTAAAAATTATTCGTTTAATAAAGTGACAATTATGGGAGAAAATGTAAAGAAATCTAGAAATGATGTTCATGAATTTAACCCATTTCCTTCACAAACTGATGAAGAAATAAATCAGAGGATGGCTAACTTAGTGACACAGTTCAGTACTAGTGGTAGTTGTATCTTTAGAGGCTTGCCACTCTGGAAATTAAAATACTCATAATCATTTTTTTAGTAGATGTGTGTGTCGGGTAATGCTAATTTGAAAAAAAAGAAAAGCTTCACAATATTAGCAATATTTTTTTTACTTTAAATATAATCTTGATTATATGTCATCAATTCATTTTTACTGTATGTTATATATGATTAACCCCAGTTTTGGAAAATAAAAATATGTGAAATACGCACATGCACTAAACCATAGACCTGTATATTGATATACGGGTCTATGACTAAACCAAAACACAAAAAAGGCATTGAAAAGTGCACCACTCACTGGTTGGAGACTTCGACTGCCATTTTTATTGCGATGTTCTGTTGAAATGAGAAATGAATACCAGATAGGCATTTGTAATGCGATCAGTTTCTGGTTCGTTTTATATCCGACCACTTCATGTTTAAAAAAACTCAGTATCTTTTTTGTATGTGACTTTTGAAAAATAAAAGATGACAACAAAATTACCAAACTTGGAGGATCAATGTCTATGTTCAAAAGAAAAGACAAAACATGGCCGGAAGACAAACCGGAAAAATGAAGATTGCAAAGGTCCTGAGTTGGTACAGAAATTTCAATAGACATGGTGGGTTAAAAAATGAAACAAACGGGCGAATGAAGTTACCGAAAACTATATTTAATTTAAGGATTTTGGCGGACCAAAAAATAATAATTTGCCAGTTTACTCGGCATAAACAGCAATACAGTTTGGAAAAAGTTTCTTCAGTTGAGGGGGGCAAGCATTTTTAAATTCTTCAATATATGGATAGATAGGTATTTTTGTAAGTACTGAATTTATTGCAATGCACCACGTTTTCAAAATAGAATTTATAGTTCCTTCACTGACCGAGAACATTTGACTCAACATTTTTTCTGGTATGTTATGTCTCAATCGGACCCAATATATGAAAACTCCTCAAGAGGGTCCAGTGCCCTTTTCCTTCCATATTCCCCGTTCACATACTTTTTTGAATATCCAAAATGTTGGGATGGACTGCCGACTAAATTGAAAACAGAAAGAAATGCCTCTGTTGTCGGAAACCCGGTATAAAAAGGAATGTCTTTGTCAGACTACAAGAAATTGTTAACCGTAAATTCTTTTGATAACAATATACTATTTTGTTTAACTAGCACCTTTTGTTTCTCTTCAAGTTCTTTTATTCTAGACAGAAGTTTTTAGTTTTCATCGGATAGATCATTGATTTTTTTCTTGTCAGTCAAGTTTTGTTCTGTAACGCTATCGCCAGCCGGACCAACATTCGGACTTGTAAGGGGATATTCATTGACACATTCAGGAGACAACTCAAACATGTTTGTATTATTTGTTGATGTTGATATTATCTGATCACTTTTTCTGTCATTAGACTTCGACTTCGACCCAAGTTTTTCGCCGATTTCAAGCGTCGGTACATCATTTTTGTTCCGCTGACCCCCAAAGAAATGAAATCCACAGACGCGGCTGTAAGGTTTTACATCACTCTCTTGTAGGTTTAATGCACATAACCAGGCCTTTCTGGACTTAAACTTATTTGGAAATGGTACAAACTTCAAATTTTTAAATTTTCTTGACATTTTTCCGCACACAATGCAAATGTTTACCATTTTTGGAGTATTTACGGTAAGCGCTCTTGTCGTCAACGTAAACAAATATGGCGGCGCAGCGTACTCGTAAATATTTTACCCATAATGCAATTGACTTTCTGAATTGGTCCATACATTCAGAAAACTCGCCAATAGTTGTCGTATCGTAAGTACTTTTGGCTACAATAATCAGAAATGCATGGTAAACTAAAAAAAACGTCGTCCTTTTCAAGACGGGTCTGAACGTCGGAGCAAAGACCGGTGTTCTATTGTAGTTTTTCCCCCATGCCAGTTTTTCCGGGGGGGAAATCTGGATCGATCCAGTTTTCCCCCCCGGAAGAATAGGATCGATCCAGTTTTTCCCCCGGGGGAAAACTGGATCAGTCCAGATTTCCCCCCTTTATAAACCAAAAGCTCCTTTTCCCCCCTTACGACGTAACGTCAACGACGTTACGATAAAACAAAAAAATCAATATTTCCATAGCAACTTTGTTCTATTAGTAAACACGATAAAAGGACCATTATTTTACGGAAAATCCTATTCCGAGCAATATTTTATTCTTCTTCCTTTGAAAATGACGTCAATGCCTTCAATGCTATTTACCAGAGAAATTGTACTATTCAGCAACGTTTTTAGTAAAACCAACACAATTTCCTTTATCGAACAACTGCAAATCAAAGGTATGCCTGCATATAGGAGAAATATTAGATATTCCAGGGATAGTTTAGTTGCAATACTCCGCCAGAACAAACACTTTTCTTCGATTTTGCTTAACATCTGTATGGACAGCATTTCAAATGTCAACATCAGTTCGTCAGATGACACAATAGTGGACATTCTTATTGACATCATTCGTGCGGGGCCCGGGAGGCGAATAGGCCCACAGCAGCGCTAAGCTTGTCGGTAAAAGTCCACTAAAGAGCGCTCAGAAACCTGACATCGGGGTCAGGCCGCTTTGCCCACAAAGCGACTGGGATGTGTGCCCCAGGTGGTTGAATGGGGCAGCCCTGATATCGAGAGATGCGGGGTCGTCAGGCGATAATGCGGAAAACCTGACCGCAAACCATAGTGGTGCACCGTGTTGGGAAAAGTGTCACGTTCCTCGCACGTTAAAGAACCCTGCTGCAGGTCTCGGTAAGAGTAGGACCCGTAGGATCCCCATGCAGGAGGCAAAATTTCCCGTCCCTACCCATCCCTCCTTTTTCCAGTGGCAGTCAAAACTCTCCTACCCGATTGGCCTTGTGTCCCCATTTCCTCCACTTCATCATCATTTCATGTTCATTGTATCACCACTTTCATGTTCATCTCCCGGATATAGCCGAAATCGCACTTCTTGGGAGTAAAGCAATAACTAACTAGCTATTGACATCATTCACAGAACTGAGAACTTTCTTTCTGAATTTCATCCAAAGGACATCTACGTACCCAGAAAGTTGTTTTATTTCGTTTACTTCTTTCAATCCGCCCATGGATTGAACGATCTTGGGGAAGTGTATAATCATTTTTATGATGAACTCTCTACCGAGACAGAAGACTTGAGCGATGCCTGACTTCCCAACTCCACCATTACACCATCCTCCAAAACATTGTCAATAAATCAATCTCTTGGCGTCTTGCAGTTGTACTATGAATCTGCCAAATCCTTTTGAAAAATCGAAAAAAATAATCAATAAAGAGTCATTGTTCACTAGCTTTTTTAAAATATATTTAATTTACATGAAGATTAAAATAAAATCTTCTCATCCTATGCATGCATGTAATCTCCTTACGTTTGTCCGTTTTGTTTACTGTACAAGGAAACTGATACTAGTATATAAAGTTGCATAGAACGAATATTTGTAAAATACTAAGTTTCAAATCATTCTGTGAAAAGCTTGACGGGTATTTGCAAGTCAGAAAGTAGAAGTCTAATGCCTTGTATGGTATTTTTATGGTCATGGGATTTCCTGCAGTTTATAGCAGTGACCAATGACGAGAGTTTGTAAACAAGGTCCTTTCATTCCTTATAGACAAGACAAAGGCAGCCCATCGCATTTCGTCGGCATATCACCCCCAGACAAATGGCCTTGTAAAGAGATTCAATAGAACGCTGCAAGAAATGATCATAAAAATTTGCTCTGAAAGCCAAGACGATTGGGATGTGCATATTAAGGAAATTTTGTTCTCCTATAGAACAATGACTCACAAAACCACTAAGATGACACCTTTTTCGATAATGTTTGGGCGATCAGGAGTAATGACAAACTGTGAGTTAAATTTTGAAGAACTTTCGACCGGTGATATCGAAATAGCAGTCAATTCTCTGAAAGATTTGAGAAGAGAGAGAAACGAAATCGTAAAGAAAAATGTCAGCGAAAGCCAAGAAGAGCAAAAAATACGATATGCTTAGAAAAAAAAGCAAAAATGGGAAAGAATCGATCCAAGTTGGGGATAAAGTTCTACTTTTTAACTCCAGGAGTGAGTGAGTTGGTGTTTTACGCCCGTGCAACGCTATATAGGTTATTTACAGGCGATGAACATGAAAAGGATGATACAATGAACATGAAATGATGATGATTAATGAAATATTGGGGTGGGATGGGACACAAAAGACCGGTAAATTTTGAAGAACCACAGGAAAAGGGGAGAGGTGGGTAGGGGCGGAAAATTTAGCCTATGTGGTGCACTACTTGGCGGTCCACAAAGGGGTCTTTTACGTGCATGAAGCGTGGCACTCTCCACACACGTTGGCCCACTATGGTCGGCGGTCAGGGTTTCCGTATTATAGACCTGACAACCCCCGCGGACGAGGGCCACCCTATTCAGCCACGTAGGGTACACACTTGGTCGCTCTGTGGGCTGAGCACTGACCCGACGTCAGAATCCCAAGACCCTTAGTCGCCTCTTACGACAAGCTAGGCTCTGCTGCGGGCCTATTCGCCGCCCGGGCCCCGCACGGGACTTTAACTCCAGGAAGGCGAGTAGGAAGGGCTCAAAGCTGGAGAAGACATGGTTAGGTCCATATGTAGTAACACATCTGACAGACAAAGGGGTTGCAACTCTTTAACAACAACTCCAACAACAACAACAAAGAACTTTCAACGAAGTATAATGTTAAAGATCTAAAAAAATATGTAACTAGAGAACACCAATCTGATGAAACTTTGGCCGACGAAGATAAACTTGATATATCCAGTCCGGACATTTCATTCATTACCTCTTCATTTCAGCCCCAACAACCCAGGTTTATCGATGTGGACTGAACCCTGACCGCCGACCATAGTGGGCCAACGTGTGTGGAGAGTGCCACGCTTCATGCACGTAAAAGACCCCTTTGTGGACCGCCCAGTAGTGCACCACATAGGCTAAATTTTCCGACCCTACCCACCTCTCCCCTTTTTCCTGTGGTTCTTCAAAATTTACCGGTCCTTTGTTTCCCACCCCATCCCCATATTTCATTTATCATCATCATTTCATGTTCATTTTATCATCCTTTTCATGTTCATCGCCTGTAAATAACCTATATAGCGTTGCACGGGCGTAAAACACCAACTCACTCACTCGATGTGGACTGGCAGAAGGAAGCAACTAAAGGGTATCCATTAACGATAAGGACCTGCCACCCAACTCTAATTCTGCAGTCCTCCTAAGAGTGTCGTGGGAATGAAAGGGGACGGAAACTGTTTTTTCTGTGTAATCGCATTGATCGGGAACCAACACGACCATTTCGCAGTAAGGTCATTTATAACAAACTGGATGGCCACGGATGTCAAAATTATCGACAGACACTTTTGAAAGGGATATTTGGTGTCGAGTGGGATGACTTTACCAGGTGTTTGGGCAAAAGAGGCGGAAATACTGTCAACAGCTGTAATGTTCAAAAACCCATATTATGGTATACTGCAAATCGGGAGATGGTCTAAAATGGCTTTCTTATAAATCTACTATCTTAGGCTTTCCTCCGTTCACTGAAAAGTGTATATTTTTGGACAAATCCTTGGGAAACCACTTCAACTTTGTTGAAAACGTTCAGGCAATATAAGATATCACAGTGTCACCATGGTCAATGGAACTTTTATTAAGTTGTTTCATAATTTTACTTCTACTAACCGCCTCATAAAGTTGTAGTAAGATCTCTTTCCTGCTATTTTTAATGACGATATAAATACGAAACAGATGGGCAATAAATGTAAATGACACATTACAATTTTTAATTATCACATTGAGACACACACAAGAAAACACAGATCGGCGTTATCACACAAAAGGGTAGGCAAATTTCAAACTTGATACAAGTACTTATAAAACCAAAAGCTACTTGACGAAGGTAGATATTCAAAATTATTCATGAACAATAGACAGGAATAACAGACCAAAAAAAGGAGTGACCTATCTCAAAACTCAAAAAAACACCTGTTATATATAAATAAATATATATACAGTAAGCGCAACAAAGCATACGACGGTAATCAGTCACAAATGTCTTAGAGAAATTCACAACATTTTAAAATAGGGTTGACGAAAATCAAATGTTAAAGTACATAAAATCTCAAAATATCCAAGAAAAAGTGTCGCCACCACTAAACGTTTGTCTCGCTTGGTGGTTCCTTCGTAAAACGCGAGAAAGATTTGTTCTCGTCGTTCTGTTTTTATAGTTTTGTCTTCGAAATTTAGGACTTTTGGTATTCGGATGTCCCTTTGGTACCTCATTGCATACACAACAACCCTATGTGTCAGTATACCAAATATCAAAAGCTTCGTTGAAATTAAAAACAGTCTTACAAAGAGTTTTATGGTAAAAAAAAACGTCCACAGAGACGCTATATCATTGTTTTGTCAATAACTTAAAAACTAAACATCATAGAGGGATGATCTTTGGTCAGTGGGTACGTCTTTGATGAGAGTCAGCCTCAGTACCAAAATTATGTGACCTTGACCTATATTTTACGCATGAATGACTCGGGTTAAAGTTTTGGTCAAGGTCCATATCTCAGCAAATTCAAGCGATAAAGAGATGATATTGGGTCCGTGGGTACATCGGGGAAAGTAACCAGCATCAGTACCAAAATTTTGCATGAATGACTCAGGTTACAGTTTTAATTTACCCCCATATCTTAGCAACAGCAAGTGATAGAGAGATGATATTGGGTCAGTGGGTACATCATGGATAGTAACCAGCATCCGTTCCAAAAGTAGGTCACCTTGACATATATTTTCCGCATGAATGACTTCGGTTAAAAGTTTTGGTTAAGGTCTATATCTCACGAACTACAACAATAGAGAGAGTCACACAGCATGGAGTTGTTGCGTAGACCATAACCCAATTGTCTGTGTGTAATGTCTAACTATTATACTTTCCACTTATTTTTGGTCTAAACTTGTAGAGCTCAATTAGCTAAACATTTATCAAGTAATTAAAATATTTCCCATATCTTGTATGGTGCACTGCAATCTATAGGCAAAATCCACTATATTGGCAATAAAGAGGCCATTATTCATAAAGGGTCATCTGACAGTTTTAACCCAGTGTTTATATCCCGCCCAAACGTGTTGGAGTATTCGTAAAACTGTCCCTAAAACGCTGGGCTACAGGTCACTGACAGACAAGATACGAACTATAAATGTTTTACAATGTACTACTCACATGGTCTGTCGTCTTTTGATGTTTTATGTATTTGTACAAATGTGCTCTATTTCTGTAAATTTAGATTGGGCTCTAATGGTAAAGATGTTACTAACCTAATCATATTATTATCTTCAATCTGACAAATGATTCATATTCCAGCGGCACGCTCTATCACATTCTATATAAAAGTGCCCTTTCGCGTCATAAGTCCCACAAAATTTACCTGGATAACTACCAGTCGTTAATTTCCAGGGCCGTAGCCAGGGGGGTGCGTTGGGTGCGTTTACACCCCCCTTTTGAGAGAATTTTTCTTAATGTCCTAGGAGAAATTGACAAAACTGAGGTTTACAACCCTATTTTTCACCATTTTTTTTATCAAAACGCACCCCCTCTGGAAATAGAAGAAAATGAGATGTGGAATAAGTGTACGCGACACAACCTACATTATAAACGTATATTTTAAATATCCACAATGGAAAACAGCCAGCAGCCTTCAATGTGACCAGCGGTCGCTGCTCGCTGTTTTTCAATTGGCCCCTGGATTGAAAATAAAATACACATGATTCAAGCCCAATCCCAAAGTGCATTGAAAGACCCTCTTCTTGACAAAAAACAATTAACAAAAATTCGACTAAATACAAACATTAGCTTTGATAAAGATTCCTGGCTTAGGACAGTTTGCAACCCCTTTTGAAAAATTCTGGCAACGGACCTGATTTCACATCATCGGCTGGTCAGTTCAACCAGTCAACGGTATAAAAATAACAGATCCCGAATTGAAAGTACTAAAGAGCTCTGTGAGGCCTATAAATCATAGGGAATGGCATAGGGGAAAACCTACAATATCTATATTTCACATTATTATTAGTAATCAAATGCCATCGGCTGTCTGAACTAGGCAGCGAAAGGTGGGACGAAATCAAGTCCTTTTCCACCGCAGTATACGAAGATGAAAAGGGCATAAATTATTCGAGCCACCCAAAGGTAAGTTGTTGATAAGCACATGCAACAAAAATCACAGACACACGGACTGGTCAGTTCAACCTGTCAACAGTATAAAATGACAGAATTGTAAGCATATGATATGAGATACGTCTACGTACTAAATAGCTCTGTAAAGCCTATAAACCATGGGGGGGGGGGGGGAGCAGGCATGGGGAAAAATCTACAATACGTAACGTATTGTGGTTCTTCCTAGGGGGGGAAATGGCAAGAATCCAGTTTTTCCCCAAGGGGGGGGGGGAAACTTGATCGGTCCAGTTTTTCCGGGGGGAAAAACTGGCATGGGGAAAAATGACAATATAACATCGGGATCGCTTTGATGTTGCGCTATTGTTAACGTCACTGACGGCGTATTTCCGACAAGTAAAACAAGCCTTGGCACTGAAGTGATATTCTAGGGTCTAGTTATGGCTTCATATTTCTCATACGGTGGAAATTCTAGACTTATGAATGTTAGTGTTCAAGACTCCTTTTTCTGTTTCGTTTAAAATGCCAAACGTAAAAAGAGCATAAGGATTTTATTTGAAATATCAAAAGTTTTCAACTATATTCTGAATTTATTTTTTCTTGTTAAGGGGATACGTTACTTTGGTAGACCATCTTACTTTTCAAAACAAATTTGCATAGTTAATAGTAATTCCATGACACATTGATATATTCAGTTGAAAAAGGGGATCATGGGTCGATTTTTCAAGTTTTTTTTTCACTTTGAAATTATCGTTTTTGGCGGGAAACTTACAAAGAAGTAAGACAAAAACAAATGTCTGTTTCTTGCTTCCCAACCGACCCTATTTTTTATCGCCGACCCTAAAGTTTTTTTTCACGACTTTTGAAAAAAAACCCCGGAATTTCGGGTCCGTCACCAATCCGGACCGGCTTTTAGTTTTTCATATATCCGGAAATTCGGCCCGTCACCGATCCGGAGCTTTTAGGTTACAAACAAAATGGCTGCGGCCATTAGCACAAGTGTGCTATCAATCGTGATAGAAAAATGCAGTCACCAGTCGCGAGTGTCATTTATTTCATCGTTTCCTAACACTAACCCTTTTGTGGACATATTTCTGAGACAACACGAATCAAGTGAAAAAAATAAAGAGTGAAGCGTCGTTGGAAAACAATCCATAGACAGCAAAGATGGACACGATATTCAGCCAGCACTAACTATCAGCGAAGTTGTCCAACTCTTTTAATGTGAGATGCTCCGTGTTTACATGTCTCGCTCAACAACCATCGCTAGATAAAATGGTGGCCGTGGCGGCGGACAAGGCCACAAAACGGACTTATAATGCTCTCCAGCTTCTTATGCCCGGAGGACGGTCTTTGCCAACCAACAAAAAAGAAAAGGTATTGCATAAAAAAACAAAAACAAAAGAAAACAAGCTTTAGTCCAAAATCTTTCAGGAGAGTATATATGATTGCATCTCTATATAAATGCAGTCTGTCCTAGTATTCTCTATTGCTATTTCTGCCCCAACCCGGCCTTTCAAATACTGAAGTAATTCGCTGGGAATACTAATTATAGTTAAACTAGATACCTTTAGATATCGATGACAGTCTGCAGGCAGTATCCAAGATCGCCTTATAGACGAAACACGTCCGAAGAGCTGGGAAACTAGGATAAACTGCACTTGTCCTTCGCCTTGGGATTTCTCAGGTCACATGATCAGCCTAACTATTAAACGGTTCCGGGCAGACAGGAAACTGATATCTGGTTTGTTATTATTAAGATACAAACCCTTACAACATTCTTCTCCCTTCTTTTTGAAGAATATAACAGAATTTAGCTATAATGTCTTGACAGATAAAAATATATATAAAGTAACAATATAACACATATACACTTTTTACAAATTGGAATGGAGTTATGTTTTATCCCAGACGGTACAATTGCAAGGCATTTTTGTATGTGATCCTTGCAATGTTCTCCTCTGATTCATCAAAAAGCAACTTAAACTTCTCCACTATATCCTGAAGTTCCTTTGGAGAAGCTTCATGACCTTCCATCTTAATATATCAGAAAGACTCATATTGTAGATAGTAAACCCGTGCGGGTTCCGGATGGCGAATAGGCCCGCAGCAGCGCTAAGCTTGTCGGTAAAAGTCCACTAAAGAGCGCTCGGAAACCTGACATCCGGTCAGGCCGCTTTGCCCACAAAGCGACTGGGATGTGTGCCCCAGGTGGTTGAATGGGGCAGCCCTGACATCGAGAGATGCGTGTCGTCAGGCTATAATGCGGAAAACCTGACCGCAAACCATAGTGGTGCAACGTGTTGGGGAAAAATGTCACGTTCCTCGCACGTTAAAGAACCCTGCTGCAGGTCTCGGTAAGAGTAGGACCCGTAGGATCCCCATGCAGGAGGCGAAATTTCCCGTCCCTACCCATCACCCCTTTTTCCAGTGGCAGTCAAAACTCTCCTACCTGATTGGCCTTGTGTCCCCATTTCCTCCACTTCATCATCATTTCATGTTCATAGTATCACCACTTTCATGTTCATCTCCCGGATATAGCCGAAATCGTGCTGCTTGGGAGTAAAGCAATAACTAACTAACTAACTAACTAATTGTAGATAGTAGCCCGAAGCTCTGGATAATTATCAATGTTCAACAAGAGTGGGGAGATACCGAACTTAGTATTCGGAAAGCAAGCTTTAATACTATTGTACTTTTCCTCATTTTCAGAAAAAAACAATGCCAATGAACGGGGTGGTCTTTTCTTAGAATATCCACCATGTTATCAAGGCATGCCTGAAAAATCTGCATATCCCCTCTGCAGTGTGGATAACAATCGTCAGATTTGTCTTTTACCCCAATTTTAGTTGTTCCCTAAAGAAGTGAATTTCCCTGTCTACATTTTTACTTCTTGACAATGTCCCATCCAATCCACATTCTCCTATGGCAAAAAAGTTTCACCTGACTTAATCTTCTTTAATTCTTTGAGGTGCTGCTCTCCCTCTGACCAGGACTCTCTGTCAACAATATTTGGATGTATCCCGATGGTCGTATTGACCTTCTTTTTACTCCAGTCTACACCTATCATAGACCACCTGCTAGTGAATACAAAGTTGGTTATCAATGTTAAAACCTCATACAACTGAGACGTATCTTTACTGCACCTCCAGTAGTACCGAGACGAACCAGAGTCTGGTTTGCAACAGTCGATCGAGATGACAATGCGAATCTATGACAGGTATAATGGGATATACTTTGGATGAATATAATTTACTTCTCCGAGATCAGAATATTAAATTCTCAGTATTTTCTGAGTTCTTTATGAGAATTGCCAAAATTTTCCAATGAAGTAGAGAGTATACAACGTTAGGGGGGTATGCGTTTCCAACAATATCCTTTTCAAATTTGTTTCATGCAGTAAACTTTGTTAAGAAAGGCAAATCAGTAGGGTGAAAAGCTGCTTTGTTGCAACAATTAAAGTTATCAGATTTTTTTAACGATATCTACTAAACTGTTTAATAAAGATAATGTGTAGCAAGAACAAGTTTTAAGTAACAAGTCTGTACAGAGCTCAATCCATTCCTGGAGCTGTTCCTTCTGATAACCATTGGAAGTGGCGTCGGAGTTGTGGAGATCCTCACGGTGGATTCGTAGGGCACCAGGTTGAACAAATTGTATCTTGTGCGTCCAACATGCTGTTAGAGGAGCTATGAACCAGGGAACATGAGCAACTAAAACATGGTGTCTGACATTAGTGAACTTCACAGCACAAACACAACATGGGCTGGCTCTACTTCTACAAGAGCTTCCTCTCACCCTCACCACTCTTTCAGGCTCTATTTTCCCCTCTAGGTAGTCTAGTTCCTCCATTCTTAATAAACAGAAGAAAGCACAGAATTAACAAAGTTTTTTAACAAAAGCTCTTTGTACAGTTAAAAACAGCACTTCTGACTAATCAACTACGTAATCACGGAGGTAAGCAGATTGTCTCCGTTCCCTTCCTACAGTTTTCATGATCTTATTTTCAGGTACTGTATTTGTATCATTTTCATCAATAGAATAAGGTAGGGTTATGTCCCCAAAATCATCTGGTAGAGAAAGTACAACCCCCCAATCATCAACTGCAAACCTTTCGTCCTGCTGCATGGTTTCCTGCTTATCTTTTATTATTATTATTATTATTATTTACAATATTTTAAAGCGCATTATATAATTATCGGACTGATTGTCTGAATTCAATTGGGTACTAGTCAGAGTCTGACTGATTGTCTGGATTTACTTGGTTATTAGTCAGAGTCTGGCTGATTACCCCCACCTGAGAGTTTCCAGTCAAGATCAGGATAGTCATCATCACCTGATTTGTCACATTCTGAACTCTCCTGCAACCTAGCCACCAGGTTAGTGATCCATTTTGGCATTTGTCTATCTGTACAAAGTTTCAACCGATCATGATGTACTACTTCTTCCCTTTTCCTGTTGGTAATTAAAGGTAATAACATAACTACCGAACTTGAATGATCAATCTCATAGTCCAGAGAAAATGACAAAAACGAATCAGTCACACCGGAGAATTGGTGGATCGCAATGGTCCTGACTTGGTACAGGCATTTCAAACGAAATGGTCGGTTAAACCAGGTTTTATGGCGCCTTCAACAATACATTTGATTTGACATCAATTATCACATATGGCCATCATCAGTCCATGCATCACAATCACTGCCAGTGTCTACTGTTCGTGTTACCATCATCTGTTAGAAAGAAAGGAAAGGGGAAATCTGGAACTTAAAAGTTATTTTTAAACAAATATTTTATAAATTATTAACAAAGGAAACATTTTCAGAGTAAAACTTGAAATTTCATTAGCTACTGACTAGTCTATTATACTTAATTAAATATTTTAAATAAACTAAAGATTTAAGATTTAATTTTAACTTGCATTTTAATTTTATAGTATGTACCTGAGGCTGAGATTCAGCTGGCTGTGGTGCAGGTCCAACTTCATTTGTCATATCTTGCTCATCAACATCTATTGGAGTTGTTTCAGGTTCTGCAGTTTCATTAACAGGAAGTACTGCTTTTGGCTTAGAAAAGCCAATTTTACGTCTTCTGCCTGAAGGAGTAATCTGTAGAAAATAAAAAGACATCGGCAAACTATTTTAGATAAAAAAGGGCAATGATTAAGATTTATCTTAACACTGAACCTAAGGCTTTATATTACACCTAAATCTGTAATTAGTCACTGGTACATGTTTTTTTTTGTTAAATGCATAATCTTATCTAATAGTGCATAATTATTCAAACTGATTATCTACTGTGCAAGATTTTTACAGTGAAACAGATAGAATATATTGGCTAAATATTATAAAAAAACAACTTTGTACATAAGTGAAGTAATTAAATTTATGCATTTTAGATTAAAATACCTACCCACCAGTTCTCAATGGCCTCTCTAGGGTCAAAGTTCTGAATATCTGGTGTTTCAATTTCCACCTGGATTATGTCACATAAAGTTTCAGTTTTCAGAATTCCCCTCCTTTTCCCTTTGGTTAATTTGGTTCTACTAAATGTATTCTCATTGTTTACACTTGTAGATGGTAGACTAAGTATTAGGTCTATTACTAATTTAATGTTGCCTACATCTGCCATCATGAAAGTTTAAAACACTTCACTCCATTTCAAACTTGAAGACATCTTTTGAGAAAATCTAGAAAAGTAAAAGAATTCATATATACTCACCCATTATTATGCCTGTTATTTAAATTATAAAGTATCAATTTATAATAATGAGGATTATGCATTTTACAAAAAAAAAATGTATCAGTAACTAATTACAGATTTCTGTTTAAAATATTATAGCTTTAGGTTCAGTGTTCTTTTAAATTCTAAAAGATAAAATCATGGCCCTTTATTTCCATAACAGTTTACAGATTCAACATTTAAACATAAAATATACAGCTTACCTCTGATAAAGAAGGGATTTGAGGACAGCCCATTCATTTGAAAGAAGCAGAGGTACCAATGGGGTATCCGAATATCAAAAGTCCGAAAGGGCAGAGACAAAACCAGTAAACACCAACAAGAACGGGACAAAAACAGACAACATGTAAAACATGGAAACACAAAATAACTGAATATCAATCAACAACGCAAACTCCAGTCGAAACAAGAGTGAACTCAGGTGCTCCGGAAGAGTAAGCAGTTCCTGCTTGCTATAGCACACCCGTCGCGTTGCCAATAGTCCATTCAGCGTGTCAAAGTTCTGAAACATCACAGCCGGCTTTTTCAAGAGTTACAGGCATGAGTGTCTTTATAAGATGGATCTCATGGTCCCCATATTCTACATTATGAATAATAAGAATGCATTAAGTCACAAGTGTGTTAATTTTTTTTTTAATCCATATTAAATTGTATTTTTATTTTTAGTTTGCTTGAAATTAAAATTAAATATTAAAATCATAATGGATAATAATATCTTAAGTAAATTAATGTAGTAGTACATGTATTTTCAAGTTGTGCTATATCTAATTGTGAACATTAATTCATCAATAAAAATGATATATACCTGAAGTTTGTATTAAAGAAATATTTAAACACAACAGTTTGAACTGTCATACTCCATTCTCAAATCAATGTTTTAAAGACTAAAGTAAGTGTCAAATTAAAAGACAAGACCTTAACCTATATAAAATGTACAAAGCATGTAAAACTGTAAATTTACAGTATAGCAATAAACAAATTTCTTTGAGAATGGAGGTTTGACCAATAATAATTGAATAAAAACAACATAAATTAAAACAAAATGTTCATGCAATGGGTGGTAAACCTAAAATGGATTCTGTATCATCAGCAGCAGGCCAGTTCAGAAAACTTGAAATAGAACTTGCTTTCGTGATATCAGTTGAAAGAAACCTTTGGTCAAGACGTAGAATACAATGTAAGCTTGTCTATTATGGTAC
The DNA here is from genome assembly GCA_963971305.1 of Arcuatula senhousia. Classification (NCBI taxonomy): domain Eukaryota; kingdom Metazoa; phylum Mollusca; class Bivalvia; order Mytilida; family Mytilidae; genus Arcuatula; species Arcuatula senhousia. The sequence continues at coordinate 14,510,451 of OZ020316.1, read as the reverse complement.
CCCTATATGACATGGATATATCCCGTCCTTTTAATGTTTCACCTTGGAAACATTTCTCTGAGGCTATTGTGCTTATTTCTGGGTTTATCCTTAATAATATTATGAATTGCTATTACTTGATAATATTCCTTTTGCAGAGAAAGTATTATACACACACTTTATAGCTGGAGATAAATTACAAATTATAGAAGCTGTCAGAATACAGACTAACAGTTAGTGTTAGTAACAGTTGATGTTAAACAAAGTCAATTTAGAATTAGAAATATATACATATGTCCTAATAAAGTTATAAAACAAATTTGTCAAAACATTAACTTAGCCCGCTCCGGCACCAACACTATTGAGTTGGAGAATACATCAAAGCTTTAAATTATCCGTCTAAATTTCAAAATTGTCTAAACCCTAAGGTTCTTCCTACCCCAGACACAGGTTGAATATCTTAGTAATTATTTGGTTCCCCAGTTTGTTATTTTTGGTAAATGTTCTATGCTCTTCATATTCATACAGTGTTTGGCATTTCAATATTTTTGGTAGAGCGCCTCTGATGAGTCTTGAATAGACGAAACGCGCGTCAGGCGTAGCAAAATTTATTGTCTGGAACTTTGTTGTCATTTGTATATTACACAGATTTTAACTTCAGCAAAGTATCTTTGGTTGCATTCACCATCAGCATGACATCTGCAAGTGTACCCCCTTTTGTTGCAGCATTAAGCTTAGCTTGTTGAGTGGTGTGATTATTTCCTGAAAAATAAGACAATTTGTTTCTATTAGTATTTAGTACTACAGTACAATGGAACTATTTGGCATAAATTATCAAAAGAGAAGTACCCCATTAAATTTGTGATTAAATTGAAACGATATGATATCTTGTAAATGAATTATGATCAAGATCTGATTAGATATTTAAGACAACATTTTCTTAATATTTACCTTCAAATTCAAAATGAATGTTACCACAGCTACATCTCCTGCAAGTTTAGCTAGCCCTTCAGCCTTTGGGGTGGTATGTGACATGGTGTCAAGTTGAGTTTTAAAGGCACGATAACCTTTAATGAAAGCATTGATTGACCGTACCATTTGCGGAAGCCATCTTGTCCCTCCAATTCTGGTAGGAAGAATTTTTCGAATTTTCAAAATTGCAAAAGTATTTTTCAGTGCCTTTTTTTTGTTTTGGTCCCTTTCGAAAGAAATAATAAAGACCTGAAAGCAGAAACATAACTAGAATACTGAAAAAGTCAGAAAGGGCCCCGCGGCAAAATATCTAAGTGTTTTCAAAATCATACGAACTTTAATTATAACCACTAAGGCATGTTCCATGGAATGCATATGAAACTACAGATCTGTATTGTTAATAGCCTTTGAGTTTTATTGTTCACAAAGTCCAATTCTTAAATCTGTGATTTTCGATAAAAAATCAAGTTTTTTTCCAAAAATATTAATCAGATTTGCACGAAAATTTAATGTGCAAATCAGGACATGCTACTTAGCAGCTGAACAAAGTTTCAGAACTGTTTTGTTAACAGTTTTTTTGAGTTTTAGTGTTCACAAAGTCCAATTCTCAAAATCTGTGATTTTCGATCAAAAATGAAGTTTTTTCCAAAAATATTTAACCAATTTGCACGAAATTTTAATATGCACATCATGACATGCTACTTAGTAGCTGTGCAAAGTTTCAAAACTGTATTATTAACAGTTTTTATACCCCGCCACACGAAGTGGCAGGGTATTATGTTATACCCTCAGTTTTTTTCGGTGTCTGTCCGTCCGTCCGTCCCCCGAAGGTTTCCGACCAATAACTTGAAAACGCGTCAAAGGATTTGAATGATATTTTGCACAGCTGTTTAGTACAATAAAATACAGGTCAAGTTCGATTTGCAGCATGATCCAAAAAATAGTTTTCGAGATAGGCCACTTTGAAAAATCAAATTTCATGAAATTTTGAGTTTCCGACCAATAACTTGAAAACGCGTCAAAGGATTTGAATGATATTTTGCACAGCTGTTTAGTACAATAAAATACAGGTCAAGTTCGATTTGCAGCATGATCCAAAAAATAGTTTTCGAGATAGGCCACTTTGAAAAATCAAATTTCATGAAATTTTGAGTTTCCGACCAATAACTTGAAAACGCGTCAAAGGATTTGAATGATATTTTGCACAGCTGTTTAGTACAATAAAATACAGGTCAAGTTTGATTTCCAGCATGATCCAATAAATAGTTTTCGAGATAGGCCACTTTGAAAAATCAAATTTCATGAAATTTTGAGTTTCCGACCAATAACTTGAAAACACTTCATGGGATTCAAATGATATTTTGTACAGCTATTGAGTACAATAAAATACAGGTCAAGTTCAATTTCCAGCTTGATATGAAAAATAGTTTTCGAGAAAGGCCACTTTGAAATCATATTTTATGAACTTTTGATATTATAACGTGGCGGGGTATCATTTAATGTCCCATTACATGCCCTATTTTTGAGTTTTAGTGTTCACAAGGTCCAATTCTCAAAATCTGTGATTTTCATTGAAAAATGAAGTTTTTCCAAAAATATTAATCAGATTTGCACGAAATTTTAATATGCACATCATGACATGCTACTTAGCAGCTGAACAAAGTTTCACAACTGTTTCGTTAACAGTTTTTGAGTTTTAGTGTTCACAAAGTCCAATTCTCAAAATCTGTGATTTTCGATAAAAAATGAAGATTTTTTACAAAAAATTTAATATGCACATCATGACATGCTACTTAGCAGCTGTGCAAAGTTTCAGAACTGTGGTGTTAATAGTTTTTGAGTTTTAGTGTTCACAAGAATTGTTGACGGACGGACAGACGGACGGACAAAGTGAAAACTATAGGGCGTCTGCATCTTCGATGCGGGGCCCTAATAAATATTTAGATTAATAGATAAAATCTAAGTCCTGCCTCCAAGTTAAATATAAATTACAGTACATACTGATACATGTACTACAATGCATCTTTTAATTAAGGCGTTTTTTTTTCAAATTCTGTCACTGTGTTTTTTTTTAAATTATTATATATATTTCAGAAGCTGATGAAATTAGATTACATTTGTATTTCATAAAATAATATTTTAATTTTTATAATTATATACTTATTTATAAATTCTGGTAAATATATAGGTTAAAAAACAAAAGCAATAAATAAATGCTTGAATTTAGGCATTAGTTTACAATTGTACGGTACCTAGAAGAAGAGTGATGGTCTTGTCATATAATCTAGAACCTGCATCCTTGAATGCCAATTCGAGTCGGTGGGCCAAGCAATGCAAAACAACAATTTCTGGATTTTCCTCCTTCAGCAAGGCAGCCACTCCATTTCTTATTCCTAGTAAAGATTGATTTTTATTAAAATTAAATATTTAAACAATGTGTTAATTAAATAAACTCAGATTTTTTTTTGTTTCTAGAATTTTTGAAAGTCAGCTGGAAAAAAAAATGCAATTAAGGGGTTTATGCATGCGTGCATGGACTAACCATAAACCGGTAAACCCCTTATTTAGGGTTTGGTGTTCGAGTTGACATATAAAAATTCCAGATACAAAAATAATTCCGAGTTTATTTAAGACCTTGTAAAGTTGCTATAATAAATATTTAAAACTGCTTATTAAGCCGTCACTGTAGGCGGTACACATAAATATGTAACTTTACAGTAACTAGATTTAATCCTTGCTTGTCCAGTACTAGTATGTTATGTAGATTCAGACATGACAGGTACAGGTATGACCAAAAAATATGAAAACAAAATATATTTGATTTCCCGTTTTAAAAAATCAGGCTAGGTCACAAATTTCATACATTATATTTCAAAATAATTTAATAAAAATCTTTATGTCTATACAATTGTACAAGTTTCATAATCTTTTTTAAAAATAAGGCTAAACAATGAACATAGCCTGAACTGAAATCAACAAACCTTGCATATTAGAAGCTCCATCTGAGCCAAAACCACATAACCTGCTCCAACTGCCTTCTGGAATAGTAGACTTTATATATTGGAAAATATGCTGAGAGGCCCCAGATTCTGCAGACCCTATATCAAAAAAGTTTTCAGTAATATTTCCATTCACTGAAAATCTTATATATAAGGACTCATATTCATCCCCTGTAAAGTCGCTTGTGCCATCACAGGTCACACTAATAAAATTTGCACACTCCATTGCCTTTCTGACATTATTTCTCGAAACATCTGCAATACTGCCAATAAATTCTCTAGCCTTTTTGTCAGTCAAATAGAGCTCCTCCGTATCAAGTCCTTTTGCCCGGTCTAATTCACACAAAGTTTTGTAACTAAGGAATGACATGTGGTGTTTTGCAATACAATGTGCATTCCTAAAGAGAATACTTAATCTGTTGTATTCATGTGCTTTTAATAAATGAATGCACCTAGCCCCCTCAGATTCCTTCTTACTTGGTTTTTCAGAAACTTTAACAGCTTCCTTGTGAGGATCGGGGACCTCATGTGTCTTAATAGAATCTAGTCTAAAATTAGAACACCCCTGTACAAATTTTCCACTTTTATTTTGGTCTTGACAGTACGTACAGAACATTAAATTGAGGTCAGCATCGTACTTCAGCCACTTTCTGTCCTTTTTCCAACTATCTAAAAATTCACGCTTTCGGGTATCCTCGTACTTTTTTTTGCTGGCTGCAGCCTCTTCAGGGGTGCGGATTTGCTTCCTTTTCGTTATTTTTTTTCCCGGTATAGCGCCGTCCTTCCAGGACAGCATGGTGGTTTGTTTACAAAAAATCCAAAAGGAAAGCGAAATTACCCATCTGTCTAAGTACCAAATGAAAATTAATGCGAAGGATAGGAACGGCCGTTATAATAAATATAGCAGCAATAGTCACGCATTTGAAGCTTGATATTTTTTCTGATTTCATGACAGCCCAATACCTATTTTTTAAGATAATTATAAAATTTTAATATATTATTTCGTACTTAACGAGTCGACAACTCCGATGCGATGCCGACATAACATATACGAGGCGGTATGTTGTTTTTAAAATACTGTTTCGGTTTTCAGACGTCCTCATGTCATTCGGAGCACGTGGTCTAATTATTCTAAATAGTGATACGAAAGGACAAGGTCGCGAAAGTAAAACATGTGGAGAGAAAATAAATACAATGTTGACGTGTGTTGAAACTTTGTCATAATTTAAATACATAACGATGCACATCATCACGTCCAAACTATTTTACTCCCATCAAAATTTAACTAGCCCAGTCGGGCTACTGACTTTGGAAATGAACTAGCCCGAGGCTGATTTGCTTCGGGCTACCGGCTAACGTCGAGGACTGTGATGGTCTAATGGAGTAATTAGGCGGTTGTACCTTTCCACTTGACCGTTAGAAGCCGGGTGATGCGGGGTTGTCCTAGTCTTTGTTATTTCTAGTTAATCACAAAGCTGTCGGATAAGAACGCCATCAACATTCTTCCCTTGGTCGGTATGTAACTCTAAAGGGCACCCAAACCTGGAAATGGTGCTATTCATCAGTGCCTTAGCTACATTTTAGCAAGTTGGTCAGGAACAGGACAACACTCGAACCACTTTGAGAACTGATCAACTATCACCACCACATACTTATTCCCTTCTGAAGAAACTGGAAATGGACCCAAGATATCCAGGTGGATTCTTTCAAAAGGAGTACCTGCGTGATAGCGACCCCGCTCTGCTCTGGTTTTCCGGCAGGACCTTTTCTGTAGGATGCAAATCTTGCATGTTTTAACATACAGTTTACAATCTGTCGACATCCCGTACCAGAACACACTTTTCCGTAATCTTGCCAAGGTTTGTCCTCACCCAGATGACCATTGGAACGCAGATCATTGCAATCATGTAAGAACTCTAACGTCAGTTCTTCTGGGATGACCAATAATGATGTAGTTGTCACAGCTATTTCCCATTTATAGAACAACAAACCATTTCTAACACGAAGTTGGTTTCTGATTCCAGGTTTACTCAATTTCAAGGTAGTATTAGTCAGTTCATAGGCCTCTGACAACCAAGCTAAGATGGTTCCTGTGGTTTTATCCAATCTTTGTATCTTATTGCTTTACTCCCAAGCAGCACGATTTCGGCTATATCCGGGAGATGAACATGATGAACATGAAAGTGGTGATACATTGAACATGAAATGATGATGAAGTGGAGGAAATGGGACACAAGGCCAATCGGGTAGGAGAGTTTTGACTGCCACTGGAACAAGAGGCTCCCAGGAGCCTGAATCGCTCACCTGACATGTGTGCCTGAAGTAAAGGTTATAAGGCAAAATCTATTTAACGTTGAAAGGGTCATAAGATTAATAAGGGGGTCATCTGACAATATGGTGGATCCAAAGGTGTTGATCACTTTTGTTCTCAATCAAAATCTAAAAATCTGTCACCGTTTTTGAGTTATTTGCAAAAAACTGCCATTAACCCCTATGTTCTATTTTTAGCCACAGCGGCCATGTTTCACGCAAATCAAAAATCCCCACATCAGTTCTCTACTCCTAATGCTTACGAACAACTATACCAAGTTTGGTTCCATTTGGACTTAAAGTGCCAGAGGAGTTAACGTTTTCAATGTAATGAGGAAATGCTGTTAAAATGCTAAATTTTGACGTTCTAAGGGCAATAACTCCTAAAAGGAAAGGTCCTACAACGTTGACCCTATTACATATTTTGTAGATCTTGATGTGCTTAACAATATGCAATTTAAATTTCTCAAATATCTAGTATAATTTCAAGATATTGAGCTAAACAGGTGCAAAATTTGCAAAAAATCCACAAAAAGGGCAATAACTCCTACATGGGTTGTTGGATTTTCTTTAAAATTTCAGAGCTGGTAGATCTTGAGGTGCTGATCACTTTTGTTCCCAATCAAAATTTTGAAATCTGTCACCGTTTTAGAGTTATTTGCAAAAAACTGCCATTTACCTCTATGTTCTATTTTTAGCCACAGCGGCCATGTTTTACGACCAATCAAAAATCCCCACATCAGTTCTATACACCTAATGCTAATAAACAACTATACCAAGTTTGGTTCCATTTGGACTTAAAGTGTCAGAGGAGTTAACGTTTTCAAAGTAATGAGGAAATGCTGTTAAAATGCTAAATTTTGACCTTCTAAGGGCAATAACTCCTAACAGGAAAGGTCCTACAACGTTGACCCTGTTACATATTTTGTAGATCTTGATGTTCTTAACAATATGAAATTTAAATTTCTCAAATATCTAGTATAGTTTTCAAGATATTGAGCTCAACAGGTGTAAAATTTGCAAAAAATCCACAAAAAGGGCAATAACTCCTACATGGGTCGTTGGATTTTCTTCAAAATTTCAGGGTAGGTAGATCTTGAGGTGCTGATCACTTTTACCCTTGCCAGAATTTTGATATCTGTAGCCGTTTTTGAGATATTTGCAAAAAACTGCATTTTACCCCTATGTTCTATTTTTAGCCATGGCGGCCATGTTTTACGACGAATCAAAAATCCCCACATCAGTTCTAAGCACCGAATGCTAATGAACAACCATACCAAGTTTGGTTGCAATTGGACTTATGGTGTCAGAGGAGTTAACGTTTTAAAAAGTTTACGGACGACGGACGACGGACGCCAAGTGATGACAATAGCTCACATGACCCTTCGGGTCAGGTGAGCTAAAAAGGAGTGATGGGTAGGGACGGGAAATTTAGCCTCCTGCATGGGGATCCTACGGGTCCTACTCTTACCGAAACCTGCAGCAGGGTTCTTTAACGTGCGAGGAACGTGACATTTTTCCCAACACGGTGCACCACTATGGTTAGCGGTCAGGTTTTCCGCATTATCGCCTGACGAACCCGCATCTCTCGATGTCAGGGCTGCCCCATTCAACCACCTGGGGCACACATCCCAGTCGCTTTGTGGGCAAAGCGGCCTGACCCAATGTCAGGTTTCTGAGCGCTCTTTAGTGGCAGTATATATAGAAGGCATCCCTGTGACAAGGCAAATCTGCTAACTCAACTTGAGGAAAATAATGTCTGCAATCTGGAATTGGATCTGGAATTCTCGACAGTCCAACAGCATTACCATGCTTCTTCCCTGACCGATGTTCAAAAATCATATTATACTGTGCAAGCTCTTTCAGCAATCTAGCAAACTGGCTTTCGATATGTTTAAAGTTCAATAGGTCTGTCCTAATAATAAACTGGGTTCCCAATAGGTAGTGTCTATACTGTATAGGAGAATGTATGGTTTACTGTAGATTCGTAAAAATAATAAAGTGAGTGAATTATTTTTACGAATCTACAGTAAACCATACATTCTCCTACTTAAACCATTTTACACCGGGGAAAACAATATATAAATGTATACATATGATTAAACATTAATAGCATCTGTATTTTATGCAAACTTATTAAAACAACGTAGTTCTGACATGTCCGACATCCCATCCGATCCCTCTTAATGTTCATAAATTTTCCCGCCTTATTAAAGTCAATCGTGAGCAGATTGTGAGTACTTTTAACATGTTTTATAATGGACAAGACGGATTTAGTCGTGTTTTTGTCAATGGATTTAAATTTTGAAATTCATCATGGATTATTTAAAATTTCAACAATGGATTTATTTTTCGTTCTCGGGAATAAAATACAGAAGCAAGCAAAAGGTACGATGTTGGTTACTTAGAATTAGGGTAGAAATTAAAATTACAATGCAAAAGATATCATTTTGACACATTCTAAACCACTCTCTACAAAGATAATTCATGTGTGTTTATGTTTCCCTTTTGATAAAGTCAAACACATTTGAAATGTTTGCTGCTTAATATGATTTTACAACTGAAACATTTATTGATGCTTATTATCGGTCACTTCCAGTTGTGGATCCAGAAGGGGAATTTCGGGGTTTTTAACCCCCCTTTCAATTGAAAATTTATTATTGTTTTGTGCATATTTTCGGCAAAAATTTTCTGAAGCCTCGTTCTAACTCGACTTTATAAAATCAGAACACCCCCTAAAAAGGTTTATTAGATATCCATCAGTTTGATTATGTCCAATGCCTATGGCTTTTATAAAGCAAAAATTTATAAATAAAGCAGTGGATTATTCATTTTCAAGTAAGAAAAAACACATGGTGAACAGTCTTATTTCGAAATTTCTGTACCAATAATGATTAAGGTTCTTCTAAATGAAAAATGGCTACCATGCATTGTCAATACAAAACTTTGAGCAAATGATGTATTTTGTTCAAAACCTGTCTAGTTAGATTTAACTTACCAATACCCAAAGCAAGTTAGCATTTAAAATCCCACAATGAATCATAATTTAATTTTATTTACATAAACATGTAAGGTGCGTCTGATTACTATCCCACTATTCGAGCGCACCCTTTAAAACAAATATTTAATATTAAGGAATAATTATTTGCTTTATTATTCTTTTTTGTCCTCATTCATTAGAACACGGGTCGTTACATGTACCGGCTTTCGTTAACACTGAATAGTTCTGAAGACAATAAAAAATACCCGTGCATAAAGTCTATCATCGAAAAGGAAAATCGAGAAAATGGTACACAAAAGTCTAATCCTGGCATGTTGTGTACCATTTTATCCATTGTCTTCTTCTTTGTTAAAAAATAACCACACAAAGTAAATTTTAGGCTGTCTTCAGATTTCCAGCGGTAATCGGTAGCCGGTCACCGTGTAGAAGAAAAAAACATACAAACAAATTTGCAATCAACACAAGTCTTATATTTTTTTTATTCGAAGTAAAATTGTTTTAATTTTTTTTTCAAGATTTACTACCAATCACTTGATGAAAAGGAGCGCTACAGATGTACATCTTAATGTGGAGAACAAAGAACTTTTATGTCATACCACTATTGTCGCCGATCATGAATGAGCAAAAATTTCTCTATGTCAGGATTGTTTTATGTGTTTGGACAACTAAGATAAATATTCTTGTGCACTTTCGAGATGCTTTGAAAACGTCGATTAAGTTGGATTACGTTTCGGACAAAATGGAGTATTTCATCATCGGAAATTTGAGATTTTTGAACGCATGGAATAAATTCATTTATTGTTAACTAAAAGTGATTTTATTTATTTTTTAGTTGAATAAAACTTGATTATTGTATTCAATGCATTTTTGTGACCATTTAAAAAGGTAAATTCTTGAAAACTTTTCACTCCCGGTCGGCAATCTGAACCCAGTGTTTGCCCTGAAGGTTTGTGATCAGTGGACCGTGAAAAGTTCATGGAACACTGATCATGAACAATAGACAGCGCAGTGAATTCGTGAAAAATAATCCACACTTTAAACAATAGAATGACGTCATTAAAATGGTTTAAGCCTGGTATAGGCAACAATCGCCAGTAACTCCTTTCTGGTTGCGCAATACTTCCTTTGCGCTGATGTTAGTACCTTGCTTCCATATCCAACCACTACAGTTTCTAGCTCACCTGACCCAAATGGTCAAGTAGGCTATTGTCATCGCCATACTTCCGTCGTCTGTCCGTTACTTTTTAAAAAATCTTCTTCTCTGAAACTACAGAAGGGAATTTTTCAAAACTTGGTCAAAGTATTTATCAGGGCATGATGTTTAAAATTTGTGTTCGGCCTTTTGATTTGTCAACAAATCTTAAGGATCTTGGGCTCTTAAGAATCAAAAGCTCTACAAAAGTCTCGATTGGGTCGATGTTGTCAGATGACCCCTTAGAGGGGTTATAGCCCTTTGAAGGTGAAACATAGTGATTTTTCGGGTTTTTGGCCTATAGATTGAAAACTATTGCAGTTAGAAAAAAACTGTTGCTTGCCTAAATATTCCACTCATTGAGCTTTACAAAAATCTCCTTTAGTCAATGTTGTCAGAAGAACCCTAATAGGGGTTATGGCCCTTTAAAGGTGAAACATAGTGATATTTCGTGTTTTTGGCCTATAGAATGAAAACTATTGCAGATAGAGAAAAGCTGTTGCTTGCTTAAATGTTGAGCTCATATACCTCTATAAAAGTCTTCATAGGGTCAAAGTTGTAAGACGACCCCTAATAGGGGTTATGGCCCTTTAAAGGTGAAAAATAGTGATTTTTCGTGTTTTTGGCCTATAGAATGAAAACTATTGCAAATAGAGAAAAGCTGTTGCTTGCTCAAATGTTCAGCTCATTTACCTCTATAAAAGTCTTCATAGGGTCAAAGTTGTCAGACGACCCCTGATAGGGGTTACAGCCCATTAAAGGCAAAAAACAGTGTGTTCGGCCTATTAAACGAAAACTATAGCAGATAGAGAGAAGCTGTTGCCTGCTTAAATGTTCAACTTATTTAGCTCTACAAAAGTCTCCATAGGGTCGAAGTTGTCAGAAGACCCCTTATAGGAGTTAGAGCCCCTTAAAGGCGAAAAATAATGTTTTAGGCCTATAAAATGAAAACTTTTGCAGATAGAGAAAAGCTGTTGCTTGCCTAAATATTCAGCTCATCTAGCTCTACAAAAGTCTCCATGGGGTTGAAGTTGTCAGATGTCTTACAGGGATACAGCCCCTAAATAAACATGTTTTCGGCTTAAATAATGAAAACTAAAGCAGATAAAGCAAAGTGGTTGCTTGCTTAAATGTTCAGTTCATTAAGATCTTAACAAAAGTCTCTATAGAGTCAAAGTGTTCAGACGGCCCTTAAATAACATTTTGCACGTTTTTGGACCACAGAAGGAAAACTATTGCTGAAAGAGAAAGGCTGTTGCTTGCTTAAATGATCAATTTATTCAGCTCCACAAAGTTCTTCATAGGGTTGACATCAAGACCAGGTGAGCGAGTCCCGTGCGGGGCCCGGGAGGCGAATAGGCCCGCAGCAGCGCTAAGCTTGTCGGTAAAAGTCCACTAAAGAGCGCTCAGAAACCTGACATCGGGGTCAGGCCGCTTTGCCCACAAAGCGATTGGGATGTGTGCCCCAGGTGGTTGAATGGGGCAGCCCTGACATCGAGAGATGCGGGGTCGTCAGGCGATAATGCGGAAAACCTGACCGCAAACCATAGTGGTGCACCGTGTTGGGAAAAATGTCACATTCCTCGCACGTGAAAGAACCCTGCTGCAGGTCTCGGTAAGAGTAGGACCCGTAGGATCCCCATGCAGGAGGCAAAATTTCCCGTCTCTACCCATCACTCCTTTTTCCAGTGGCAGTCAAAACTCTCCAACCCGATTGGCCTTGTGTCCCCATTTCCTCCACTTCATCATCATTTCATGTTCATTGTATCACCACTTTCATGTCCATCTCCCGGATATAGCCGAAATCGTGCTGCTTGGGAGTAAAGCAATAACTAACTAACTAACTAACTAACCAGGTGAGCGATTCAGGCTCCTGGTAGCCTCTTGTTCCATTTTGAATTTGGCTAAGTTCTGATCCAATACAATTGTCTGATGCATCGACATCTAGTGTAAATGACTGAAGGATCAGTGTACGTCAATGTAGGTGGGAAACTCAATGCTTTCTTAATGCCTTCAAATGCAGTTTGGTGAATAGATTGCCAAACAAATTGTACCGTTGGACCAGTCAGACCATGGAGTGGACCCGCTTGTTTGGCATAATCTTTGACATGATCCCGGTGATAATTGGTGAACCCGAGAAACGATTCCACCTCTCTTCGCGTCTGTGGAGTTGGCCAATTCTGGACAGTCTCTGCATTTTTTGGATCCATGGAGATGCCCTTTTCGTCAACAATCTTGTCCAGAAATTTGACCTGGCGTTGAAAAAGATTACATTTGGAAGGTTCCAACTTCATGTTATAATTCTTAAACATTTCAAATACATGTTCTTCAATTTCTGAACATGGTCATCAAAATCTTACCCCAGAATGATGACATCCAAATACGTTAAACATTCCTTCCAAGTTAGCCCCTGTAAAACAAGTTGCATAACTGCAAAAAGTGACAGGAGAGTTACAGAGACCAAATGTAGCCATATCTGGTCACAAATGCAGTTTTGTGCCGGTCCAGCGGGTCAATTTCCAACTGCCAATAACCAGCCACCATATCCACCTTACCCATCCACACACTACCCCTCAAAGTGTCTAGACAGCTATCTATATTAGCAATAGGATAGGCCTCCTTAGTGGTCACATTATTTAGGGAACGGTAATCCAAGCAATAGCGAATGGAACCATCCCGTTTTTGAATGAGCACTGGACAGGCAGCCCAGTCTGAAGTCGCTCTGTTGGCTGAGCACTGACCCGACGTCAGAATCCCAAGACCCTTAGTCGCCTCTAACGACAAGCTAGGCTCTGCTGCGGGCCTTTTCGCCACGAGACTAAACAAATGGTCCTACAGCTTTGACCTAATTACATGAAATGTAGATCTTGACGTGCTCAATCATATGCAATTTAGATTTTTGAAATATCTTGTAGTTTTCAGTGAGTGAGTGTTTTACGCCCGTGCAACGCTATATAGGTTATTTACAGGCGATGAATATGAAAAGGGGTGATACAATGAACATGAAATGATGATGAAGTGGAGAAATGGGGACACACGGCCAATCGGGTAGGAGAGTTTTGACTGCCACTGGAAAAAGGAGTGATGGGTAGGGACGGCAAATTTAGCCTCCTGTATGGGGATCCTACGGGACCTACTCTTACCGAGACCTGCAGCAGGGTTCTTTAACGTGCGAGGAACGTGACATTTTTCCCAACACGGTGCACCACTATGGTTTGCGGTCACGTTTTCCGCATTATCGCCTGACGACCCCGCATCTCTCGATGTCAGGGCTGCCCCATTCAACCACCTGGGGCACACATCCCAGTCGCTTTGTGGGCAAAGCGGCCTGATCCGATGTCAGGTTTCTGAGCGCTCTTTTGTGGACTTTTACCGACAAGCTTAGCGCTGCTGCGGGCCTATTCGCCACCCGGAACCCGCATGGGTTTTGTAGTTTTCAAGATATAGGGACAAGTGATTTTTTTTTTGGAAAAAAATCCAGAAAAAGGGCAATACCTCCTACATCGGTTTAGATCTTCTTGAAATTTTCATGACAGGTAGATCATGAGGTGTTGATCAATTTAATCTTATGCCAGAATTTTGATATCTGTCACCGTTTTTGAATTATTTGCAATAAATTGCAATTTACCCTTATGTTCTTTTTTTAGCTACAGCGGCCATTTTTTATGAACCAAAAATCCAAACTATAGTTTTGAAGGATCCATGTAAATAAAAATTGTACCAAGTTTGGTTGCAATTGGACCTATATATATATATATATATCTGGTGTCAGAGGAGTTGACGTAAGAAACAGTTAACGGACGACGGACGCAAAGTGATGAGCAAAGCTCACGTCAGGTGAGCTAAAAAGTATTTTTTTTTAAATTTTTGGATGATAATTTTATACTTTATGTGCATCTAATAACAGTATTCAAAACTTTGATAAAAAATTAGGCCAAATATAGGCCTTATTGCCCATACTCCCTTTACGAACCATATTCGGCTTTCTTGTAAGTACATTTCTGGCACATCTCATAGCATGCACATTGAGTAGAGCTCGCATCTGCGATGCTAGCTATTATATATAGTACTTGCAAAATCTAATGAAGAACCAATACAATTTATTTAATATCAATTTTTTGAGAAATTGAAAGCCCTATTTATTCCTAGAAATCTGTTGTAGAATTCCTTATATGCCCGATTATAAATTTTATTTTAAAAAACTAGATATACATGTATGTTAATTCTCTATTTTTAGACACAAACCTGCAGTACTCTTGTACAATTTCAAGACACCTCATCTCCTATTGCACAACACATCTCATCTTCAGAAGTTGGACCACAAATGAAAACATGATACAATTGTTTGGGGGCTATGCGGGTACATGCATTTTTGTAGTTGTCACCGTCAGCTTAACATCAGTGAATACAAAAATTTCTTTACATTCAACATTCAATTGTTTTTATCATTCTAATGGCTTTCTTTTTAATGGTTTCCCATTTCCTTAGATGAATGCACCCATTCTTTGCTTTACTTTTTAGCTGCTTCTCGGATGAGTCTTTCCTGGAATTACCCGTGCTTCAAAGTGTTTTTTAATACATTTTGATCTTTTCCTCTTCTGCAGCAGACAACATCTTTCTCGTCTCTGTTCAATTACCTGTACAAAAAAGCAAAATATGACGCATCTTAACAAAGTTTAAACTTATTTGCTGGGTATCAATGAACTCTATTGCCCTAAAATACCATCGATGTACTGAAGGGCATTACTGTACCCAACAGATCAACAAACCAACGGACATCTACTGTACCCAACAGATCAACAGACATGTACTGTACCCAACAGACCAACGGACATCTACTGTACCCAACAGATACATTGACTTCTACTGTACCCAGCAGATACATTGACTTTTTTTTATGAACCAAAGATCCAAACTATAGTTTTGAAGCATCCATGTAAATAAACAACTGTACCAAGTTTGGTTGCAATTGGACCTCTATATATATATATATGGCGTCAGAGGAGTTGATGTAAGAACAAGAGGCTCCCAGGAGCCTGAATCGCTCACCTGGTCTTGATGTTGACCCTATACTTTTGTAGAGCTAAATGAGCTGAACATTTAAGCAAGCAACAGCTAATCTCTATCTGCAATAGTTTTTATTCTGTAGGCCAAAAACATGAAAAATGGCTATTTTTCAGGGGCCGTAACCCCTATAAGGGGTCATCTGACAACTTCGACCCTATGAAGAATTTTGTAGAGCTAAATGGGCTGAACATTTAAGCAAGCAACAGCTAATCTCTATCTGCAATAGTTTTCATTCTGTAGGCCAAAAACATGAAAAATCACTTTTTTCAGGGGCCGTAACCCCTATAAGGGGTCATCTGACAACTTCGACCCTGTGGAGAATTTTGTAGAGCTAAATGAGCTGAACATTTAAGCAAGCAACAGCTAATCTCTATCTGCAATAGTTTTCATTTTGTAGGCCAAAAACATGAAAAATGGCTATTTTTCAGGGGCCGTAACCCCTATAAGGGGTCATCTGACAACTTCGACCCTATGAAGAATTTTGTAGAGCTAAATGGGCTGAACATTTAAGCAAGCAACAGCTAATCTCTATCTGCAATAGTTTTCATTCTGTAGGACAAAAACATGAAAAATTGCTATTTTTCAGGGGCCGTAACCCCTATAAGGGGTCATCTGACAACTTCGACCCTATGAAGAATTTTGTAGAGCTAAATGGGCTGAACATTTAAGCAAGCAACAGCTAATCTCTATCTGCAATAGTTTTCATTCTGTAGGCCAAAAACATGAAAAATGGCTATTTTTCAGGGGCCGTAACCCCTATAAGGGGTCATCTGACAACTTCGACCCTGTGGAGAATTTTGTAGAGCTAAATGAGCTGAACATTTAAGCAAGCAACAGCTAATCTCTATCTGCAATAGTTTTCATTTTGTAGGCCAAAAACATGAAAAATGGCTATTTTTCAGGGGCCGTAACCCCTATAAGGGGTCATCTGACAACTTCGACCCTATGAAGAATTTTGTAGAGCTAAATGGGCTGAACATTTAAGCAAGCAACAGCTAATCTCTATCTGCAATAGTTTTCATTCTGTAGGACAAAAACATGAAAAATCGCTATTTTTCAGGGGCCGTAACCCCTATAAGGGGTCATCTGACAACTTCGACCCTATGGAGAATTTTGTAAAGCTAAATGAGCTGAACATTTAAGCAAGCAACAACTTATCTCTATCTGCAATAGTTTTCATTCTGTAGGCCAAAAACATGAAAAATGGCTATTTTTCACCTTTAAGGGGCCGTAACCCCTATAAGGGGTCATCTGACAACTTCGACCCTATGGAGACTTTTGTAGAGATAATGAGCTGAACATTTAAGCAAGCAACAGCTAATCTCTATCTGCAATAGTTTTCATTCTGTAGGCCAAAAACATGAAAAAATGCTATTTTTCACCTTTAAAGGGCCGTAACCCCTATAAGGGGTCATCTGACAACTTTGACCAAATGGAGACTTTTGTAGAGCTTTTGATGCTGAATCAGTAGCGTGGCCTCAGATTTCCTCTATCTCTTATACTTTTTGATTTATAAGCCAAAAACAGTAGTCTGACCCCCCTAGTCTATTTTTAGTAACGGCGGCCATGTTTTTTATCGGATCAAAAATCAAAACACAAGTTTGGTGCAGGACACCCTAAGGATCATTCATACCAAGTTTCATTAAATTCTGTTTGGTAGTTTCAGAGGAGAAGATTTTTGAAAAATTGTTAACAGACGACGACGACGACAGACGACGACAGACGACAGACGACGACGACGGACGCCAAGTGATGGTAATAGCTCACATGGACCTTCGGTCCAGGTGAGCTAAAAAGTTAACGGACGACGGACGCAGTGATGGCAATAGCTCACGTCAGGTGAGCTAAAAAGTATTTTGTTTTTTAATTTTTGGATAATAATTTTATACTTTATGTGCATCTAATAACAGTATTCAAAACTTTGATAATAAATTAGGCCAAATATAGGCCTTATTGCCCCTACTCCCTTTAAGAACCATATTCGGCTTTCTTGTAAGTACATTTCTGGCACATCTCATAGCATGCACATTGAGTAGAGCTCGCATCTGCGATGCTAGCTATTATATATAGTACTTGCAAAATCTAATGAAGAAACAATAAGATTTATTTAATATCAATTCCTTGAGAAATTGAAAGCCCTATTTATTCCTAGAAATCTGTTGTAGAATTCCTTATAGTAGAGTGATGAAACGAGAAACAGTCGTTTAGTTTTCGAGTTTAAATGACCCACCTGTCACATGGAATTTGATTGTCAAAAATGTTTTTTGAAGGTACCCCCTTGGCACATACGTACCTACATCCCATTTAACCTAAAAATAAAATATTTCCGCTTATTACCTACAGAGTTCATTATCAGAAAACAAAAATATAAGGATTAATTAAGATTTTAGGCGCAGTAAACAAAATCAATTTTAGTTTTTTGTAGATGTAATTTGTATCCGAATAAGAGCCAAAAAATGCCTAAAAACTTGAAGTTTTTCTCTTCTCCCACAGCGAACTTGCACTTTTTCATTCAAAAAATTATATAGCTATGAAGTATTAAGTAAAAATGAAATAATAGCCGATTTAGATTTTAGAAAAATGCTTTTAACTTAAAGTTATAATGAATAGTTCAAGATTTTTTTTCGAGCAGATGACGTATTTTATTCGGAATATATACAGCACTTTAACGAAATCGATTTAATTTTAACTCCAAGGTCATTTGTGTTTACATTCTTTGTTAAAATATTAACCTTATTTCCTTTGTAAATTAGGTTTTCGAAGTTTATAGTTGTTTTTTGTTAATTTATTTAATAATTACAGTCGGAAAACCAAGGAGTTTTGACAAAATGTAGTTTGTTTTTGAAGTTTACAAACAAAAACCTGTGGGTGCGTTTGAATAGTTGGTGTGTTTGACTTTGATTATAAAAAATATGAACTAGAGGCTCCCAGGAGCCTGAATCGCTCACCTTGTATTCAATGATACTTATATGCTGGATATTTCATTAAAGGACTGCTACTCTATGGAATTATCAATTTTAATGTTCTAAGGGAAACAACTCCTATCAAGAAAGGTCTTACAACTTTGACCCCATTACATAATTTATAGATCTTTATGTGTTTAACCATATGCAATTTAAATTTTTCAAATATCTTGTATTGTTTTCAAGATATAAGCCTTAAAAGAGCAAAATTTGAAAAAAAAACAAGAAAAAGGGCAATAACTCCTACAACCATTGTAAGATCTTCTTCAAAACTTCAGGGCAGGTAGATCTTTATGTGCTGATCATTATTATCCAAATAGAATTTTAATATCTATTACCATTTTTGAGTTATTTGCAAAAAACTGCAATTTACATTATGTTCTATTTTTAGCCATGGCGGCCATGTTTTTTGTCGAATCAAAATTTCGAACGATAATTTTGTAGAGGACATACTACAGAACAACCCTACCAAGTTTCATTACATTTGGCCAAGCGGTTTCAGAGAAGAAGATTTTTGAAAAGTTGAACGACGGACGACAGACGACGGACGACGGACGACGGACGCCAAGTGATTGCAAAAGCTCACATTGCCTTCGGCAAGGTGAGCTAATAAGGAATGTAGCAGTGTTGAAGTTGCGTCTTTTGGTTCAAAGAGAAGATCAAGCTTTTAAAGAAACCAAGTAAAAGAAAATTAAAACCATTTTCTGACGATTCCGTTGCCTGAAGGTAGTTTTTTAGGGAGCGACCATTTGATAATTATAGGTAGGGGGGGGGGCTATGGTGAAATTTGAAATAAAAAGGCAGGATGACAAAAATCCAAAAATAAAAGGCAGGACAGTGCTTTGAGTAAAAAAAAATGGCAGGATGGGTTTTTTTTTTGGCTAAAAGATTTATAGTTGCTTTAAAAAAAATCCAGGCTCGACTTTTTCCGAAAATAAAAAGGCAGGACGAAGAAAATATCCACAGCTCCCCCATACAAAATCAAATGGTTGCTCCCTTATTGAAAAAAAATCTAAGTTAGGCGGCCAATAAAATTTCATAATACTGAAAAAAACATAACCATAGTTTCCAAATGCTTTGTTTTAAGCTGGTTACTTCCAAAATCCGGATTAAGTGAAGAGTTTGGAAAATTGCAGAAGAATATCGTTAACGAGAAAATTTTTGCCTGGGGATTTTTTTCCCTAAATTCGCAAACTCAAACTATCCGCAAAAATATCCCCCTCGCGAATGCTTTCTTTTCATGCGTATAAAATATAAATAATCAGATGGAACGCAATTTTATCCCCACACGCGAAAGGTAACATTTCCAACAACAACGAAAACGCGAAAATTTCCACGTTTACAGTATGCGATTATATGTCCTCTTTAGTCTTGTAATCACGAAAAGGCAGCTTTCATATTGTACAAGTCGACGAAATGTATTTCAGTAGAGGTGAAAAAGGAAGGCTTTTTTTTAAATCTGACAACACGAATAAGTTTGTTTAGGTGTGCATTTCCTTCATTCAGATGGAAAACACGTGTGAAGGGTGGGTGGGGAATAGGCCACCAGTGCCAAGCTTGTCGGTAAAGAGGGACATTAAAGAGCGCTCAGAAAACTTACATCGAGTCAGGCTTGACCACAAAGCGACTGGGATGTGTGTCCCAGGTGATTGAATGATGGGAGTGCTGTCATGAAGAATGGATAAAATGTTCAGTTTCTCGCACGTTAAAGAACTCTGATGTAGGTCTCGATAAGAGTAGGACCCGTGGGATCCCTATGCACGAAGCTTAATTGTCCGATCAAAACCTAGCTTTCATCCATTTTAGAAATTACAATGGCAGTCAACTTTCTAACCCTATTGGCTTTGTGTCCCCAATTCTTCCAATCCATCATCATTTCATGTTCATTTTACGTTCATCTCTCTGATATAGCCGAAATCATGGTGCTTGGAAGTAAAGCAATACTAGTAGAATACTAACTGACTGGTTGCAAACAGAGTTCTTTAAAATTCTATTGATATCAGAAGGTTTATTATCTCATTCACTCTGGTGTATCTTCTATCAACTGTTGTCCAGATTTTGCCTTTTGCACATGCTCTTAGTGGTTGTTATTCGACATCACGACTTTTTGTTTCAAAAAGGCCTTGTATAACGCAATGAAAACGAATCCGGATCGTTTTGCAAATCTGACTGCCATAGCAAACGATTACCATTGATGACGCTATTGAAAAAAGAAAGGATTTTTTGCAGTTTTATATAGTCTATAATAGAGTTTCTAATATAAAACTTTGAACATGTTATTTTTGATTTAATTTGTTACTGCAGACTTTTTAAGAGATTTGATTTGTTTATGCAGTTGTAAAAATGCTGTGTTACTAAATTAAAATGTGTCTGTAAAGAACAGGATCTTTCGTGCACATGCTTGTGTCTTTGTCAAAATGGGGAATAAACTGTCGCTATCACCAAACTGTTGTTACAACTGATGCAGTTGAGGTGCCTGAAGAATCAGATTATCTAAAGTGTTGTTATTTCAAACCATACCAGGAATAATTGCCGTACTTGACACACTAATGTAGTCAGATATATATACGTGTACGAAGAAAATAGCATAGATTGATGTGGGCTGTATGTTCAAAATTTCTTAAATGGGGAGGAGTGTAAACCATTTGTATAACACGTGAATAGTGAAATAAACCCTAATTTTATGCTATCCTATTTTGTTTTGACATCCTGAATGGAATATTAAAAAAATATCCCAATGTTTATTCGATTTTTATTTTTATGCAACTTGACCAGTGACGGAAACTCGATCAGATCTCAAAATACGTGAATAAAGAACCGTAAAAGCATTTGCCATAGTGAAGCTGGGTAACACAGCTAATCATGTGAACAAAAACAAAACCAAAATGTCAATAAAATATAAATAAAAAACTATTTTTGTATTAAAAAACAATCTTTTTTACATACAATTTTAGCAGACCGGGTCTGTGTGTGTCATTTGAAACATTTTTTTTCTTGTAATAGCTTTATAGTTCTTTATATTAAGCGTTTCTGGTGTTGCTTTCATTTTGTTTTCCCTATTTTAAGATTTTAACGCGTTTTAACTATTCTGTACGTCATGGGGCGTTTTCCACTCATGACCTTTGACCTTGATTTTTGACATGATGGCACCAGATATTGTGGCGACGACATTCATTTCCTGAAGGAAGAATGATATTGCTTTTCAAACAGCTTTTCAAAATCCATGTGACAGATGGGTCATTTAAATTTTTCAAAATTGACATTCCGTCACTCTACTATTATATGCCCGATTATAAATTTTATTTAAAAAAACTAGATATACATGTATGTTAATTCTCTATTTTTAGACACAAACCTGCAGTACTCTTGTACAATTTCAAGACACCTCATCTCATCTCATCTTCAGAAGTTGGACCACAAATGAAAAAAAAGATACAATTGTTTGGGGGCTATGCGGGTATATGCATTTTTGTAGTTGTCACCGTCAGCTTAACATCAGTGAATACAAAAATTTCTTTACATTCAACACTCAATTGTTTTTATCATTCTAATGGCTTTCTTTTTAATGGTTTCCCATTTCCTTAGATGAATGCACCCATTCTTTGCTTTACTTTTTAGCTGCTTCTCGGATGAGTCTTTCCTGGAATTACCCGTGCTTCAAAGTGTTTTTTTTAAATACATTTTGATCTTTTCATTCTCGTCTCTGTTCAATTACCTGTACAAAAAAGAAAAATATGACGCATCTTAACAAAGTTTAAACTTATTTGCTGGGTATCAATGAACTCTATTGCCCTAAAATACCATCGACGTCCTGCAGGGCATTACTGTACCCAAAAGATCAGCAAACCAACGGACATCAACTGTACCCAACAGATCAACAGACATGTACTGTACCCAACAGATTAACAGACATGTACTGTACCCAACAGACCAACGGACATCTACTGTACCCAACAGATAAATTGACTTCTACTGTACCCAACAAACTAACGGACGTGTACTGTACCAAACAGACCAGCGACATCTACTGAACCCAACAGATCTACAGACATGTACTGTACAAAACAGATCAACAGTCATTTACTGTACCAAACAGATCAACAGACATGCACTGAACCCAACAGATCTACAGTCATGTACTGTACCCAACAGGTCAACTGACATCTACTGCACCCAACAGATCATATACTGTACCCAACAGACCAACTGATTACTGTTATTTACTATATATAATATAATGCAGAGAATTCTTCATTATCACGTCACAGTTACGTCATATTTCACCAATAAATGCCAATTTTGATGTTTGTTAGTTATTGCTTTACTCTCAAGCAGCACGATTTCGGCTACATTCGGGAGATGAACGTGAAAGTGGTGATACTGATGATGAAGTGGAGGAAATGGGGACACAAGGCCAATCGAGAAGAAGAGTTTCGACTGCCACTGGAAAAAGGAGTGATGGTAGGGATGGGAAATTTAGCTTCCTGCATGGGGATCCTACGGGTCCTACTCTTACCGAGACCTGGGATTCTGACGTCGGGTCAGTGCTCAGCCAACAGAGCGACCAAGTGTGTTCCCTATGTGGCTGATTAGGGTTGCCCTCGTCCGTGGGGTTGTCAGGTCTTTAATACGGAAACCCTGACCGCTGACCATAGTGGGCCAACGTGTGTGGAGAGTGCCACACTTCATGCACGTAAAAGACCTCTTTGTGGACCGCCAAGTAGTGCACCATAAAGGCTAAATTTTCCGCCCCTACCCACATCTCCCCTTTTTTCTGTGGTTATTCAAAATTTACCGTTCCTTTGTGTCCCACCCCACCCACTTTATTCATTTATCATCATCATTTCATGTTCATTTTTCATCCTTTTCATGTTAATCGCCTGTAAATAACTTATATAGCGTTGCACGGGCATAAAACACCAACTCACTCACTCAAAATAATTTCAGTTTGTAATATTGTCTGCATTTTCAGATCTTCTGCAATGTCCATGTGTCGCTTTACATTTGTATTAAATTTTGTAAATTGTATGAATATGATTGATATATATTCAGATTCAGCATATTATGCTGTCCTGTCTGTAGCTGGAAGTTTAGACAATGTTTATTTTGTATTTGTTCATTTAATCATAGACGAGTATTGAATATCAATGCATAAGTTTTATATACACATGCCATATAGATTGAGACTGTATTATCATTCATGTACTTCAGAACTGAACAATAACCATATGTATTTAATTATACATGTACATATGAATATAAAATAGAAAGAAAAACAAGAGGCTCCCAGGAGCCTGAATCGCTCACCTGGTCTTGATGTCAACCCTTTTAAGGACATTGTAGAGCTACATAAGCTAAACATTTAATCAAGCAACAGCTTTTCTCTTTTGGCAATAGTTTTCATTTCTTTATCTGCTATAGTTTTCATTATATCAGCCAAAAACATGAAACATGTTTATTTAGGGGCTGTAATCCCTATAAGGGGTCATCTGACAACTTGGACCCTATGAAGACTTTTGTAGAACTAAATGAGCTGAACATTTAAGCAAGCAACAGCTTTTCTCCATCTGCAATAGTTTTCATTCTATAAGCCAAAAACACTATTTTTCCCCATCAAGGGGCTGTAACCCCTATTAAGGGTCATCTGACAACTTTAACCCTATGAAGACTTTTGTAGAGCTAATTGAGCTTAACATTGAAGCAGGCAACAGCTTTTCTCTAACTGCAATAGTTTTCATTCTATAGGGCAAAAACATGATTTTTTGCCTTTAAGGGGCTGTAACCCCTATAAGGGGTCATCTGACAACTTTGACCCTTTAAAAACTTTTGTAGAGCTAATTGAGCTGAACATTTAAGCAAGCAACAGCTTTTCTCTATCTGCAATAGTTTTCATTCTATAGGTCAAAAACACTATTTTTCGCCTTTAAGGGGCTGTAACCCCTATAAGGGGTCATCTGACAACTTCATCCTTATGGAGACTTTTGTAGAGCTAAATGAGCTGAACATTTAAGCAAGCAACAGCTTTTCTCTATCTGTAATAGTTTTCATTCTACAGGCCAAAAACACTATTTTTCGCCTATAAGGGGCTGTAAGCCCTATAAGGGATCATCTGACAACTTCAACCCTATGGACACTTTTGTAGAGCTAATTGAGCTGAACATTTAAGCAAGCAACAGCTTCTCTCTATCTGTAATAGTTTTCATTTTAAAAGCCCAAAACATGAAAAAATGCTATTTTTCACCTTTAAGGGACCGTAACTCCTATAAGGGGTCATCTGACGACTTGGGACTCAATAAAGGCTTTTGTAGAGCTTTTGATGCAGAAGCAGTAGCGTGGCATCAGATTTCATCTATCTCTTTTACTTTTTTATTTACAGGCCAAAAACAGTAGTATGACCCCCCTGGTCTATTTTTAGTAACGGTGGCCATGTTTTTTGACAGATCAAAAATCCAAACACAAGTTTGGTGCAGGACACCCTAAGGATCAATCATACCAAGTTTCATTGAATTCTGTTTAGTAGTTTCAGAGGAGAAGATTTTTGAAAAATTGTTAACGGACAACGACGACGACGACGACGACGGACGCCAAGTGATAGCAATAGCTCACATGGACCTTTGGTCCAGGTGAGCTAAAAAACAGTTAAAGGGGAATAACTCTTAAACGGCTGATCTGACAATTTAGACCCTGAAGCACTGTAGTAGATCTCATCGAGCTAAACAATTCTGCAATGCTAACTTTACTCTAGCTCTAACGGTTTTCAAGATATTGTCCAAAAACTGCAAAAATGTTCAATTTTGATGATTAATGGGCAATAAATAACTCCAATAAGGAGTCGTTTCACAACTTCGACTTAACGGAGAGATTCGTAGAGCTTTTGATGCTGAACAAGGTAGGTTGCTTCGGATTTTCTCTATCTCTTATACTTTTTAGCTCACCTGGACCGAAGGTCCATGTGAGCTATTACCATCACTTGGCGTCCGTCGTCGTCGTCGTCTGTCGTCGTCGTCGTCGTCGTCGTCTGTTAACAATTTTTCAAAAATCTTCTCCTCTGAAACTACCACACAGAATTTAATGAAACTTGGTATGAATGATCCTTAGGGTGTCCTGCACCAAACTTGTGTTTTGATTTTTTATCCGTTAAAAAACATGGCCGCCGTTACTAAAAATAGACTAGGGGGGTCAGACTACTGTTTTTGGCTTATAAATCAAAAAGTATAAGAGATAGAGGAAATCTGAGGCCACGCTACTGATTCAGCATCAAAAGCTCTACAAAAGTCTCCATTTGGTCAAAGTTGTCAGATGACCCCTTATAGGGGTTACGGCCCCTTGAAGGTGAAAAATAGCATTTTTTCATGTTTTTGGCCTACAGAATGAAAACTATTGCAGATAGAGATTAGCTGTTGCTTGCTTAAATGTTCAGCTCATTTAACTCTACAAAATTCTCCATAGGGTTGAAGTTGTCAGATGACCCCTTATAGGGGTTACGGCCCCTTAAAGGTGAAAAATAGCCATTTTTCATGTTTTTGGCCTACAGAATGAAAACTATTGCAGATAGAGATTAGCTGTTGCTTGCTTAAATGTTTAGCTCATTTAGCTCTACAAAAGTCTCCATAGGGTCGAAGTTGTCAGATAACCCCTTATAGGGGTTACGGCCCCTGAAAAATAGCGTTTTTTCATGTTTTTGTCCTACAGAATAAAAACTATTGCAGATAGAGATTAGCTGTTGCTTGCTTAGATGTTCAGCTCATTTAGCTCTACAAAATTTTCCATATGGGTCGAAGTTGTCAGATGATCCCTTATAGGGGTTACGGCCCCTGAAAAATAGCGATTTTTCATGTTTTTGGCCTACAGAATGAAAACTATTGCAGATAGAGATTAGCTGTTGCTTGCTTAAATGTTCAGCGCATTTAGCTTTACAAAATTCTCCATAGGGTCGAAGTTGTCAGATGACCCCTTATAGGGATTACGGCCCCTGAAAAATAGCGATTTTTCATGTTTTTGTCTTATAAAATGAAAACTATTGCAGATAGAGATTAGCTGTTGCTTGCTTAAATGTTCAGCTCATTTAGCTCTACAAAATTGTCCATAGGGTTGAAGTTGTCAGATGACCCCTTATAGGTGTTACGGCCCCTGAAAAATAGCGATTTCTCATGTTTTTAGCCTACAGAATGAAAACTATTGCAGATAGAGATTAGCTGTTGCTTGCTTAAATGTTCAGCTCATTTAGCTCTACAAAATTCTCCATAGGGTAGAAGTTGTCAGGTGACCCCTTACAGGGGTTACAGCCTTTGAAAAAAGCGATTTTTCATGTTTTTGGCCTACAGAATGAAAACTATTGCAGATAGATTTTGCTGTTGCATGCTTAAATGTTCAGCTCATTTAACTCTACAAAAGTCTCCATAGGGTCGAAGTTGTCAGTAACTCCTTATAGGGGTTATGGCCCCTTATAGGTGAAAAATGGTGTTTTTGGCCTATAGAATGAAAACTATTGCAGGTAGAGAAAAGCTGTTGCTTGCTTAAATGTTCAGCTCATTTAGCTCTACAAAAGTATAGGGTCAACATCAAGACCAGGTGAGAGATTCAGGCTCCTGGGAGCCTCTTGTTGAGTTATAAGCCAAAAACAATGGTCTGACCCCCCTGTTCTATTTTTAGCAACAGTGGCCATGTTGGTTGGTCGACATGTATATAATTCACAAACTTGGTCGAGGACATCCTAAAGATCATGTATACCAAGTATCAATGCAATCCCTTCAGTAGTTTTAGAGAAGATTTTTGAAAATCAGTGTAAATTAATGGAAAAAACAGTTAAAGGGGAATAACTCTTAAACGGCCGATCTGACAATTTAGACCCTGAAATCATTTTTGTAGATCTCAATGAGCTTAACAATTTTGCAATGCTAACTTTTCCTCTAGCTCTAACGGTTTTCAAGATATTGTCCAAAAACTGCAAAAATGGTCAATTTTGATGATTAAAGGGGATTAACTCCTATAAGGAGATGTTTCACAACTTCGACTCAATGGAGAGATTCGTAGAGCTTTTGATGCTGAACAAGGAAGGTTGCTTCGGATTTTCTCTATCTTTTATACATTTTGAGTTGTAAGCCAAAAACAATGGTCTGACCCCCCCCTATTCTATTTTTAGCAACGGCGGCCATGTTGGTTGTTCCACATGTATATCATTCACAAACTTGGTAGAGGACATCCTAAAGATCATGTATACCAAGTATCAATGCAATCCCTTCAGTAGTTTTGGAGAAGAAGATTTTTGAAAATCAGTGTAAATTAATGGAAAAAACAGTTAAAGGGGGATAACTCTTAAACGGCCGATCTGACAATTTAGACCCTGAGATCATTTTTGTAGATCTCAATGAGCTTAACAATTCTGCAATGCAAACTTTTCCTCTAGCTCTAACGTTTTCAAGATATAGTCCAAAAGCTGCAAAAATGGTCAATTTTGATGATTAAAGGGCAATAACTCCTCGTTTCACAACTTCGACTCAATGGAGAGATTTGTAGAGCTTTTGATGCTGAACACGAAGGTTGCTTCGGATTTTTTCTATCTCTTATACTTTTTGAGTTATAAGCCAAAAACAATGGTCTGACCCCCATGTTCTATTTTTAGCAACAGTGGCCATGTTGGTTGGTCGACATGTATATAATTCACAAACTTGGTAGAGGACATCCTAAAGATCATGTATACCAAGTATCAATGCAATCCCTTCAGTAGTTTTAGAGAAGAAGATTTTTGAAAATCAGTGTAAATTAATGGAAAAAACAGTTAAAGGGGAATAACTCTTAAACGGCCGATCTGACAATTTAGACCCTGAAATCATTTTTGTAGATCTCAATGAGCTTAACAATTCTGCAATGCCAACTTTTCCTCTAGCTCTAACGGTTTTCAAGATATAGTCCAAAAACTGCAAAAATGGTCAATTTTGATGATTAAAGGGCATTAACTCCTATAAGGAGATGTTTCACAACTTCGACTCAATGGAGAGATTCGTAGAGCTTTTGATGCTGAACAAGGAAGGTTGCTTCGGATTTTCTCTATCTTTTATACATTTTGAGTTGTAAGCCAAAAACAATGGTCTGACCCCCCCCCTATTCTATTTTTAGCAACGGCGGCCATGTTGGTTGGTCCACATGTATATCATTCACAAACTTGGTAGAGGACATCCTAAAGATCATGTATACCAAGTATCAATGCAATCCCTTCAGTAGTTTTGGAGAAGAAGATTTTTGAAAATCAGTGTAAATTAATGGAAAAAACAGTTAAAGGGGAATAACTCTTAAACGGCCGATCTGACAATTTAGACCCTCAGATCATTTTTGTATACCTCAATGACCTAAACAATTTTGCAATGCTAACTTTTCCTCTAGCTCTAACGGTTTTCAAGATATTGTCCAAAAACTGCAAAAATGGTCAAATTTGATGATTAAAGGGCAATAAGTCCTATAAGGAGTCGTTTCACAACTTCGACTCAATGGAGAGATTCGTAGAGCTTTTGATGCTGAACAAGGAAGGTTGCTTCGGATTTTCTATATCTTTTATACTTTTTGAGTTATAAGCCGAAAACAATGGTCTGACCCCCCTGTTCTATTTTTAGCAACAGTGGCCATGTTGGTTGGTCGACATGTATATAATTCACAAACTTGGTAGAGGACATCCTAAAGATCATGTATACCAAGTATCAATGCAATCCCTTCAGTAGTTTTAGAGAAGAAGATTTTTGAAAATCAGTGTAAATTAATGGAAAAAACAGTTAAAGGGGAATAACTCTTAAACGGCCGATCTGACAATTTAGACCCTGAAATCATTTTTGTAGATCTCAATGAGCTTAACAATTCTGCAATGCCAACTTTTCCTCTAGCTCTAACGGTTTTCAAGATATAGTCCAAAAACTGCAAAAAGGTCAATTTTGATGATTAAAGGGCATTAACTCCTATAAGGAGATGTTTCACAACTTCGACTCAATGGAGAGATTCGTAGAGCTTTTGATGCTGAACAAGGAAGGTTGCTTCGGATTTTCTCTATCTTTTATACATTTTGAGTTGTAAGCCAAAAACAATGGTCTGACCCCCCCCCCTATTCTATTTTTAGCAACGGCGGCCATGTTGGTTGGTCCACATGTATATCATTCACAAACTTGGTAGAGGACATCCTAAAGATCATGTATAACAAGTATCAATGCAATCCCTTCAGTAGTTTTGGAGAAGAAGATTTTTGAAAATCAGTGTAAATTAATGGAAAAAACAGTTAAAGGGGGATAACTCTTAAACGGCCGATCTGACAATTTAGACCCTGAGATCATTTTTGTAGATCTCAATGAGCTTAACAATTCTGCAATGCAAACTTTTCCTCTAGCTCTAACGTTTTCCAGATATAGTCCAAAAGCTGCAAAAATGGTCAATTTTGATGATTAAAGGGCAATAACTCCTCGTTTCACAACTTCGACTCAATGGAGAGATTTGTAGAGCTTT
Source organism: Arcuatula senhousia (assembly GCA_963971305.1). Classification (NCBI taxonomy): domain Eukaryota; kingdom Metazoa; phylum Mollusca; class Bivalvia; order Mytilida; family Mytilidae; genus Arcuatula; species Arcuatula senhousia. Next base: position 14,480,487 of record OZ020316.1, on the reverse strand, counting down.
TGATGCTGAACACGAAGGTTGCTTCGGATTTTCTCTATCTCTTATACTTTTTGAGTTATAAGCCAAAAACAATGGTCTGACCCCCCCTGTTCTATTTTTAGCAACAGTGGCCATGTTGGTTGGTCAACATGTATATAATTCACAAACTTGGTAGAGGACATCCTAAAGATCATGTATACCAAGTATCAATGCAATCCCTTCAGTAGTTTTAGAGAAGAAGATTTTTGAAAATCAGTGTAAATTAATGGAAAAACAGTTAAAGGGGAATAACTCTTAAACGGCCGATCTGACAATTTAGACCCTGAAATCATTTTTGTAGATCTCAATGAGCTTAACAATTCTGCAATGCCAACTTTTCCTCTAGCTCTAACGGTTTTCAAGATATAGTCCAAAAACTGCAAAAATGGTCAATTTTGATGATTAAAGGGCATTTACTCCTATGAGGAGATGTTTCACAACTTCGACTCAATGGAGAGATTCGTAGAGCTTTTGATGCTGAACAAGGAAGGTTGCTTCGGATTTTCTCTATCTTTTATACATTTTGAGTTGTAAGCCAAAAACAATGGTCTGACCCCCCCCCCTATTCTATTTTTAGCAACGGCGGCCATGTTGGTTGGTCCACATGTATATCATTCACAAACTTGGTAGAGGACATCCTAAAGATCATGTATACCAAGTATCAATGCAATCCCTTCAGTAGTTTTGGAGAAGAAGATTTTTGAAAATAAGTGTAAATTAATGGAAAAAACAGTTAAAGGGGAATAACTCTTAAACGGCCGATCTGACAATTTAGACCCTGAGATCATTTTTGTAGACCTCAATGACCTAAACAATTTTGCAATGCTAACTTTTCCTCTAGCTCTAACGGTTTTCAAGATATTGTCCAAAAACTGCAAAAATGGTCAAATTTGATGATTAAAGGGCAATAAGTCCTATAAGGAGTCGTTTCACAACTTCGACTCAATGGAGAGATTCGTAGAGCTTTTGATGCTGAACAAGGAAGGTTGCTTCGGATTTTCTATATCTTTTATACTTTTTGAGTTATAAGCCGAAAACAGTGGTCTGACCCCCCTGTTCTATTTTTAGCAACAGTGGCCATGTTGGTTGGTCGACATGTATATAATTCACAAACTTGGTAGAGGACATCCTAAAGATCATGTATACCAAGTATCAATGCAATCCCTTCAGTAGTTTTAGAGAAGAAGATTTTTGAAAATCAGTGTAAATTAATGGAAAAAACAGTTAAAGGGGAATAACTCTTAAACGGCCGATCTGACAATTTAGACCCTGAAATCATTTTTGTAGATCTCAATGAGCTTAACAATTCTGCAATGCCAACTTTTCCTCTAGCTCTAACGGTTTTCAAGATATAGTCCAAAAACTGCAAAAATGGTCAATTTTGATGATTAAAGGGCATTAACTCCTATAAGGAGATGTTTCACAACTTCGACTCAATGGAGAGATTCGTAGAGCTTTTGATGCTGAACAAGGAAGGTTGCTTCGGATTTTCTCTATCTTTTATACATTTTGAGTTGTAAGCCAAAAACAATGGTCTGACCCCCCCCCCCCTATTCTATTTTTAGCAACGGCGGCCATGTTGGTTGGTCCACATGTATATCATTCACAAACTTGGTAGAGGACATCCTAAAGATCATGTATACCAAGTATCAATGCAATCCCTTCAGTAGTTTTGGAGAAGAAGATTTTTGAAAATCAGTGTAAATTAATGGAAAAAACAGTTAAAGGGGAATAACTCTTAAACGGCCGATCTGACAATTTAGACCCTCAGATCATTTTTGTATACCTCAATGACCTAAACAATTTTGCAATGCTAACTTTTCCTCTAGCTCTAACGGTTTTCAAGATATTGTCCAAAAACTGCAAAAATGGTCAAATTTGATGATTAAAGGGCAATAAGTCCTATAAGGAGTCGTTTCACAACTTCGACTCAATGGAGAGATTCGTAGAGCTTTTGATGCTGAACAAGGAAGGTTGCTTCGGATTTTCTATATCTTTTATACTTTTTGAGTTATAAGCCAAAAACAATGGTCTGACCCCCCTATTCTATTTTTAGCAACGGCGGCCATGTTGGTTGGTCAACATGTATATAATTCACAAACTTGGTAGAGGACATCCTAAAGATCATGTATACCAAGTATCAATGCAATCCCTTCAGTAGTTTTAGAGAAGAAGATTTTTGAAAATCAGTGTAAATTAATGGAAAAAACAGTTAAAGGGGAATAACTCTTAAACGGCCGATCTGACAATTTAGACCCTGAAATCATTTTTGTAGATCTCAATGAGCTAAACAATTCTGCAATGCTAACTTTTCCTCTAGCTCTAACGGTTTTCAAGATATTGTCCAAAAACTGCAAAAATGGTCAATTTTGATGATTAAAGGGCAATAACTCCTATAAGGAGTCGTTTCACAACTTCGACTCAATGGAGAGATTCGTAGAGCTTTTGATACTGAACAAGATTGGTTGCTTCGGATTTTCTCTATCTTTTATACTTTTTGAGTTATAAGCCAAAAACAATGGTCTGACCCCCCTGTTCTATTTTTAGCAACGGCGGCCATGTTGGTTGGTCGACATGTATATAATTCACAAACTTGGTAGAGGACATCCTAAAGATCATGTATACCAAGTATCAATGCAATCCCTCCAGTGGTTTCAGAGAAGATCCTTGAAGAAAAGTTAACGGACGACGGACGGACGCTTAACGATGACAATAGCTCACATGACCCTTCGGGTCAGGTGAGCTAAAAACATACCAAGTATTATGTCACTGATTCACCTAAATAAGATGCATAGGTTTTAAGAAATCAAAACATCTCTTCATTCGAGAAATGGAAAAATTTTCTCCATAAGGTACATACCAGGTTTAAATTTTTATATGATAAACAATCCTCGATTTGGTGACTATTTACATCTCATATATCCGAAGGGACTTGAGATAAAGGACACTACAGATTCTAGGAGGTCCGCTTCATATGTGGATCTATTTCTCGAAATTGACACACAATAATTCTTCTTTCCATATTAAATTAGCTTTTCAGAACAGTCATCCTTTTGTAATTCCATGAAGTATTCATTGTGCACTAATATCCCAAACTTTGTACTAGTCACGTGATAATACGGACTATTTTTGTCTGCCTCAAAGTTACTGTTTAATTAGTTACGTTGGTCCATATGTGCCTGAAGTAAAGGTTATTAGGCAAAATCTATTTGACGTTGAAAGGGTCATAAGATTAATAAGGGGGGCATCTGACAATATGGTGGATCTTAAGGTGCTGATCACTTTTGTTCTCAATCAAAATCTAAAAATCTATCACCCTTTTTGAGTTACATGTATTAGCAAAAAAATGCAGTTTAACCTAATGTTCTATTTTTAGCCACAGCGGCCATGTTTTACAACCAATCAAAAATCCCCAAACCAGTTCTATACACCTAATGCTAATAAACAACAATACCAAGTTTGGTTCCGATTGGACTTAAAGTGTCAGAGGAGATATCGTTTTCAATGTAACGAGGAAATGCTTTTTAAATGCTCAATTTGGACGTTCTAAGGGCAATAACTCCTCAAAGGAAAGGTCCTACAACGTTGACCCTATTACATATTTTGTAGATCTTGATGTGCTAAACAATATACAATTTAAATTTCTCAAATATCTTTTATACTTTTCAAGATATTGAGCTAAACAAGTGCAAAATTTGCAAAATAAAATCCACAAAAAGGGCAATAACTCCTACATGGGTTATTGGTTTTGGTAGATCTTGAGGTGCTGATCACTTTTGTTCCCTATCAAAATCTGTCACCCCTATGTTCTATTTTTAGCCACAGCGGCCATGTTTTGCGACCAATCAAAAATCCCCACATCAGTTCTATACACTTAATGCCAATAAACAATTATATCAAGTTTGGTTCCAATTGGACTTAAAGTGTCAGAGGAGTTAACGTTTTCAATGTAATGAGGAAATGCTGTTAAAATGCTCAATTTTGACGTTCTAAGGGCAATAACTCCTAAAAGGAAAGGTCCTACAAAGTTGACCCTATTACATATTTTGTAGATCTTGATGTGCTAAACAACATGCAATTTAAATTTCTCAAATATCTAGTATAGTTTACAAGATATTGAGCTTAACAGGTGCAAAATTTGCAAAAAATCCACAATAAGGGCAACAACTCCTACATGGGTTTTCTTCAAAATTTCAGGGTAGGTAGATCTTGAGGTGCTGATCAATTTTGATATCTGTAGCCGTTTTTGAGTTATTTGCAAAAAAACTGCATTTTACCCATATGTTCTATTTTTAGCCATGGCGGCCATGTTTTACGACGAATAAAAAATCCTCACATCAGTTCTAAGCACCAAATGCTAATGAACAACCATACAAAGTTTGGTTGCAATTGGACTTATGGTGTCAGAGGAGTTAACGTTTTAAAAGGTTTACCGTAGACGGACGACGGATGCCAATAGCTCACCTGACCCTTCGGGTCAGGTGAGCTAAAAAGGAGGTAGCAAAATGTTCAATTGCAGTCAAAAAAATAGCGGATGGGATTTACAAATTTCGGATCAATTCCATCCCCAATATTTTTAAAACCGTCCTTATCTGATGATCACTTAAACAAGAGGCTCCCAGGAGCCTAAATCGCTCACCTGGTCTTGATGTCAACCCTATATTTTGTAGAGCTAAATGAGCTGAACATTTAAGCAAGCAACAGTTTTTCTTTATCTACTATAGTTTTCATTCTATAGGCCAAAAACACGAAAAACCGTTATTTTAGGGGTCGTAACCCCTATAAGGAGTCATCTGACAACTTCGACCCTATGGAGACTTTTGTAGAGCTTTATGCGCTGAACATTTAAGCAAGCAACAGCTTTTCTCTATCTGCTATAGTTTTCATTCTAAAGGCCAAAATCATGAAAAAGGTTATTTTAGGGGCCGTAACCCCTATTAAGGGTCATCTGACAACTTCGATCCTATTGAAACTTTTGTGGAGCTAAATGAACTGAACATTTAAGCAAACAACAACTTTTCTCTATCTGCTATAGTTTTCCTTCTATAGGCCAAAAACACGAAAAAACATTATTTTAGGGGCCGTAACCCCTATAAGGAGTCATCTGACAACTTCGACCCTATGGAGACTTTTGTACAGCTAAATTAGCTGAACATTTAAGCAAGCAACAGCTTCTCTCTATCTGCAATAGTTTTCATTCCATAGGCCAAAAACATGAAAAAACATTATTTCAGGGGCCGTAACTCCTATAAGGGGTCATCTGACAACTTCGACCCTAAGGAGACTTTTGTATAGCTATATGAGCTGAACATTTAAGCAAGCAACAGCTTTTCTCTATCTGCAATAGTTTTCATACTATAGGGCAAAAACATGAAAAAAAAACACTATTTTTCACCTTTAAGGGACTGTAACCCCTATAAGGGGTCATCTGACAACTTGGAACAAATGGAGACTTTTGTAAAACTTTTGATGCTGAAGCAGGAGGGTGGCATCAGATTTCATCTATCTCGTATACTTTTTGATTTACAAGCTAAAAACAGTAGTCTGACCCCCCTGGTCTATTTTTAGCAACGGCGGCCATGTTTTTCGACGAAACAAAAATCCCCACATCAGTTCTGTGGGGGATACCCTAAAGTACCACCAGACCAAAGTTGGTTTGAATCTGCAGCGGTTTCAGAGGAGAAGAAGTTTGAAGAAAAGTTAACGACGACGACGACGGACGCCAAGTGATGGCAATAGCTCACCTGGCCAAACTAAAAACCCGCACTGATCAAATTCGATACAGGCTCATTACAGGTACCGTACGTTATGTGTTACATTGTACATACTTTAAGCCCCCTTCAGGTAGATAGATAAAAATAATAAAACATTAAACGTAACAATGAAAAAACAATAAAAAGGATATATCAAAATGTTCAACTGCAGTCAAAGAAATTAGTTAGTTAGTTATTGCTTTACTCCCAAGCAGTGCGATTTCGGCTATATCCGGGAGATGAACATGAAAGTGGTGATACAATGAACATTAATAAAGGTAATAACAAAACTACCGAACTTGAATGATCTATCTCATAGTCCAGAGAAAATGACAAAAACGAATCAGTCATACCGGAGAATAGGTGGATCGCAATGGTTCTGACTTGGTACAGGCATTTCAAACAAAATGGTGGGTTAAACCAGGTTTTATGGCGCCAAACCTCCCTCTTCCATTGCGATCTTATGATCCGGTAATGACCATAGAACACAACATAGTTGTGAGACACCATAGGGATATTGAGGTGATCATCTCAGTACAGCAGACCAGTCAAACACTAATTAAAACAATTAACTATCATATCTTTTAACTCAATTTTGAACTTTTCTACTAGTTGCTGATAACGAAGAAAGAATTTTTTTAGTGATCGTATGAGACGTATTTTCTTATAGCCCTGCTCCAATAGTCGGTCACGAAGAAATTGGTGTCTGATCAAAAAAAAAAATGATGATGAAGTGGAGGAAATGGGACACAAGGCCAATCGGGTAGGAGAGTTTTGACTGCCACTGGAAAAAGGAGTGATGGGTAGGGACGGGAAATTTAGCCTCCTGCATGGGGATCCTACGGGTCCTACTCTTACCGAGACCTACAGCAGGGTTCTTTAACGTGCGAGGAACGGGACATTTTTCCCAACACGGTGCACCACTATGGTTTGCGGTCAGGTTTTCCGCATTATCGCCTGACGACCCCGCATCTCTCGATGTCAGGGCTGCCCCATTCAACCACCCGGGGCACACATCCCAGTCGCTTTGTGGGCAAAGCGGCCTGACCTCGATGTCAGATTTCTGAGCGCTCTTTAGTGGACTTTTACCGACAAGCTTAGCGCTGCTGCGGGCCTATTCGCCTCCCGGGCCCCGCACTTACCATTTGTGTCGAAGATATTGGAGAAAGTCGTGTCCGCTCGTCTCGAAATACATTTACAATTGAATTCTCTTTACGATGACGTACAGTCTGCATATAGAACTGGCCATTCAACAGAAACTGCGTTGTTGCGTGTACATCACGATGTTACAGCTGCACTGGACAAGAATTGTTGTGCCGTGTTGGTAATGCTAGATCTGTCCGCAGCGTTTGACACCATCGATCACCAAATTCTTCTCACACGACTGGATCATGCGTACGGTATCCGTGGATCTGCTCTATCCTGGTTTAAATCGTATCTAGTGGGAAGATGTCAAAGCATTGCCATTGGCTCAACAACCTCGAACTCGATCCAACTGAACTTTGGTGTTCCGCAGGGATCTGTGTTAGGACCACGGCTTTATTGTATATTTTCAAAACCTATTGGTGAAATCTGCAAACAACACAATATGTTATACCACTGCTACGCAGACGACTCGCAAATATATCTAGTGATAGAGCCGATCGACAACTGGACTGCCATTTCTGTTCGACTGGAAGCCTGTGTTAAAGACATCAGTTCGTGGATGAAATCAAATCTACTGAAGCTTAATCAGGATAAAACCGAGCTTATTATATTCACGCCAAAGCACCGGGCTAAAGATTTTGCAACTTGTCAGCTATCTCTCGATGGCACAATAGTGACAGATGTTAAATGTGTTAAAAACCTCGGTGTTATTATCGATAAAACACTTAGTATGGAGCAGCACGTTTCCGCCGTTTCAAGATCATGTTTCAACCAAATCAGAAACATTGGTAAAATTCGCTCGTACATCAGTGACAGTGCCTGCAAAACTCTCATTTGCTCGCTCATAACATCAAGGTTGGACTACGGGAACGCACTCTTATACGGCGTAAATTCAACCACATTGTCGAAGCTGCAAAGAGTTCAAAATGCTGCTGCTCGATTGATAGCCCGACGTAAGAAATTTGATCATATAACACCAGTTTTATTCGAACTTCATTGGCTTCCTGTTAAATTTCGATGTCAGTTAAAACTTTTAGTCTACGTGTTTAAATCTCTTCATGGCTCAGCCCCAGTTTATCTTCAAAACCTTTTGACACTCCACAGGCCTGCCAGGTCGCTGCGATCAGACAAAACCATTCAGCTTCAGATCCCAAAAGTGAGAACAAAGACGTATGGTGAACGGAGATTTGACATGGCTGCGGCTGCGTTGTGGAACAATCTTCCCGGTGACTTAAGAATTTTAGAGACTCTTGATGATTTTAAATCTTGTTTAAAGACACACTTTTTTAGAATGGCTTATAATGACTTTTTGTAAGTTTTTAACATTCAGTTTGTAAATTTTTCTACAGTGATATTTATTTATTCATCAATTCTGTGATATTGAATCTTTGCTGATTATTTTATGACTATGTTATATTGTTCATCAGATTTTAAGTTTTTGGTTTTTTTTTTATGGAATTTTGTTGCCCTCTTTTATCTACTTTCATGTTTAAAGTTTTATCCATCGATATTTCAATCCGTCCATATTGATGCTAAATGGCTTATGGTATTTTTCATACTACACCATTAGATTTTATTTTTTAATTGTACAGTTTTCATACTTTAATTTCAGTTGTTTGTCATTTTTATCTATTTATTATTTATTAATTGATCCTTCTCTATTTTTTACCACTCGATGTAATTGATAATCATGTCATGTATATTGTATTCTGTACATTTTTTATTCCTTGTAAAGCGCTTAGAGTAATTTTAATTAATTAATGCGCTATATAAATGGTGTTAATAATAATAATAATAATAATGTTTTTCCTTGGTTCTTACTATAAACTGAATTGCATTATCTTATAAATGTTACGGAAAGGAACGAAAGTTTGTTGTCGGATTTCTAAGCACAAGTCAGTGTGTATGATTTTTTTTTTCGTGATCAGTCTACATTGTTTTTGTCTCACCAGCAACAAATAATCGCGGAAGGCGAGACATAGGTATTACCTTTCCGTTGGCGACGTAAACTCCCGGGCGTAAACTTTTGAAAGACTTTTGTGGAAAATGAATATCTTGAAAAGTATTATAGCTAGGCATCTGGTATTTGGTATACAGACATATGAGGTTATGGTCTACGCAACTGGCACCATGATATTTGACCTAGACCCCATTTTCAAGCTTAAGTGACTTTGTGAACTTAGGTCTTTTTTCAGGCTGTAAACTTCTTTGTAAGAGTTGTGGAAAATGAATTACTTTAAATGAATGCATATGAAGTTAAGGATATCAATAAATTAGTTTGAGGTTTTAGTGTCTGTCACCATGTTGTCTGACGTTGACTGCATTTTCACACTATGCGACTATTAATATTGTTTTTTAGTGTTCATTCAATTTCTCAATGATTATGATATCTGGAATCACTTAAGTTGGTTCACAGGAAAATGTCATTCAATCACCTGCCAAATGACCTTGACTTTTATTCACCTCTGATCTCAAGAACTAAAAGGCCTAGGTTAGCTTTCAATGCCTTTTGTGATTGTGCCAACAGGCGAGAATTAATAAATAGTTGAATAATAAGGTATTCCAATGGTGTTGGCAAGCAAGGCATATTTGTTTTTTCAATCGATATTTAAATATAAAAATAGAAATTGCTCAGCACGGTCCTTCAAATTCATCTGCCCTGATCATGAAATGTAGAAATAATTTTTTTTTAAACATAGAAGTTTTTTCCCTTTTTCATGTTTTTTTCTGAATTTTTCACTGTTTTAGCCCAATATTTGTATTTGTTCAAGACGGGAGGTGGAAATATGTGTCCATGCACTGTTTTTTGAACATTTACATAAGTGAGTATAAACCTTCATTATAAATTATTGATGGTCAAGAATCTGTTATCAAGTGAGTGAGTGAGTGAGTTGGTGTTTTACGCCCGTACAACGCTATATAGGTTATTTACAGGCGATGAACATGAAAAGGATGATACAATGAACTTGAAATGATGATCATAAATGAAATATAGGGGTGGAATGGGACACAAAGGACCGGTAAATTTTGAAGAACCACAGGAAAAGGGGAGAGGTGGGTAGGGGCAGACAATTTAGCCTATGTGGTGCACTACTTGGCGGTCCACAAAGGGGTCTTATACGTGCATGAAGCGTGGCACTCTCCATACACGTTGGCCTACTATGGTCGGCGGTCAGGGTTTCCGTATTATAGACCTGACAACCCCCGCGGACGAGGGTCACCCTATTCAGCCACCGAGGGTACACACTTGGTCGCTCTGTGGGCTGAGCACTGACCCGATGTCAAAATCCCAAGACCCTTAGTCGCCAATCTGTTATCAAAGTTTGCAGCCCATTCTCTAATAAACACATTTCATGTATTATTATTTTCTTGATTACACTGTTGTATCTACATTTAGTATGTTAATATTTACTTTTCATTTTCAGATTCTACAGAATATACAGAATTTTTTTCCTTTAGTTCAAAGTTTCCCTAATGGAGACCTGGTAATGTCCAAATCAAGCAAAGACACAAGCAATACAAAATTTGATGGCATAATGGTATAATTTGACCAATACATAAACTAATCTAAACTACTTGTAGTATTCATAATTTTCAATTAATATCAAGATTGAATTATATAATAATATATCAAATTTTAAACATGATCACATATGATATTTTAAACTCTGTCAATTATTGCTTTGTTGGTAGTAACTATAGGTCAATTGTCTAACCTTGATTCAGTGAGTGAGTGAGTGAGTGAGTGAGTTGGTGTTTTACGCCCGTGCAACGCTATATAGGTTATTTACAGGCGATGAACATGAAAAGGATGATAAAATGAACATGAAATGATGATGATAAATGAAATATGGGGGTGAGGTGGGACACAGAGGATGAATAATATATCAAATTTTAAACATGATCACATATGATATTTTAAACTCTGTCAATTATTGCTTTGTTGGTAGTAACTATAGGTCAATTGTCTAACCTTGATTCAGTGAGTGAGTGAGTGAGTGAGTGAGTGAGTTGGTGTTTTACGCCCGTGCAACGCTATATAGGTTATTTACAGGCGATGAACATGAAAAGGATGATAAAATGAACATGAAATGATGATGATAAATGAAATATGGGGGTGAGGTGGGACACAGAGGACCGGTAAATTTTGAAGAACCACAGGAAAAGGGGAGAGGTGGGTAGGGGCGGAAAATTTAGCCTATGTGGTGCACTACTTGGCGGTCCACAAAGGGGTCTTTTACGTGCATGAAGCGTGGCACTCTCCACACACGTTGGCCCACTATGGTCGGCGGTCAGGGTTTCCGTATTATAGACCTGACAACCCCCGCGGACGAGGGCCACCCTATTCAGCCATCTAGGGTACACACTTGGTCGCTCTGTGGGCTGAGCACTGACCCGACATCAGAATCCCAAGACCCTTAGTCGCCTCTTACGACAAGCTAGGCTCTCCTGCGGGCCTATTCGCCACCCGGGCCCCGCACGGGACACCTTGATTCAGAAAACAAATCCTCGACTCCCTTTTTGCCGTTCTGTTTGCAAGCAAATATCAGGTGTTCATATCTCAATCCAGATTCTGATATCTTCTTAACCATTCCTGAGGATAAAGTTTTGCTTTTGACAAGAGTATCAAATGTGCTGGCATTCTGTTTAGCCACTGCATAAAATTGTCTTTGCATTTGCAGAGATTCTAATGAAAATGAATATTTAAGTATATGCTCTGTTTGTACGTTTGACTTCTGTATGATATCTTTCAGGTCTTTAACATTATCTAAAGCATTATGGGCATTGAATTCACTTTGGAAGAGATGATTATAGATTGATCCTTGGCTGTGACTTCTAAGGTCAGGGTATAATTCTTTGAACAAGGGTAAAGTGTCTGCAAATCCAGCAACATGTTTACTGAATTCAGCAAAACAACTGTATTGAGATACGCTGTATAATAAACTCCGACTATCGAAACGCTAGGCATTGTGACCAACAAGTACAACAGGTTTTTGTGATTCCAGTCATAATGTAAAACTCTGATATGCCGCCTCTGGTGTAACTGTCGAAACAGGTCTTCCAATGTAAAATAGCATACCACCAGCAGAAGTCAAACCAGTTACCAAGCTTGCATTTTTTGCTATAGGTTTAGTCTATAGACGATATTGAGATGTGGAATAAGTGTACGCGACACAACAAACACAAACAAACAGCAATGGAAGGGAGATTCAAATATGAAAGCTATCTCGTGTACAAGTATACCATCATGAAAATATAAAAGAGCATACACCTCAAGCACGGGGATACGTTCAACTGCATCCACACAGCACATGAGACAAACTCTGCAAAAAAAAATAGACGATATTGAAATGTGCTATATCTGCAACTTCTTGCAATGAACCAGTCTTCAAATCAAAAATTATCACATTTCTCTTCGTTGATGTTATAGGTGTTAAGTTTGGTCTATATCTAATCATAGGTATTTCTCTGCACTCACCAACTAAAGTAAGGCCAATATCACTTTGTATGTTGTTCCTTCCTTCGATTCCATTTTGTTCAATATTTTGGATTTTTCTGCATGTTTTTTTCCACTTTGCGTCTTTTTTATCACTGGATTCCTTGAATAATCTAGCTGACGCTTTCTTTCAGATGTCATCGAGTTGCAAAGTTTTTTGGTTACCTTACTTGGCGATAAGCTGGCTGCAACATTTAAATGATTCACACAATCATACCCAATATTCTTTATGGAGACGCTTGCATTTATCCTGTTTTCTAAACTCTCACTGCTACTGTAGCAAATTCGCTTTGGTGCCTTTGATGCGTAAATATTGTTTGATGATTCTACATCTTTTGTTGATCAAACTGGCGCCAACTTATGCGCATTATATCCCTAAATTTTCCGCCCCTATTCACCTTTCCCCCTTTTCCTTTGGTTCTTCAAAATTTACCGGTCCTTTGTGTCCCACCCCACCCCTAATTTCATTTCCATCATCATTTCATGTTCATTTTATCATCATTTTCATGTTCATCGCCTGTAAATAACCTATATAGCGTTGCACGGGCGTAAAACACCATCTCACTCACTCATAAAATGATGAAGTGAAGGAAATGGGGATATAAGGCCAGTCTTTGATGAGACTTTTGACTGCCATTAGAAAAAAAAGGGATATGTATAGTCGGACCATTCAACCTCATGCATGGGAATCCTAAGGATCCTACTATTATCGAGCTCTGCAGCAGGGTTTGTTAACGTCCGAAGAACGTGACACTTTTCCGGACGTGGTGAATCACTTTGTTTTGCAGTAATGTTTTCTGCATTATAGCCTGACAACCATTCATTGACAAAATTTATCCTTTCTAGTTCTAATATTAAAACATTCTATTGGTCCCTAAGCAAAATAACACAGCTTGACAGGTGCGTGCTAAATGTAAACATCGTCATTTCAAAAGAACTTGCAATGTCATTTAACCACAAACACGTTTTTTAATATCGTATAAAATCGACGAAATCGTCTCATCAACAATGGCGTGATGTGTGAAAAGCTCATAATCGAATAAGATTTTAACTATTTACCAAATAAGGTTATATCGCTCCGCCTACTAATTATGAATGCAAAAGAGAAATAAAGACTAAAACAAACAAGAAGTGATCTATTAAGACGCGATTTTTAACATATAGACCAGAAAATGTCTCTGTGTCATTCAGTAAGTATATAATTCTTGTTGCAATCATTTTTTCTATGCTAAATTAAAAATTGAATGTCCCATTGCTTCCCTATTTTACATTATTGTTTTGGTCTTTTTAGGTCCATTAGCAGCAGGTTCAGATGGTGTTGAATATTCAATCTACGGAATCGTACCTTTTTCGACCAGAGATGTTGATAATGACCAGAAGCCCGATTCATGAGAAAAGTGGATGGTGGTTTATAGATTGTACCTTTGGCAATATCAATGGAATGTATACACCAGGAATCACAGATCAGGCGACCGTTCATTGGTTGCCATGGAGAGGTTTGCAGTGTCTGAAGAAAACAAGGATGATGATAAAACATACACAATAACAAGGAAATTTGTATAACCTCTTGTTCAATTGTACTTAATCAGTATGAATTTTACTAGGTATTATTTTTGTGCTTTGCTAGTAATTGAGAATAGGTAGAAACTTGAACACAAATAAAACAAGTTATACCCCGCCACACTTTATATGTGCCTGTTCAAAGCTAGGGAACTTTATCTCAATTTATGTTTATTCTCGTCGTCCTTATGTAAGTTTTCTTTGTCCACCTACCTTGATTATCAGCAACAAAACCTATGTCAATGCTGTTAAATAATTCCCTGAGGGCATTCAACTACTTAGCTTAGTCAGCAATAACAATGAATGAAAAAACACATTTGAATCTTTGCCCAGTCCCTTGTTTACATGGAAAGCGAGGATGGTGTACGGGATTGAGAATATTAAATGTGGGTGGTCCATGGTATTTCGAATTAGGGTTGTCCTTTGGAAAGCAAATGAGGAATGGGAAGGGAAAAGCGTACATGTGTCTTAAATTTGATTGGTCAATTTTTATAAATAGTAACTGATATGAATATTTCGAAATTTAATTTTAATATTCAAAACCAAACAAACTAGAAATTACCAATACATAAATATACTATGTCCTCATTAACAATAGTACCATTTATCATCCCCATTTACTTTTATCATTCATGATACGAGGGCTGTCAGTAAAGTTGACAAGCAAAGATTAAACATAAAACGACGTACTATGGGTTAGTTTTTTAACATAATATCAATTTTGAACATTGTCCGTTAACAAGCATTATTATCCTGCAGTCATTAATTCCCACAGAAATTTTCAACAGGTTATTTTTTCCGGTGGATATTTAAATTAGTTACATATTTTCCGATGCATGTCAAAAGTTTCCAGTAAAACTTTTCCGGAAATAAACTAATTATTAAATTGTATTATACAAACATTACACATAATATTGTACGTTCTAATCAAAATAAGTTGGATTTTTCCGACGTAATTGAAACTTTTGGTATAGCAACACGCGTCAGGCGTAGCAGAGTTAATTGCCTGGAACTTTATTGTAATTTTTATTTTTACCTCAATGGTGAGCACTGTTGGTGGAGTTCTCCGAGGTTAGCCCGCCCCGGCATCAACACTTCAAAGCTTTAAATTATCCATTTTAATTTCTAAATTGTCAAAACCATGAGGTTCTACCTAGTTGGGTCCTTAGGCCGCGTTCATACTGAGCAAATTTCATAGTAGTTTAGATGTCGTCCGCACTAATATTAAACAGCAATGCGTTCACACTGTAAAATTTCGATGTTTACATGTAGTTTAATTGTTGTGTTCATAACATGTATTCGATACTTAATGTAGTCCTTGTGTGGATTTAATGTACAATGGATTTCGCATATGTCTTTTGAATTAACGGCATGAACATGCATTACTGTTATTGGAAAGCTTTTTTTAAAATATATAATCGTATATGCAAACATTTTCTCGATTGAGCGAAACAAGACCAATCGATGTCTGGCCCTGCGTCGCACGGCAAAACGTTGAACCCTGTACGTTCTAGGCCCAATATGGACAGTCAAAATATTTTGACACTTGCATCCTATGGTGAACTTACAAAGCATATTTGTCACATGCCACCCAATATTATTTTTTCCCCTTTTAGTCCCCTTATTGCTAAACAGAAAAAGTGGGTCAAGAAAAAATTGTATCCTCCATATTGAATCCAATATATGACCAAAATAAACTTGTAAAATTTTTTTTCTAAATCGGACCATAAATAAAAAAATGTCACATTTTTGCCCCTATTGGGCCCCTCGTTCCTAAACAAAAAGAGAGGGGACACCAAAAATCAGCCCAATCCTTCCTTTTATGGTAAGTAACATTACTGTAAAGTTTCATAGCATTTGGTCAACCAGAACAAAAGTTATTGTGGAAAAAATTTAAAAAGTCGCTTTTTTGGCTCCCTTTGGGCCTCTAATTTCTAAACGAAAAGAGAGAGGACACCCAAAATCAGCCCAACCCTTCCTTTTATGGTAAGTAACATAACTGTAAAGTTTCTTAGCATTTGGTCAACCAGAACAAAAGTTATTGTGGAAACAAATAAAAAAGTCACTTTTTTGGTCCCTTTAGGGCCCCTAATTTCTAAACAAAAAAAGAGGGGACACCCAAAATCAGCCCAACCCTTCCTTTTATGGTAAGTAACATTACTGTAAAGTTTCTTAGCATTTGGTCAACCAGAACAAAAGTTGTGGGAAAAAATTAAAAAGTCGGTTTTTTTTGCCCCTTTTGGGCCCCTAATTCCTAAACAAAAATATAAAATGACCCCAAAAAGGGAGGTGCACATCTTCAATATATCTGTAATCACTGTGTAAAATTTCAGAAAGATCTAGTGTTTGGTTTTTGAGATTCAGATTACACAAGACAGGCACCCCATAGCGGGACGGACGGACAGACGGACGGACGGACGGAGTGACCCGACTACTAGACCTGCTTTCGCCTTCGGCGACGCAGGTAAAAAAGAGGGCACATATATATTCTAAATATTAATGTATATGTACGGCAAAGCGAAATAGGGTTTCATTAAAGTTGTTGCCCATTCGGATCTATGTTTTTTGTGGGCAAAGCGGCCTATATCAGAAAAAATGAACATGAAAAGGTGATAAAATGTATATGAAATGGTGATGAAAGGAGGAAACGGGGGCGCAAGTCTTATCGGGGATACGAGTGTAGACTGTCACTGAAAAAAGGAGGGATGGGAAGCCTGGGATCCTATTGGTTCTTCTCTGAACAAGGCATGCAGCAGGGTTCTTTAACGTGTGAAGAACATGATTTATTCCTGACACGTTCCACCAATATGGGTTGCGGTCAGGTTTTAAACATTTGTAGCCTGACGACGCGGCATTATGACGGACTGCCCCATTTAACCACCCGGAACACATTCCAGTCGTTTCATAAACAAAACGACAGACCCGATATCACGTTTCTGGGCGCTTTTTAGTGGATTTTTACCGACAACTTTGCGTTGCTGCGGGCACGCGCCGGTATTTATGTATAGCAATATCTTTAAAAATAAAACAAACGGACGAACGGATTATAGCGTCAGAAAGATGTGTACACCTTCATTGCTGTTTAAAAAAATCATAGAAAAAACAGTATATCAAAATCCATACTTATTTTATATTCAATCGCAAAATCAACAATCATGATAATTTATCCGTTCATGTTTTCTGTACATTTAAATTACATGTACACTTGCA
Organism: Arcuatula senhousia; assembly: GCA_963971305.1. Taxonomy (NCBI): domain Eukaryota; kingdom Metazoa; phylum Mollusca; class Bivalvia; order Mytilida; family Mytilidae; genus Arcuatula; species Arcuatula senhousia. The sequence goes on along the minus strand of OZ020316.1, from coordinate 14,463,303 downwards.
TTGAATAATGAGAAAAACTGATATGTCAAGTCATTTAATTTAGGTTTATCAATGAGAACAAATTTAGTGTGAAACTGGTTTTTAGAACATTAAACTACTTCTCCACATGTTTACTCAAAACAACTTCAGTGTGAACGCGGCCTTAGTCATTATTTGGTTTCCCGTTCAGCATTTTGGGTATTTTTATCAATGCTTTTCACATTCATTGTTTTGGCTTTTTCAACTTTTCGTAGAGCGTCTCTGATAAGTCTTGAATAAACGAAACGCGCGCCAGGCGTAGCAGAATTTAATTTCTGGAGCTTTGTTTTAATTTTTATTTCCAGTAAAAATTTACTAATTCTTTTCTCCAATGAATTTGTTTGTTCACCTTGTTTCAGTAGCTTTAGTATGTTCAGCGCCTTTGAGTATAAATGTATGTGAATGAATATTATCGACAACAAAACTACCGATAAGATAATGACATACTAGAGCAATTGAAGATCGCAATGGTCTTGACTTGGTACATGCATTTCAATGATGGGTCGAACCAGGTTTTACGGCACAAAACACAAAGCACAACACGTTGTGAGACATAATAGGGATAAAGAGGTAATCATCTCAGTACGACAAACTGAAACAATAACGGATAATTTAAACCATAGATGTATAACCTATACATCTATGTTTCAACTGACATAATTTTGAATTTTGCAACCAGGGGCTGGTATGGAAAGAAAAACTTTATAAGAGATCGTATGAGGCGTATGTTGGAGAGTATTTCTTTATTTCTTATGGCCCAATGTACCAGATTTGTTGGATAGTTCCAACTCCAGCTTTTCTTCTTAAATTCTTTAAAAGAACTTTGTCTCCAACATCGAAGGTTTTTTCATCAACAGTATGACTTATGTCATATGGGTTTTTCTATTGTTTCTGTGCATGTTGTAAATTCTCATATATTCCCAGTCAGTTGTTCTCTCATTTGTTCTACCTATTTGACGGCATTATTAATTTGTTCCTCGGAATAATCTTGACCTTTGGGTTCTTGCAATGTCAAAGATGCCACATTTGGCAAAATAGGCTGTCTAAAGTACATCAAATAGAATGGTGAATATTTGGTTGACTGGTGCTTTGATATTATGTTATTAAAAAAAAGGCCTCCTAAACAAACGGTATTCGCCGCCTTTGTTGTTTATTATCTTATTTAGCAAACCTTTTAATGTCAAATTTAATCGTTCCACCATTCCGCTCTTCTAATTTTTCCGGTATGTCTTCTTTGTTTTGTCTCTTCTCTTGGACATTGAGACTGATCCTCCATGCTCGGTAATTTTGTTGTTACCTTTATTTATTATCCACCATTCCGTTGGCCTGGGGTGGTATGGTGATGTGGTGACATGCTTGATTCCAAATTGGTCTTTTGGATGTTAGGTGATCTTCCTGTTGAAGTCACCACCCTGATCACTGATAATTTCCTCCATTACACCGAATTTACATACAGTCGAATGAAGTTTTATGGCTACTTCACTGGCATTTTGGCCACTTGGTGAAGTGTGTATGTGTGTGTTGGTGTTTAACGCCCTTTATAGACGCACCTGGGCCAAGTAGGTCGGTCAGCTTTAATGGTAAAGTAATCCATAATACTCTGGTTTCATTATTATTCGTGGGATATCAATTCAAGTGGGTTTCGTTAGTGGCCTTGACCCACAAAATTTGATATCATATGAGAATAACTACTTACTTACGACCAACGACCGGCACCACCTAGAAAACAATGATCAACGGCATAATCTCAGCACTATCCCTACTGATACTATTACTCAGCTGTACCAACTTCCATGCTGGCAATGACAAATTTCACCATAAGCCCACCAATAACGTTCACTTTGATATCACGGGATGTGCATCAATTAAATTTGAAAACTACTCACTGTCTGTATTTACGTCTAGCGGATTTAAAAAGCCATGTTTATCAAAGAAAGACGCAAATTCTTTAAATAAAAGCTTGATAATTTACGTCTTATTACAAAGCGGAGATATACATCCTGGCCCAGAAAGCAAATCGAAAAAAGGTCGTCGCCCAAAAAATCCTTGTACAGACTGTAGTAAAGGAGTAATATCGACTAGTGAAGCAATTTCTTTTGACCTGTGTGATCAGTGGACTCACGTTAAATGCACAAAAGATTAACTTTTCAATTACCAGTGGAATAGTTCCTGAAGAATTAAAATCTGCCAGAGTTTGTCCAATTTACCAAATAGTGGCAGGCTTGAAGTCGGAAACTACCGACATGTGAGCATGTTGTCTCTAAAATTCTCGAAAAGGCGGCGTATAATCAATTGGAAAATTATCTAGCAAAAAATAATTGACTTTATATCAACTTCAGCCAGGTTTCAGATCCAAATATTCCACTGATACTTGTCTAATCCATCTAATAGATCACATTAAAAAACAAACAGCAAAAGGCCTCTTTACTGGCATCGTCATGTTAGATTTGCAAAAGGCGTTCGACACTGTCGACCATAGCATACTATATAAAAAACTAAAACTTATGGGCATTAATTCTATTTAATGGTTTGAACCATATTTGACCAACAGGAAACAGAAAGTTGGCATAAATGGTATAGAGTAGAATTTTTTAAAAGTAAAATGTGGCGTCCCACAAGGAAGTATTTAGGGGCCTCTTTTATTTTTATGCTATGTGAATGACATGAATACAAGTATTAGTTCTGATTGTTAATTGCTTTTATATGCTGATGATAGCACTATATTATTTTCACATAGAGATCCAGATGTTATATCATAAAGACTTGGTAATGAACTTAAAATCATGCAATGAGTGGTTGGTGGACAACAAATTATCTTTTCATCTTGGAAAAACTGAATGTATTATATTCGGCTCGAAAAGAAAATTGAAAAAAGTAAAAGATTTTAAAATTACATGTAATGGTCATACAATTAATTCTATGTCAAAATAGTGCGAAATATTTAGGTCTTAATATTGACCAGTTTACATCTGGAGAGATATTTGTAAATAACATCATTAGTAAAGTCAATGCAAGATTTAGTTTTTTATACAGATACAAGAAGTGTCTTTCAGAAAATGCAAGAAAAACTTTATGCATGGCCATAATCCAGTGTCATTTTGACTATGCTTGTTCTGGCTTCGACAAAACACTGAAAAACAGACTTCAGGTGGTACAAAATAAGATCATTCGTTTTATCAAAAGCTTAGATTTTCGATCGAGCATAAAATATCCAGTTTTTAATGAGATTGGGTTTTTAAATGTAGAAAACAGGATACGGCAGTTGCGATTAAATTATGTTCAATAAATGCCCACCTTATGTGAAATATAAATTTACCAAACTAAGAGACTGTAACTCCTATAACACGAGATTCAGCCAACATAACTTCTTTGTACCACCTGTTCAGGGCATGGCAACAAATATTTTTACTACAACTCCATTAAAGATTGGAATAGTCTGCAAAATGACTTAAAAATTATTCAAAATCATGATGCATTTAAAAAGGGCATAGAAGAATTTTTATTTGAAAAGCTGAGGTCTGAGTACCAATGGGAATTTAGTACTTGATTTTATAATATTGCTATGCTTTATTTTTTTTCACAATGCAATTGCCTATCCTTGTTGACTTTTAGAAATACATGTACTAATGAACTCGTGCTATCATCTTATTTTTGTTATTTTTTGTTTTATATATTATGTTATTTATTACATGTGGACCCCCTTGGAAATAAGCTGTCTGGTTTTCATGGTTTATTCCTGATGTAATATCAATGCAAGTATAATATACATAATTATATATACAAATTTCTTAAAAAATCTATTTTAAAAGTTCTAAGATTTTATGTTCTCTAATGTATGTCTTGTCAACTGACTTGTATATGTATATATGTGTGTGCTGTATATTGTTATATATGATATTATGTCTGAATAAAAATCTATCTATCTATCAACATTGATCTGTTTGCTGCAGACTTCCGGACCCGAAAATTGCAATGATAAAAGGGGACATAAGTGCCACAGAAATTGTTTTGTTGCTTTGTTTTGTCGTTTCTTCTTGGACATTTGAGATTTGTTGAATTCCTATATTTGTACCTCCCCTCCATTTTGTCAAAGTTTTCAGAGGGGGTTTTGGTCTTTTAGTGGTAAGAATTGTGTATTTTCAAAATAACCAGCTGAAATAAGAAAACCAATTTATACAGAAGCCTCTCAAGATCAAATTCCTTTGGCTACCTCTGATGAAATTAAAAAATAGAAAGAAAAAAAGATCACTCCTTTATCATATTTTTTTCATGAAACAGTTCCACAACTACAAATAGATTTTGGGCAAGTTCAGACTGTTTCGATGTTATATTTCCATGTAAGTATAATATATCAAAATTATTTAACCAAAATGTCTTGGAAGTTAGTTAGTAAGCTACATACAGTCCAAATTTCTAATAAAGTTCCTGGTACCCATCTCTTGATCAGTTAAAAGTTGTTTATCTGATGTATTGATCTTTCAATGTGTATTCTATGTGTAGCAATCTTTCTGGTCAAAGCAACATCTCCTGCTGACATTTGTGTTGCATCTTATGCAAAGGGTGAAATATTGAGGTTCAGATTTCTGTCCTTCAATTTGTTTTCTATTCTAAAACCTTTATCTGCCATTATACACTCTCCATCTAAAATATAGCCTTAATCTTTCAGTTGTTGTAATAACTTATAGAAGCCACTTAATTCACATATGCCATTGTCCGAAATTGATCCAGAGAACAGGGCTGAAACAAACATAACTGAACCCCGAGAGTTGATAACGAGTAGTGACTTCAGAGTTGTTATCGATTTGTAATCCGAGTTGCACTGACTTTGTGATTTTAAAGATTTTGGTTTTTCTGTCATGATTTCTGTACATGAACAATCAATAATGGCCTAAGATGTAGGAAAATCTATACGGTACCGGTTTGGCATGTTTTCAATAAAAACATCTCCATGTGGCCAATAAGATATCGAAGGCATTTTCAGGTACATGTAGTGAATAACACTATTAAAATAAGGCCTATACTTTGAGGTTTGATGTCACATCTATGGGCAATATCATTGATATGTAATTCATTTCTTAGACGGTACAATACTAAGAACAACAGGTCTTTCAGATTCACGTGTTATCTAACGTCTTCTGTTTGTATGTTACTGGATTTTCATTTGCATTTGGGAATAGGGATGCGAGAAGTGTCAAAAACCTAGCATAGGATAGGCCCGTGTAATAATCAAAGATGTTTTTAACTTTCGATCGCAATACAAATGTAAAATAAAGAAGGAATGTGTCCATGGGACACGGATGCCCCCGCTAGGCCCCAAACAGGAAGTAGATGTCTGACAGACATGAAAGTCGCTTAGGACATACAGTTTGTCATACTGAACCATCCTACCAAGTTTCAAATCATTCTCATGTATGGATCCTGAGAAAATCTTGACGAAAATTTTCAAGTCATGTTCACATATTTTCCAATCGGCCTAAGTCCCAAACAGGAAGGAAATGTCCGACAGGTCTCAAAATCGCTTAGGACATACTGTTTGTCAAAGTGAACCATCCTACCAAGTTTCAAGTCATTCTCATGTAGGGTTGCTGAGAAAAGCTTGACGGAAATTTTCATAGTCATGTTCACATATTTTCACATGGCCTAGGTCCCAAACAGGAAGTAGATGTCCGACAGGTCTCAAAATCGCTTAGGACGTACTGTTTGTCATACTGAACCATCCTACCAAGTTTCAAATCATTCTCATGTACGGTTGCTGAGAAAAGCTTGACGGAAATTTTCATAGTCATGTTCACATATTTTCACATGGCCTAAGTCCCAAACAGGAAGTAGATGTCCGACAGGTCTCAAAATCGCTTAGGACATACTGTTTGTCATAGTGAACCATCCTACCAAGTTTCAAGTCATTCTCATGTAGGGTTGCTGAGAAAAGCTTGACGGAAATTTTCATAGTCATGTTCACATATTTTCACATGGCCTAAGTCCCAAACAGGAAGTAGATGTCCGACAGGTCTCGAAATCGCTTAGGACGTACTGTTTGTCATACTGAACCATCCTACTAAGTTTCAAGTCATTCTCATGTAGGGTTGCTGAGAAAAGCTTGACGGAAATTTTCATAGTCATGTTCACATATTTTCCAATCGGCCTAAGTCCCAAACAGGAAGTAGATGTCCGACAGGTCTCAAAATCGCTTAGGACGTACTGTTTGTCATACTGAACCATCCTACCAAGTTTCAAGTCATTCTCATGTACGGTTGCTGAGAAAAGCTTGACGGAAATTCGTACGGACGGACGTACGGGACGTACGGACGTACGTACGGACGGACATGAGTAAAACTTAATGCCCCCCGACATGTCGTCGCGGGGGCATAAAAAAGTTAATTTGTCATAGGTGGCACAGTCTCATACGGTTTGTCCTTTTTCGGAGATTTGAAGCTTTTCTTTAAATATTCTCTATTTACATATGTAGCAATCTTTTTGTCCCGCGCCGCAACGCGTCGGATGGACCTAGTAATGGTCACCGTCTGTCCGTCCGTCACGTTTTTTGTGGGTGCAACTCCTCGGACACTACTGAACGAATGTTACACTGATAGGGTACTATGAGTAGGTTATCATTCCATATTTGAAATTTTCAAAATGGCCGCCGTTTCCGTTTCCATGGAAACGGGGAAGAAAGGTAAGAAAGGTCAAAATATAGGACATTCAATATTTAGGTTACCTAGGTGCACAGGGTTCTGAAATTCTGTAGGCTGATAAAGCAAAAAGGTACTCTATAATAATATATTACGAATAAAAATTTTGAAGCGATATTTACGGTTTTCAAGTTATTTACGAATTTGTGATTTTTCAGTCCGAATGAAAGAACCTTAGTGAGCACGCTCACATACCCCACGCGTTCTGCTATTTGACTATATAAATTAACCTGGAGCTCGTAAACTTTTTGCGAATTGAAAATATGTTATAACATACACAGTAGTAACATATGTCATGTTTCTTGCAAACTATGATTTGTTAAATTCTTTTCAGTAGTTTCAGAGGAGTTGCAAATCACAAACTGTAATAAAGATTTTCAGCTAATTTCTAAGTCCCAAGGGAAATAACTCCCACAAAAATTTGTGGATCAAAAATTCCTGGTAATATGCACAATTACATATGGTGTCCTTCTTGCATACCAAGTTTCGTTAAATTCTGTTCAGTAGTTTAAGAGGAGTTGCGATTACAAACTGTAATCATGATTTAATGCAAATTTCTAAGTCCAAAAGGGCCATAACTCCCACAAAAATTTGCGGATCAAAAATTCCTGGTAATATGCACAACTACATATGGTGTCCTTCTTGCATACCAAGTTTCGTTAAATTCTGTTCAGTAGTTTAAGAGGAGTTGCGATTACAAACTTTGATCACAGACTGACGGACGGACGGACGGACAGACCAGTCAAAAACATTATACCCTTCGCAACTTCGTTGCGTGGGGTATAAAAATAGGTCTTTGTCGAACGTTTTTGTGGGTGCAACTCCTCAGATACTACTGAACGGATGTTGCTAAACTTTACACACTGATAGGCTACTATTAGTAGGTGATCATCCCATATTTGAAATTTTAAAAATGGCCGCCGTTTCCATGAAAACGGGGAAAAAGTCAAAATATAGAACATTCAATACCTCGGTTACCTAGGTGCACAGAGTTCTAAAATTTTGTAGGCTGATAGAGCGAAAGGTACTCTATAATTAAACGAAAAAAATTTGAAGCAATAGTTACAGTTTTCGCGTTATTTACGAATTTGTGATTTTCCCGTCCAAAAAAATTATGTTCACTCGTTCCCTTCCTCGTTTTGACTAAATGATTTCGTCTCTGAAACAACCAATTTCTATCGTTTCTCAGAGAATATGTCGATCGAATTTACATACCACACAACTCCCATGTGGCGGCGGGGGACACATGGCTACGCGTAGCAAACTTGTTCTTGTTCATTTTCTGCTCTTAGTTTTAGATTTTCTTCTTCTGCTATTCTTAATTATGACTGCAATGCTCGATACTCAAGATAAGATAGCACTGCAAAAGAAACAAGAGGCCCCCAAGAGCCTGAATCGCTCACCTGAACTACACAGATACATATATTTGTAGATATTTTTTGTGCTAAACCATATGCGATTTAAATATATGAAATATCTTGGTTAGTTTTCAAGATATTGGGCTTAATAAGTGCAAATTTGGCAAAAATTAGGAAAAAGAACAATAACTCCCACATCAGCAGTCAGATCTTTTCCGAAATTTCAGGACAGGTAGATCTTAATATGCTGATCACTTTTGATTCTTGCACAATTTTGATATCTGAAACCAGTTTTGAGTTATTAGCAAAAAAAATGAAATTTGCTCCTATGTTCTATTTTTAGCCATGGTGGCCATGTTTTTTTTTACGAATCAAAAATCTGAACGATAGAGTTGTAGCATATAAGCTATCAAACAGTGTGCCATGTTAAGATGCAGTTGGTCTTACCGTTTCACACAAGTCAGGGGAAAAGTAATGAACAATGGTAAATATTGACGCTTTAAGGGCCATAATTCCTAAAAGAAATGGTTCTAAAGCTTTTACCTAATTACATGAATTGTAGATCTTGATGTGCTTAATCATATGCAATTTGAATTGTTGAAATAGCTTTATAGTTTTCAAGATATAGGGCTAAATAAGTGAAAATTTTTGAAAAAAAAATCCAGAAACAGGGCAATAACTCCTACATCGGTTGTTGGATCTTCTTGAAAATTTCAGAGCAGATAGATCTTGAGGTGCTGATCACTTTTATCCTATGCCAGAATTTTGATATCTGTTACCGTTTTTGAGTTATTTGCAAAAAAAACTGCAATTTACCCCTATGTTCTATTTTTAGCCATGGCGGCCATGTTTTTCAACGAATCAAAAATCCCCATGCTACTTTTATACTACCTATGCTAATTAACAACTGTACCAAATTTAAAAGCCATTGGACTTATGGTGTTAGAGGAGTTAACATTTGAAAAATGTTAACGACGACGGACGACTGACGACGGACGACGACGAACGCCAAGTGATGGCGGACCTTCGGTCCAGGTGAGCTAAACAATAGTTAATCATTAATGCATGTTTTAATATATGATTTTTTTTTCAGCTTAAAGATTTTAGTCAAAGACTAGATGCATCTGTGACACCTTGTGTAAATACCTCCTTCCCAATAATTGGCGAAACGCGGATTGATGATGTTTTAAAAATCTGTAAGGAATTTGTTTCCATTTCGTTGGAGAAAGCTGTCGAGTTAGATAATCAACCGTCAGACAGTTTAATTCTGAGCTGTGGGTCTCAGAAAAAAGAAGAAAACTGCTTCTATTTTTCCAAAGTTGCAAAACGAAAAAAGGATATTAATGATAAGTTTTTGGGCTCAATATTTAATTCTAAAAGTTACAGCTGAACAGCAACGTCGAACGGCATTGCAGATGAAATAAATGCAAAGGACAAATACATACATGGATATCCTAATAATCATTTACATGATTGTGGATTAGTGGTAAATCCAAATTATAGTTTTCTTGGTGCTACACCTGATTGAAAAGTATGCTGTAATCAATAGGGTTCAGATATATAGTCTTCCAATGCCAACTAGAGATGATAGACCTATCATGAGTCATGGGACTAGGTATACTGACGATCCCTAACCTTCTGACCAAGAATCATTAGACGGTCATTTCCCTCTTAGGAGGGGGAGAGAGAATTATATAAGAGAGCAAGGCCAGTTTGTATCCCTAGGAATCCTAGGATGAATAGGTTATACCAGGAACAAGATCGTAGGTCACAAAATACTGCTTTGTGATGAAAACCCTTAGATATAAAGGTGACACAAACTGGAAAGCCTTCATCACTAAGTTTCAGAAAATGGCTGAAGCAGCATTGATAAAAATAATTGAGCACTGGAAAAAGGCAGTCGATGAAAACAAATTTGTTGCTGTTGTGTTGATGGACCTCTCGAAGGCCTTAGACTGTCTACCACGTGATTTATTATTATTAAAACTTAAAGCTTATGGTTTACATGAAAATGCAATTAGTCTTTTACTTGGTTACTTGTCAAATAGATCTCAGTGTGTTAGAGTTGGTTCTGTATTAAGTTCATGGCAAAATATTTATAAAGGGTTCCCCAAGGATCTATACTTGGCCTGTACTATTTGACATTTTTCTTAACGACATTTTTTTGTTTCGTAAGGGAAGGTATACTATACAACTATGCAGATGATAATACATTGTCACACTCAGGAACTTTTTTATTTGTTTGTTTGTTGTTTGGTTTATGTCCAGTCAATAATATTTCAGTCATAACCAGGACAAGAACTAACTGAAACAACAAATTGAATTGACATATTTATAAAGGGTTCCCCAAGGATCTATACCTGGGCCTGTACTTTTTTTCTAAACGACATTTTTTGTTTCGTGAAGGAAGGCACACTATACAACTATGCAGATGATAATGCATTGTCATACTCAGGAACTTGTTTGTTTGTTTGTTGTTTGGTTTATGTCCAGTCAACAATATTTCAGTCATAATCAGGACAAGAACTAATTGAAACAACAAATTGAATTGTGTAGGCCCACACAGGAAACAGCACCCATAACACAGACCCATGAATGTAATGCAAAAAAGGGCCAATGTAACACCACATACCAAAAGGAAAACGAACCAACTCACAAGACAGGCAAATAAAGGTAATAACAAAACTACCGAACTACTATGATCAATCTCATAGTCCAGAGAAAATGTACCTTCAACGCATCATAGGCCAATGTACCACAATCTTAAACCCTTACCTATGGTGACCGACAATGAAGAACCCTTACCTGAAATGCGGTCATACTACACCTACCTATGTGGGAAATAGCCAACCCTTACCCGATTTCACACAATCAACCCTTATCTGTCGGAAATACAAAGATGACTCTTGGTTGAACCTACAAGAGTTCATTCTCTTTTCTTCATTTTGTGAAGTAACAAGAGGATTTGTTGATACACTGAAGGTAGCGAAAAGGCTTTTCCTTAAGAATGAGGTTAACAACTACAAGCAATCTACTCTTGTCCAGAAGTATATCGGGATAGCTTATGATGCACATACTGCCTTAGGAGATAAAAGGTCATTACAGAAACCTATAAATAAAGAAATGCTTGGAAAACTTATGAATGATGATTTTTATAACAGTTCTTATTGTAATTGAAGAAAGGTTTCCTATGAGGTTCTTATAAAATGAAAGACATTATGAAGGAGAGTTTGCAATAAGTTAGCAAGAAATGGCATTTCTATGATTCATTTGGAAACTGCAAACAGAAGAGACACGAAGGGCATTTAATTCATGTTTCAAGACTTTAAAATTTCACAGAAAATTGCGTCAGTGTTTGTTACTCATTTTTCTTTCTAAAGATGATTTTTGTACAGCTTTTATATATAGTCAGTATTTAAATACAGTATTTTGTATACTTGCTATCAGAACTTTTAATATTATTCTTTTCCCAGAAATTAGATACTTGTTACATTTAATGAAATTTGAAAACTTCCTTTGCTATCAACAGATAGCTTTTCAGACAACAATTCTTGGATAAGTAAAGACCTTACTACACTTTATAATAAAGGTTAATAACAAAGCTGCTAGACTGAGATTATCAATTGCAAATAAAGAAGAAAAACAAAGCTAAGAGAGATACACTGGAGAAATTGAAGAAGAAAAACAAAGCTAAGAGAGATACACTGGAGAAATTGAAGATCAAAAAGGTCCTTACTTGGTACATATACAGGCATTTGGAAAGAGGCACATTGAAACTAGAACACATTAATACATAGAAATTTTCTATTGTTATCACCTTGGCTCTACTCAAATTATTATCCAAGTTATATTATCGGACGTGTCACATGATAAACAAAGTATCACATGATGTAATACCCTGCTCGTCCTTACAAGTCATATAGATGTCTCTGGTCTTATTAAGGTAAGTCTTGGATGTGATACACCCCCTCATGGTGAAACATCCACCTGCCAAATATCTTAAACACTGGTCTAGAATTAGAAAAAAGTTATAGCATGGACTAGGATAAATGTCAAAGTCATATAATCGTCATCATAGTATTTGACACACCGTCTAGTAATAACACATCAATTTTATCTATATATATCTTAGACCTAGGACAAATAATAAAAAAGAAGGGCCTAGACAAGGTTTGTATGAAAAGAATATCCTTGGGATTTTGCCTGTTGATTTGGTCGCTAATTTACATGACGGTCTATGTGAAGTGATTGGGTGTTGTTTCTTGCATATCTCTTAATTTACATCTGCCTTACAATTTCTAGCTAGAGCTTTTACGTTGCATCATTTGAAATATATTATATTCTGACTGATAATATATTTTCTTTCCTCGATTGACATGGCTCGAAGTGATCCACATTCATCTTATGAGTAAATGGATTGGACATATAATGTAAAGTTGATACTTGTGGAGATAATATCAGTCTTTCTAGTAGTAATGATGTAATTAACCCTTGGTTTGTCTAAGGTTTGACTTTTAGGAACATGCTGTTGAAGTCATAGTTAGAGCCGACTACTTGTTTCATTTATAAACTTTGTAAATTATGGCAACGGGTACAAGACACATCCTTTATCTTATTTGTACTTCGTTGGTGTATCAGTCCATTTTCCTTGAAATATAATATTGGGACTTAGTAGTCATAGCAGTGCCTTTAAAAATGGGTACACCAGATTTACTTATTTCATACTATGGGGTGAAGACTTTGATCTTTAGAATCATATAGTAAAATATTATCAAAGTGGAAACTGTCCAATTCCGTTTGATATTCCTAAATAAAAAAAACATTTAGTTATTTAAGGGTGCCTATCTCCTAAAGACAAGTCCCCTTTTACTTTACAAAAAACATGGTTTGGTTAACAGAATAAAAGATACTGTTTTTATTTTCATCCGTTAACACCCCTTTTACAAATTAAAAACTGTTAAAAAATAATTTAAATTATAAATACAAATTCAAAAAATTACATGCACTTATTATTTGCTTACTTTCACTTAGTTTCAATAATGTAGTTCCTTTGACATCTTTGATTGGGCGGAATCCAAGATGTCAAAGGAGCTACATTATTGTAGCTATCTTTCAATTTGCAATATTAATATTTGAAGGATAATAAGAAATATAAACATCTATTTATATGTTAACAAAATATCCTGTCCACTCATTCCAGTCCCAATTTAAAGCATTGAACATGAAACGGATGAGAACATTAAATGATAATGAAAAATGAAATACGTGGGTTGGATGCGAAACAAAGGAGAGGAGGGCAAGGGACAAAAAGTTGGCCTATGCGGTCCACAAGATAGTATTTAACGTGCATGAAGCGTGGCACTCGTCACATACATTGGCCCACTATGGTTTGCGGTAAGGTTTTTCGCATTATCGCCTGACGACTCCGATGATAAGGTGCGACAGGGGCCGACCATGCCCCGATCCTCTTTGGTTCATGCTACAGAAGGCATGATCATGTATTTTTTAAAGTTAATAGCTAAAAATCTAAATAAATGTAAAGTCAAATTCAATGTTATTAGATAAGTTACCGGTACTGATTTTTTAAACTATTTCATAAGTTGAGAAGCTGTCATCGACAACGACCATTGGAAGTGTGAGGCCTAAAGAGATAGTGAAAGCTCCAAGCATAATGATTCAAATTTTATAGATTTATTTGTCGATCGCTTCTGTAACGTCTCAATGATAATGACAGTGGATAACGACTGGATAGTTCATTCGTTTGCCAATAAGCAGCTACTGAACAGACGCTTCCTCCTGACCCTATCTAATTCTTGTCTTACAACGGCGGGAGTACGACAAGGTTCACACTCACAAGCAGTGGTGTAGTCCAATCAAATCTCACAAACTGTCACATTCTGATGCTCTTCAAGAAGATTCTGTAGGTCACGTCGACAATCTTCCGAGAGCCCTTTACTGGCAATACGAGTGAGTTGGTGCTGTACGCCTTTGCAACGGTATATAGGTAATCTAAAGGCGATTGATAAAATGAACATGAAACGATGATGAGAAATGAAGTATGGGGATGGGATGGGAAACAGAGGAATATTTAATTTTAAAGACTTCAGGTAAAGGGGAGAGGGAGGTAGGGGGTGGAAATTTAGCCTATGTGGTGCACTACTTGGCAGTCCACAAAGGGATATTTTACATGTATGAAGCGTAACCCTCTTCACACAAGTTGGCCCACTTTGGTTCGCATTCAAGTTTTTCGAATTATATCCTGACGTCTCCGGCATTTGACCACCAAGGGCACACATCACAGTCGCTTTATAGGCTTTGCGGCCTGACCCTTTGTGTCTAAATTTGGCATCAAATATCTAGAGCCCGAAAAGAAAACATCCATTCACATCAAGGCCAGAAAATCCTCTCTCAATTATCTTCTCAAAGATGTGAAATACTTTTAGAGTTCAGGACAGGGAAAACATACTATTAGGGTGAGGTTTAGTAGAAAACATACAGGGTTGGCGTTTTGTCAAGGTGTATTTTTCAATACTTGTAGTAATTAGTTTTTGTTTTGTATTTTTGTATATCATTTAGCTACATAAATAGTTATATTAAAAACGAAAGAATAGTCATATATATCGTATTATATGATAAATCAGTGTTTGTTAAGTGGAAAAGGTGCAGAAATATCAGGTTTCATTTGTGGTTAAGTTAAGAGGGTGTTAACTGCCAAATACTAGTCATTATAATTTGAATCGATTCTTGGTGCTGATTTGGTGTAAGTTTGGGGCTCAATATAGGTCAAGTATGCTGATCGGAATGATGATTAATTGTTGTTGCAATTTTGGTGTTGGTTACTTTTTTTCAAAGACCCTTAGGTTTTCAGTTATGGGATAAATAGATTTAGGATGACTTCGGAATTACTTTAGAGATTGTTAGAGGTTGATGTTTTGATGATTAAATGAGGAATAACTTTGTGATAATAATGAAGTGATGTTGTTTTAATGCACTTTCAGATTGACTGATTCAGTTGTAGCCTTCACAGGCATAGCCAATTCTCGTTTTGTTTGTGAATTTGATCATGTTCTAAGCGGACTGTAATGATTGACTGATTTTATCTGTAGCCTACTCATGTATCTAGCCAGTTCTTGTGTTATGAGATGTGTTTGGTACTGATGTTGTAAGCCAAATGGTATCAATGCAGTTCTTGGTGTTAATGTGAACACGGAATATCTTGCCTACACAAGATGTATTGCGGTGATGAGTTCCTACGAGAAATTATAGAGCTAGTAAGATAAGTTCTTTAGTCTTGAATAACTAAAAACATATTATGTCATACTAATTATATTATTTAATTTGATGATGTACTCAAATTCTAAATTGTATTACCTGATTGTAAATTGATTATGCTTGCCATCATAACGTATATATGATAAACTGTAGAATGAAAACGTTCAAGAATTTTTATACGAATTAACATCGATCCCACGAATAAAAAAAGGAAAGATGAGCGTAACCTACGCATCAGTTGTCATAAAATTTAGCCTGGAGCCTTAGCCAAACTCGACTGCCATGGCAGTTTATTAGGGTTAAGGTAAGATTAAAACATGTAATAACCCGTGCGGGTTCCGGGTGGCGAATAGGCCCGCATCAGCGCTAAGCTTGTCGGTACAAGTCCATTCAAGAGCGCTCAGGAACTTGACATTGGGTCAGGCCGCTTTGCCCACAAAGCGACTGGGGTGTACAAAGCGACTGGGGTGTGTGCCCCAGGTGGTTGAAGGGCAGCACTGACATCGAGAGATGCGGGATCATCAGGCGATAACGCGGAAAACCTGACCGCACACAATAGTGGTGCGACGTGTTGGGAAAAATGTCACGTTCCTCGCACGTTTAAGAACCATGCTGCAGGTCTCGGTAAGAGTAGGACCCGTAGGATCCCCATGCAGGAGGATAAATTTCCCGTCCCTACCTTCACTTCCTTTTCCAGTGGCAGTCAAAACTCTCCTACCCGATTGGCCTTGTGTCCCCATTTCCTCCACTTCATCATCATTTCATGTTCATTGTATCACACTTTCATCTTCATCTCCCGGACATAGCCGAAATCGTGCTACATGGGAGTAAAGCAATAACTAACTAACTAACTAACTAAAACATATAATTAGGGTAAGGATAGAATATAAAACAAGAGACGCCCAAGAGCCTGAATCGCTCTTCTGATCCTAAAGCTTTAAGGGTCTTTTTATGATAAGTGTACAGGACACAACCTACAATATATAAACGATAATTTAAAAAAAATCCACAATGGAAAACAGCCAGCAGGCTTCATTGTGACCAGTGGTTGCTTCTCGCTGTCTTTCAATTGGCCTTGGATTGAATATAAACTACATATGATTCAACCCCAATCCTTAAGTGTTAGACAGACCCTCTTCTTGACAAAAAAAAAAAAACAATTCACATAAATTCGACGAAATACAAACAAAAGCTTTGATAAAGATCACTGGCTTAGGAGAGACACATTTAAAATTTGGCGCCAACCTTCCGATTCAACCCCAATCCTAAAGTGCCATGACAGACCCTCTTCTAGACAAAAACAATTCTCATAAATTTAACGAAATACAAACAGAAGCTTAATGATTTGGCGATGTTTCATCACACAAAACCGACACACTTGACCGCTGTAATGCTAAAAAATGACATTAGTATAAATAGGCATTTTAAAGTAAGTATCAAATTATCAATATGTATACCCCTCCCCCCCCAAAAAAACAACAACTAAATTCAAAAATTATACTAAAATTTCCTTTTCATAACCTTTATTCAATAGAGTTTAAAGTTTTGAGCCTGTTTTTCATTCCCTAAGGATTGTTTTTTGAATTTATTTGCTTTTTAAACAACATTAGCGTAGAGATCGGAATGGTATATTCCCTTTAAAATCAAATTTCGACGTGTACATTTAAATTTTTCAATAAGCTATAGATATATGTATATGATAAAAAAATAGTAATCGATTTCACTTATTTGTGGTAACGATATCATTGTTTTAGTAATTAAAAAAGAATCATCTGACAACATCCAAACACGTTAAACTATATTAATGATTTAAGCATGCAACAACTTTTCTCTCTTAGAGTCTCTCTTTGTATAGTTTTCATTCTATAGGGCACAATCATGACTACATTTAACACACATTTTCACCTATTTAGGGCCATAATCCCTGTAAGGGTCATCTTCGACTATGTAGAGTCCCGTGCGGGGCCCGGGTGGCGAATAGGCCCGCAGCAGAGCCTAGCTTGTCGTAAGAGGCGACTAAGGGTCTTGGGATTCTGACGTCGGGTCAGTGCTCAGCCCACAGAGCGACCAAGTGTGTACCCTAGGTGGCTGAATAGGGTAGCCCTCGTCCGCGGGGGTTGTCAGGTCTATAATACGGAAACCCTGACCGCCGACCATAGTGGGCCAACGTGTGTGGAGAGTGCCACGCTTCATGCACGTAAAAGACCCCTTTGTGGACCGCCCAGTAGTGCACCACATAGGCTAAATTTTCCGCCCCTACCCACCTCTCCCCTTTTTCCTGTGGTTCTTCAAAATTTACCGGTCCTTTGTGTCCCACCCCATCCCCATATTTCATTTATCGTCATCATTTCATGTTCATTTTATCATCCTTTTCATGTTCATCGCCTGTAAATAACCTATATAGCGTTGCACGGGCGTAAAACACCAACTCACTCACTCACTCACTCGACTATGTAGAGACCTTTTACTACTCAATGAGCAGAATGTTTAAACAAGCAAAAGATTTTCTCTATCTGGAATAGTTTTCAGTCTATATTCTTTATAACATGGGAAAACACCATTTTTGACCGTTAAAGTGGTCATCTGACATCTTCGACCGAATGAAGACTTTTGTATAGCTCAATGATCCGAAGGCGGTCTTGCGCATACATCACAATGATACTGCCTTTCCTGTGGTTATCCTGCTCTCTAATTCATAGAATGACTCATCTGCTGCATAATAACTAGTCCGAGATTGCTCTGACGTCCTCGGCATTTATCCAGCAAGCTGGTGCCGTGGGCCCACGGCACCAGCTTGCTGGATAAATGCCGAGGACGTCAGAGCAATCTCGGACTACATAATAACAAGACCTGCAAAATTAGATTTAATAACTGTAGCAAGTACTTGTATGTTGAATCAATTGCAAATTTTTATAAAACACTGGTTAATGTCGGAAAACACAAGGCTTATCATTAGAAGATATTAGTATAAACAATATATACATTGTAGATTTAGTGAATAGAAAAGAAGCATAAGGGTCTTGGGATTCTGACGTCGGGTCAGTGCTCGGCCCACAGAGCGACCAAGTGTGTACCCTAGGTGGCTGAATAGGGTTGCCCTCGTCCGCGGGGGTTGTCAGGTCTATAATACGGAAACCCTGACCGCCGACCATAGTGGGCCAACGTGTGTGGAGAGTGCCACGCTTCATGCACGTAAAAGACCTCTTTGTGGACCGCCAAGTAGTGCACCACATAGGCTAAATTTTCCGCCCCTACCCACCTCTCCCCTTTTCCTGTGGTTCTTCAAAATTTACCGGTCCTTTGTGTCCCACCCCATCCCCATATTTCATTTATCGTCATCATTTCATGTTCATTTTATCATCCTTTTCATGTTCATCGCCTGTAAATAACCTATATAGCGTTGCACGGGCGTAAAACACCAACTCACTCACTCACTCACTCGACTATGTAGAGACCTTTTACTACTCAATGAGCAGAATGTTTAAACAAGCAAAAGATTTTCTCTATCTGGAATAGTTTTCAGTCTATATTCTTTATAACATGGGAAAACACCATTTTTGACCGTTAAAGTGGTCATCTGACATCTTCGACCGAATGAAGACTTTTGTATAGCTCAATGATCCGAAGGCGGTCTTGCGCATACATCACAATGATACTGCCTTTCCTGTGGTTATCCTGCTCTCTAATTCATAGAATGACTCATCTGCTGCATAATAACTAGTCCGAGATTGCTCTGACGTCCTCGGCATTTATCCAGCAAGCTGGTGCCGTGGGCCCACGGCACCAGCTTGCTGGATAAATGCCGAGGACGTCAGAGCAATCTCGGCCCACGGCACCAGCTTGCTGGATAAATGCCGAGGACGTCAGAGCAATCTCGGACTACATAATAACAAGACCTGCAAAATTAGATTTAATAACTGTAGCAAGTACTTGTATGTTGAATCAATTGCAAATTTTTATAAAACACTGGTTAATGTCGGAAAACACAAGGCTTATCATTAGAAGATATTAGTATAAACAATATATACATTGTAGATTTAGTGAATAGAAAAGAAGCATAAGGGTCTTGGGATTCTGACGTCGGGTCAGTGCTCGGCCCACAGAGCGACCAAGTGTGTACCCTAGGTGGCTGAATAGGGTTGCCCTCGTCCGCGGGGGTTGTCAGGTCTATAATACGGAAACCCTGACCGCCGACCATAGTGGGCCAACGTGTGTGGAGAGTGCCACGCTTCATGCACGTAAAAGACCTCTTTGTGGACCGCCAAGTAGTGCACCACATAGGCTAAATTTTCCGCCCCTACCCACCTCTCCCCTTTTCCTGTGGTTCTTCAAAATTTACCGGTCCTTTGTTTCCCACCCCATCCCCATATTTCATTTATCATCATCATTTCATGTTCATTTTATCATCCTTTTCATGTTCATCGCCTGTAAATGACCTATATAGCGTTGAACGGGCGTAAAACACCAACTCACTCACTCACTCACTCCGATTGAAAAATCAATTGAGGCCATGTTTGCTAACAGATCTTAAAGTAATAGAAATTTTTTAAACATGTTACTATTTAACATCCGTTTATTTGGCGACTGAGCAAGTTCAGGAAAACTTTTTGGTGTTTTCTCAATAACCTGTTTATTTGGCTAAAAAATCATTGTTTTGAAATCTTTATATCATGAGAATAGCACGTTAAACTAAATAACTAAAATTGAAGTTATTGGTGGCACTCATTGATAAGGCATAACTGAAAGGACATCATACATCTGAAATATTGAATTATATAAGGAACGCCGCAACTGTCTTATATGGTCACTTTTTGTTATATGATGTCGTTTTGTCATTATATGATTTAGTCTAGTCATTAAATGATGTCGTCTTATCATATATTCTTGTCATTATATGATATCGTCTTGTCATTATATAAACCGTCTTGTCATTATATAAAGGTAATAACAAAACTACCGAACTTGCATGATCAATCTCATAGTCCAGAGAAAATGACAAGAACGAATCAGTCATACCAGAGAATTGGTAGATCGCAATGGTCCTGACTTGGTACAGGCATTTCAAACGAAATGGTGGGTTAAACCAGGTTTTATGGCACCAAACCTCCCACTTCCATTTCGATCTGCATGTCCATAATATAAATATATAGTTACATAGAAAAGTGTAACACTGTAAAATTGTCTAAACCCATAATACCGTATATAGTTACGTAAAATAGTGTGACACTGTAAAATTTTCTTGGAATTAGGTTTTATAAGTCGAACATAATTGGACATGTAGGATATGAAAATTATCATGAATAAAATACAGAAGCTTTTGTCTGGAACTTTGTTGTAATTTTTATTTGAGAGAAACACAAAACGAGAAGAATTAAAGACCGCAATGGTACAGGCACTTCCAAAGAAGTGGTGGGTTAAACCAGGTTTTATGGCGCCAAACCTCCCTCTTCCATTCCCGGGGGGGGGGGGGGGCTACTTCCTATTATTTAGATGGTATGAGTGTGCCGCAGGAAAGGGTCATGTTTTTGTAATCAAGTTGTCTTAAACAGGGTATCTTTTTCACGCCTGCTGTCTTAAACAGGGTTACTATTTCATATTGCCGTCCTGCTGGTCAAGCTTTCATAATTAATCAGTAACATGTGATTAGAATCTTATTGATTGCTAAAGATAACATATGAAGCAGACAACATGATGTAGATAGATAAGGTTACAAGATGCAATCTATACACATCTTGATTATCTCATCATGCTCATGTAAATTTTCATGCTCTTATCAACATCGGTCATTGACGTGGTCAGTATTACACGTGCACATAAACAAAGGGAAATGAAGAAAGTAAATTGATTCTGAAGGTAAATATATTTTGAATATAATTCTTCTATTATAGAATATTAAATTCGAGGGTGAATGTAAAAACAAATGTTAATTACTACAACCTAACAATATTTTATAGTACCAAATGATTTAATGCAAAACTACAGATGAAAAACATAATTAACTCTGGCATAATGATCAGTGCCGTTTTGTATGTGCAAAACATTTTGAAAAAATGATAAAAGTTTATATTGATGTTTGGAAAAAAAGAAAAATGCATTCAGATGTAAGTACAAACATAGTCCGAGATTGCTCTGACGTCCTCGGCAATTTTCCAGCAAGCTGGTGCCGTGGGTCTCGGCAATTTTCCAGCAAGCTGGTGCCGTGGGACCCACGGCACCAGCTTGCTGGAAAATTGCCGAGGACGTCAGAGCAATCTCGGACTAGTACAAACAATACGATCAACACACGGTCATGCATGTTGAAAACAAATTAAAAAAAATAAATTGAATCACTTTAAGGTCAGACAGAATTATTACTTCATTCTTTGGAAAAATAAATGAATATCGAGTGCTCGCTGTGAATTCTGGTCAAAACTACTTAACTTTTAGATGTCATTAATCATTATTATATGTCAAAAGCAAAGGATAAGTACACATATTAAACAACAATTTGAACATAAGTTAAGGCCTTTAAACAACATATTGACTGTAATGGACATCATTCTGGAAATTATTAACACTCGCTTCAATAAAACAATAAAAATAAATAATAAATGAAAAAATTGTTACCCAACTGTTTCTTTGTTCGAAGTATGTTTTTTTTTTTAAAACAAAAAACATGCTACTCGCTTATAACAAAACCATTTTAGAAAAAAATAATAATGAAAAAAAATCGCTTGCTCCCTTTTTAAAATGTAATAGTCCGAAGAACAAGTAATTATTACTAATACATGTAATATCAAATAAAATGAAAAAGCTCCAACACTGAAAATCTCAAATTTTTTTCAATATATAGATGGGTAAAGACAGACGAGGTTTTGACCGTGGAAAATGCAAGACTTGTGATTGTGAAGAGTATGAAACGGAAGGGAGTATGGCGTGTGCATATTGCAGACATCCACCAATGAGTCATGTCTTGGTCGGCGATAATAAAATTTAATTGCATGTTAATTAAATTGATTTATTGCATTGAAACATATTACTAAATTTAAACACAATACCCTTTACAATTTATATAACATAAAACATTTTAAAGATTATATGTTAAAGCGCCTCGTGGACTTGAGTCGTATATAAGTCGAAACTCCCGCTCAAATCATTCTCGTGCAGTTTTTCAAATCAAACAAGGAGGTGAAGAAAAAGGACGATTTTAAGAGACGCAAGATAAGTAGAATTTATTTTGTTTTTCTTTTTAAAAGATGTGTTAAAAGAAATAATGATTAATTTAAATTTACAAATGGCATTTCTTTTTCTTCTCATTATAATTATGCTTAAATTATTTTATTAATTTTGAAGATTATGACAATTTTGTGTTGTTCAATTTGCCACGGATGTTACAATTCAATTTTCTCCCTATCATTTTATAATCCAATTCCTTTTTTGAACTATACAATTGCATTTATATGTATAATGAATCATTTTTATTTACAATGCAGCTAGGTTAAGGTTATCTTTGTTGGTAAGACAATTTAATTAGAGGACAATTCCGCACACATTTGGTAAAACGTTTGTTAATATTTCTTAATTAGTTTCATATTGTGCTGAACACTTTGTCAAAGTTTTAATTAAACCCAGGGAATGGCTTTTGTAACATTGCAAATAAAACATTTACATATAGGAATTTATCAAAATCTATTCAAAACACAAGTGTACACGGGATTTCATATTGTAACGTCAATTTATGACATTGTTTTGAAGATATTTAGATGGTATTTAATGATGTTATTTTATATTTTAAATGCCTAGGGATAATAATAGGAATCATAGATGGAATTTACGGCCGAGACGGAACATTGGCAGACAAAATGTGCCGCGACGACGAAATGCTAGGCAAAATGATGCGCCACCGCAACCGGAACCTGTCCAAGAACAGCATGTCCGGGACAACGATGAGAGGGAAATCCAGAATCCGCCCCGAGGTCGTAGGATAGAGAGAAGGAGGGCACCAGAACCTGAACGGGAGGTGGAACATGCCCCACCTCCCCCAAAGCAGCTCAGAACGGCCTCAACCCAAGCTGAGGCTACAAATGGTAATATAATTACCCACAATGAACCATTAATTATGCCCAGTTCAAATGAAGTTAACATTATTGTATCTTCACAAGTGAAAGAAAAAATATGGAATTTTGATTATGTTGATTTTTCAAATTTAATTCCCCAAAATAATAATTTTTACAATAATGATAAAAAACAAACTTTGGTTGTTGAAAATGGTATGCTTGTTGTTACAAACAAGTCACCAAAGGTTAAGGCAATTGATAACATTGAAATTTGGACTGAAGCGTTTACCAATTTTTCTAAAGTTTTGCTACAAAAGCATCCTGGTTTAGCTCAAGACCTTTTTACTTACATGTCCATTATTAGGGGAGCTGTTTCAGATGCAACCTTTGAAAGGGTATATCAGTACGATATGCAGTTTAGGCTTCGGGTTTCTATTAATCATACCAAGTCATGGGCTGACATTGATGGTTTTCTATGGTTGCGGTATATTGCAAAAGGGGCTCAAGGCATATCTAGTCCAGCAGTTACTTCAAAACCCTGTTATGATTATAATTTCAAGGGATTTTGTCAGAGAAATTTCTGTTTTTATAAACATACCTGTATGAAATGCTTATTGCAAAACCCTGCTATTTCATGTATGAAATTTGATATGATGCCAGGTTATCAAGGGATGGCTACTAATGTTCAACCAAATGTCAGAACACAGCCTTTATACCAGATCAGACCAAATTTCATGAATCAGAATGCGCCTCGACTGGGTAGAATGCAAAATCGTTATCCACAGTTTCAACAGATAAGACCGCAATTTCGCCCAAGAGCTAATTTAAATAGGTTTAATTGAGTATTTTGAATTTTGACAATTTTTCCTTTCAGATCTTGCTGAAGATAGATTTGATGTTTGGAAAATGGGGCATTCTCCTATAAATTTGGATGTACTGAGTACTTTTCTTAAGGATTATCCAAATGTTGAAGATAAAATCATTTTATATAACGGGTTTAAATATGGGTTTCGGCTAAACTATAGTGGTCCAAGAATTTCATTTGAATCAAAAAATTTCAAGTCTGTTTTATCTAATCCTGATGGTGCTAGAAATAAAATTGAAACCGAAATATTATCTGGCAGAATAGCTGGTCCTTTAAGCTACAAACCAATATCTAATCTTAGGTGTTCTCCTATTGGTTTGGTGCCAAAGAAAACAGGAGGAATAAGACTAATAACACATCTATCATATCCACCATCTTTTAGTGTTAATGACTATATTGATGAAAAATATACTTCTGTTAAATATTCCTCTTTTGACAACGCTATCAAAATGGTTCAGAAATTGGGGAAGGGCGCAAAATTGGCAAAAATGGATATTAAGTCTGCATTCAGACTCCTTCCGGTTTACCCAGGAGATTTCGATTTATTAGGTTTTAAGATTGAAGACGAGTACTATATTGATAAATGCATGCCCATGGGTTGTTCAGTATCGTGTTCAACTTTTGAAAAATTTTCATCATTTTTGCATTGGGTCCTAGAAACTAAAACTGGTTCCGAAAATATTGATCATTATTTAGACGATTTTTTATTTGGGGGAGAATCCCATGATGATCAGTGTGAAAAGCTTATGCAGGAATATGAATTTATGTGCAAAAATCTTGGAGTTCCTCTTGCTAGTGAAAAAACTGAAGGTCCCACAACCATTATTGAATATTTAGGCCTTACAATTGATACCATTAACATGTTAATTAAAATCCCTCATGATAAAGTTAAAGAACTTTTAGATAAGATAAAAAGATTACTAAATATGAAAAAGGTTACTCTTAAAGAATTGCAATCAGTTTGTGGATCTTTTGCCTTTTGCACAAAAGCTTTACCCGCTGGGAGGGCTTTTTGTTGTCGCCTTTATGGGGCAATGTCAAGGGTTTCAAAGCCATTCCATTATATTAGGATAACATCAGCTATGAAAAATGATTTGTGGATGTGGAAATTGTTTTTAGAAAATTTTAATGGAGTGTCATATATCCATGATATTGCATGGGTTTCAAATTTTGATATTGAACTTTATACTGATAGTGCTAATGTAGGGAAGGGATGCTCTGCTTATTTTAATGGTCACTGGACATTTCTTGAATGGCCTGCAGAGTGGCAAGACACAGATATAATGAGAGATATGACTTATCTTGAAATTATTCCAATTTCGTTAGCAATATTTTTGTGGTTTGACAAATTCTATTTAAAAAACATATTGTTTCATATAGATAACCTGGCAGTTGTAAATATCTTAAATAAGAAATCCAGCAAATCTAAAAGAGTGATGTCAATCTTAAGATTAATTGTTTATTGTTCATTAATTGGACATTTTCAGTTTAAAGCTGTGCATATCTTTTCTAAAGATAATGCTATAGCTGATGCTTTATCTCGTGCTAATTTTCAGAAGTTTCGACGATTAGCGCCAAATGCCGACGAGCATCCAACCCCAGTCCCACTGGAATTTTGGAACCTCTTAAGGATGAAGTGAATAAATTGTTACAGAGTTCTGTTTCACGAAACACAAATAATGTTTATGAAAATGCAATAACTTTATTTGAAAAATTTAGATTTCAGTATAAAGTAAATCAGATTTGGCCTCCACCATTTGAACAACTAGTTAATTTTATTGTCTATCTTTCAAAATTAGGATATTCGGCTACTACTGCAAGAACTTATCTTTCTGGAATTAATTTCAAGTTAAAACTGAATAATTGGAATGATTATTCCAATTCTTTCATTTTGGATAAGATGTTGAATGGTATGCAACGTTTAGGCAAAAAGGATGATTCTAGAAAACCAATTACAATAGATTTATTGAAACAGATTGTGATGGTCCTTATAAATGTTTGTACTTCAGTTTATGAGACAAAATTGTTTATTTCTGCATTTTGTTTGGCATTTTTTGGATTTTTAAGAATAGGTGAAATAGCATATGTTGGAAAGGGCACTGAGCAACATATAGTCAAATTTTCTGATATTAAGTTTGATGAAAATAAACCAGAAGTGTCTGCTAAAATTCCATCATCAAAAACAGACCAAAAAGGTGTGTCAACTACCATTATATTAGCAAAAATTAATGATGATACCATTTGTCCTTATCGGCATTTGAAGGAGTATTTAAGGTTACGTCCTAAAATAGAGGGTCAGTTATATTGTCATTTAAATTATAAAAATGTCACTAGATTTCAGTTTTTATCAGTTTTAAGATCGTCATTAAAATTTCTAGGCTTCAATCCAAATGAATATAATACACATTCATTTAGAATCGGTGCCGCAACTTCAGCTTATTTGGAAGGTAAACATGAAGAAGACATAAAATTAATGGGTAGATAGTCTTCTAATTCTTTTAAATCTTATATCAGGATTGGACGTTTGGTAAACTAAATCAAATAATTGTTTCAGGCACTCAAAAGGTTATTTGGATACTGGGATCATCCATTATTGTTAAAGCTTCGTCACACAGTCAAAAAAGACCAATTGGTACTGATTTAAATTTACATAAGTTGGGATACAAGTTGCAATGGGCAGGTCAATCCGGAATGTCAATATATGATGTTGTTCCTATGGTTAGGACAATGATTTTCTTTTATGGGTTACCTGATGCCGTAGTGGTCCACTGTGGAGGAAATGACATTGGTCGTGTCAACTGTGCAAAACTTTTATTTGATATTAAATTTACGTTGTATGTTGTCAGTAAAATGATATATTGTAAACCTTTGATATATTCCAGCATTTTACCAAGATTGAACTGGAGATATTCAAAATACACTACAAAAATGAATGTTACTAGAAAAAGGATAAATAGGGGAGTTAAATCTTATCAGAATAAAACAGCGGGTTATACAATTGTTCATACTGACTTTGAGGATGTTCACAAATCTTTATACGATAGAGATGGAGTTCACTTATCCTATATTGGCAATGACATTTTTCTTAACTCCTTGCAAAGCGCTTTAGAACAGTTCCTTTTCACGCCATCCAAATTTGTTTATCCTCTGCAGTATTAAGATTTGTAAACCCCTGTTCTTTTCAATGTTGATTTGTTGTTTGTGCTTAAAATTATGTTGCACTTACATAGTTTCTGGTTTATTTTATGTGCGAACTTTGACAAAGTTAATGTCTGAAGATGTTTAAAAAAATAAAATAAATAAGAAAAGCACTGTTGAATTGAAAATTTTATATTGTTTTATGTTGAAATTAATTTTGTTCAATGCTGTTGAATTTAAATAATTTTGAAATGTTGTTTAAATATGGTTGAATTGTTGAAATGTTGTTGAATTGTTGAAATGTTGAATTGTTGAAATGTTGTTGAAATGTTGTTCACGTTGAATTTTTGTTGTTGACTATTTGTCATGGCGGATTAGCATTTGCTTCATGCTTACACAAATGCTAATTTTGGCAGTGATTTATTTGATTAAGCTGTTATGGATAAGCCCAGCAGCCAAAGAACAATAATTTTCACTGTTGGTTTTCCCTTCAGTGACCATTTGTCAACATGTTTTACTGTTGGCCAGTTTGTTGATTATGTTGATGTATATGTTGAATAAATGCCATGACAAATTTTCAGCCAAACTACATTGTCGTTCTTTATATTATCAGTACACTATTAAATTTAAATCAATATTCGTTTCATTTACACACATCTCAATTATTACGTTGTTGCAACAGTGGAAATATGCAATAATAAAATTTAATTGCATGTTAATTAAATTGATTTATTGCATTGAAACATATTACTAAATTTAAACACAATACCCTTTACAATTTATATAACATAAAACATTTTAAAGATTATATGTTAAAGCGCCTCGTGGACTTGAGTCGTATATAAGTCGAAACTCCCGCTCAAATCATTCTCGTGCAGTTTTTCAAATCAAACACCCACCCACCCTCCCTTAGTTTTGCATATTGTTGCTCTTCTAGTTTATTTTTCAGATTGTGTCCATGTCTTAATGAATTATAGATTGCAGTTACTGTGTTGGATAAATATTGCTGAAAGATGGGCCATGTACTGTTATGTACCAGTTTTAAGGACTTCAATGAATACTGCTAAAACATTGGATCATGAAAAGTAACTTTTCGTTTTTTGGAATTCGATGAATGTCGCTGAAAATTGGGCCACTAATTGTAACATTCCGTTTTATGGACTGCGATGAACTTAGATAGAACATACGAACACGAAATCTATCATACTACTCGTTTTACAGAATTTGGATAAAGTCGCTTGAACACTTAACCTTGAATTACTCATCATACCGTTTAAACATCGCTTGAACATTGTTTCTCGAATTGTTATATAAATGTTTTTTCGAACTTAATAAAATTGGATTACGCACAGCTCGATCAAGTCGTCATGGCATTGGAGTAAGACTTGCTTCATAAGTGGTTGGCAGTGATTTATTTGATTAAGCTGTTATGGATAAGCCCAGCAGCCAAAGAACAATAATTTTCACTGTTGGTTTTCCCTTCAGTGACCATTTGTCAACATGTTTTACTGTTGGCCAGTTTGTTGATTATGTTGATGTATATGTTGAATAAATGCCATGACAAATTTTCAGCCAAACTACATTGTCGTTCTTTATATTATCAGTACACTATTAAATTTAAATCAATATTCGTTTCATTTACACACATCTCAATTATTACGTTGTTGCAACAGTGGAAATATGCAATAAAAGTCAAATATCTGACGAAACTGATGTAATTTCCGACGACACACGTGCACCGATCACAAAAAAATGAAAAGTTGAGGAGTTACCAGATGTGTCTGAATCACCAGTTCAGACACATCCTGATGATGATGATGATGATGATGATGACAATGATGACGTCCTTGCAAGTAGCACATCTGATAATGATAAGATAACTAGCCTCCAACAATCCTTATCTAGTTTGGTACCAACAAATGAACGTGATTATTGGAAGTTCAAAGTGACCCCTGATGGTGTTCTTTGCACGGCATGTGACATAACTATTAAAGGAAAGAGATTGGTAGTTAATTCAAAACAACACATGAAGGCTCAAATCCATGAAACCAATACGACAATAATCAGAACACGACACAATATTCCTAATAAGGAATCGGCAACCCTGTTTTTGAAGGTACAAGAAGAATATCCTGGTGTATTCATAATGAAGAACAACAGCATTACCGGGAGCAATGCCCACTGTCGAGAATGTGATGCTTCTATCGCCATTGGAAAGAACTTTATTCCCAACATAAAGCAGCATATTTCTAGCCAGAATCACAAGGACAACGCATCCAAATCACAACTGTCTAAAACGAAAGACATTGCATCGTTTTTTAAAAAAAACCACAAAGCCTACAGCCTGAAAGCCAAGGCAAATATGCCATGGGCTTCATAGAGACATGTATGTGTATATTGAAAATGACATTAAAATAAATGTAAATACAAAACTTTTAATTGATGACTTAAAACCCGGAGAAGATAATAGATTAGTAACATGGTTTCCGGAACCCAATTATACATTTCATTTACAAGACAAAGATGGAAATTATTATTCATGTAAGGGGACGTTTAGGAGCTCCAAGTGCCTGCGGACGACAGAAGCAAATACTTTTAAAGACGACACTTGCTTCAACTGTGCAAGTATTCCCAAGTTACATTCTTTTAAAAGTAGGCTTTTATTGAGAAATGAAAGGCTGAAGTCATCTGACCAGAGAAATTTACAAAAAATTCGAAATGATTATTTGACAGTCCCTGAAGTCATGCTTAAACTAGAAAAGCAACAAAAAGACATTGAAGTTCAAAATTCAAAGATGTTTTTTCTTGAATCGAAAAACCTGAGACTTAAAGTTCGAGGTAGTTCGCTACGTGATAAAATCCAAGAATATTGCAAACGTGGATCATTGAAATCAGTTTGTTACCAACTTGGACTTGCTCATGAGAAAGGCATCTTGGAAGATAAAAATGTTCTTTCTGATTTATTAAAAACAATTGCTAGGAATTTTCATGTAAAAAAACAAGGAAAAAGGTATACTGACTCGATGAAGATGTTTTATGAAGTTATTATGTTTTGGGGGGGGGGGGGGTCCAAGATTGGCAAACTTCATTGCTACAAATTTAGATGGACCCGAAATACATAGCATCTATAAGTGGAGAAAACAAGAACTCACCAAAATAGAAGATGGTATAAGTGAAAAAAATTTCAAAACTCTTCGAAACATTTACTCTGAAATACGGAAAAAAGAAAGCATACCCATAGTTCCAGTATTAGTGGCAGAGGATGAAACGGCCATTGTTGGTGAAATTCGATATCACCAAGATTCTGATTGTTTACTTGGGTTCTGTGGAGTGGACGGAGATAACAATAAATGCTTGGATTCCTTTTTGGTTCCGGTCGGAAATGGTCCAAATGGATATCAGACTATTGTAAATGCTTTTCAAGATTACAAAATCGGAACTTATGCAAGAGCAATGATCGTCAATCCGATTCACCCAAGACTTCCAAAACTTTTGATATTAATAATGCCTACTTGCAACAAGTTTGATACAGATTTTGTCTACCATCAATAGCAAAGAGTTCACAACCTATATTGCGAACATCTGGAGGATGTTATCGGGCCTTTAATTGGATTCAGCTCAGATGGTGACAGTCGAAGAAGAAAAATTATGCTTCAACTGATGACAAGTGCAGCTGGGGACAGATTTAGACCAATTCCGTCCTACCTGGGATTTGTATACTCAGCATCCAGAGAGTGGTCGGGAAATACTTATCTACTTAGAACAATAGCAGACCAAGATTTTATACATAACCATAAAAAAATTATAAACCCTCTTGATCATGAATCGAGGATTTTAATGATGAACAACTTTATGATTCATTTAAATCATCTTCAACTTGTGTATGACACTTTCACCCATGCAGAACATGGACTGGCTTTTGACGACATCAGCAGAAGGGACCGCCAGAATTGGCGCTCTGCTCAGAAGTTAACATTCATGAAAGTACAAAACTGTTTAGAGACTTTGATAGCGACTGGAAACCCAAACGATAATATTCCCAAACCGTATTTGAAAGGGACACTAGTATATATGAAAATCATCTGGTATTACATCGAAATATTTTGCAGTAGAGTGTCAACCTTGGAAGATCGAATAAAATACGCCGGTGTAGTGACACACTTTTTGGGAATATGGCACAATTTTATTTGCGAGCACAATCAACAATCAACCAAAGTTAATTTTATTACAAGAGAGTGCTACAAAGATGTTGTGTTGTCCTGTCACTTTGCTGTGTTATTGATCTGTTACATGAGAGACAATTTCCCAGAGGTGGAATGCAGGCTGGATTTGACAGGCACTGATGTTGTTGAGGATTTCTGGAGTAAAAATGGCCAGTGGATTGGCAACCGTCACAACTACACGTATGGTGATTTGCAAAGGAACGTGTCTCACATGATCAGACTTGAACAAATTCGTGTAAATCCAAATGCACCAGAATTTGCAAAAGCTCATCCAAAGCAGGAGAACATTTGGAATCATCAATATCTTGGCCAAGCAGATGCCGATCTACGTGCATATCCGCCTATAGGCTCTGAAATCAACGCTTGGAGGAATGGAATAAGAATCGCGAGAGAATTGGCTAGATCTGTGGGTATGTGTCCACCAGGAAATGACGATGATGATGATACCAGTGGTGATGATGATGACGATGATGGCTGGTTTTATAGGCCATTTCACTACAAGAAAAACATCATAAATGTCATTGCCACTGAAGCAGATATCGGCGACCAAGACGAAGACGATGCTAGTACTTCTTGCCAAAGCATTGATGTCAGATCAGACCCTGCAGATGGGAGTTCAGCTCGTGAAGCACCAGAAGAAGGTTTGTGTCTATGATAAATTGATAACTACTTATATTTAACTAATGAAACTTGTAGGAGATAAAATGCCACAAAATAGTGTAATAAGTTCTAATTATTTCAATATGTAGCTATCATGACAGACAAAAACTAAAAATTTTAATAAATACACACAAAAACATCAGCTATAATGCAGTACATAACATACAAGTAATGAAATGTACAAGAAATTGAATATAACCATGGTTACCATGCTTTAGTTTATCTTGAAAAAAGGACTAGGAAAGCATATCCAAAGCTAAAATATAGTTTAACAATGTTTTGTCGTTTTGTCTGGACATTGAGATTGATAGTTCAAGTTCGGTAATTTAGTTATTGCCTTTATTAACAATGTCATGAATGTATAAATATTTCTCTTTTTTGTAGAAGAAATCTTCGACATGAGACCTATATTTGAAGATGTCCTTGATGCGGAGGAATCTGTTGTAACCAAAGTACAACCTAAAGTTGATACTCCAGGTGGCGGCCAAATCTACAAGTCAACGTTGGTGTCAATGTTGAATGAAGATCCAAAACTTTCTCATGACAGGTATTAAATGCACATACAGTAAACAGCATCTTGTTAAAACGCGTAATTACCCAAGGTTTATTGAAATATTAACAAAGTTCCAGACAATAAATTTTACTACGCCTGACCCGTGTTTCGTCTATTAAAGACTCATCAGAGGCGCTCTACCAAATTTATAGGAGACAAATTTAGATGTGTTAAAATATTACGACTCAAAAATATACATTTAGATTTAATTAATAGATATTATCTACAATGATTTTCTGGCAAGATCTTTTGATTGCTGTTCGAAATAATGGTTAGATTTGCCCAAATGTTTTGCTTAATATTCCAAGCCTCACAAGCTGTTGCATCTTTATTTGTGTAGGCTTTCCAGGGTACGACAGCACCAACAATACAGTTAAGATCAAGATTCTTCCACTGACGACCTTGCAGAAGATGAAAAAGTTCAGCTCTTTACAGACTATGCTGTTATTGACAGAAAAAATAATACTTACAAAATCGGACAAGTTGTGCGAATAACTAGTCAGGGAAAAAACGGCAGTACAAATTACAAATTACCTGTGCCCTATTCTCACGAAAACAAGAACAATATCATTGTGACATTACAGGAATATGAGAAAAGTGACGATTTTAAGTACAAAATAGTTTCAAAAGCTGTTCGAATTCCTTTTGTGGATGTAATTTGTCATGTAAATTTGAAAACTGATGACAGCGGTCATCTGAATCTGCCACAAAATGAACATGACCAAATTAGCAAATTTGTAAAAAATGAAACCCAGAAAAGACGACGACCTGTAAATATTGATCCCCAACCAAATGTTGACATTATAAGTACAAATAATCAAGATGATGAAGTAAGGACTGTTGTACACCCATCAAGTTCAGATGATGGTTGTAGACGTTCTCAACGTATTAGGACAGTAAAATGGTTTATAAGTCAATAACTTTATTTTCAATCTAACTTTTATTATGATGGTTTTGTAGTTAATCTTGTAAAAGGCGTGCAAGACTTGATGTTTGAAGTTGAAAGAAAATACAGCTAAAAACTTTTAATCCATTGATTCTAGAATATAATGTTATATAGATTATCGTTTTGTTTTTTTTGTTGTATATTCATTAATATAACATGTATAACATACACCAAAACAACAGCAACAACAAAAACAAAACAAACAAAACTACATTTTGGGTATTGGCATACATGTAGACCTGTAACTTGTCTTTGCATGGTATTAATTTCGATATTATCACAGTGATCGAATGATCACAGGACGGGAATAACTCCTGAAAATATTGCTGTCCCATACATGTATATAAAGAATTAAAGAAATGGTTCAAACAAAAGTATAAAACACAAATTAATTTATTAAATGTGTCTTAAACAGGGTCTAATTTTTGTTGTTTTTGTCTTAAACAGGGTCTAATTTTTGTTGTTTTTGTCTTAAACAGGGTGTATTTTTCCGTACTTCCTGTCTTAAACAGGGTCCATTTTAAGAGGCTATCGGCACAGTAATACTCAAATTCTTGGCAAGTAGCCCCCCCCGGGTTCCATTGCGATCTTAGGATCCGGTAATGACCATAGACCACAACAAAGTTGTGAGACACAATAGGGATATTGAGGTGATCATCTCAGAACATTATGTGATATGTCTTTATATGCTCTGGTTTGACAAGTACCTTTTTTCGGTGATAAAGATTGTTTTGTAAGTGTCATGTGATATAGTCCGGAATTTTCATACATGGCAAAATTTGCAAATACAAATACATTTTAACAGAAAAGATGGAGGGAATTCTGAAAGAATCAAACCTTGAACATCATACAGAGACTTTTTGGAAGGAAAAAAATACACCATACGTCGTTGAAATGTTGTCTATTTCTCAAATGCAAGAATTGGGAACAAGAGGCTCCCAGGAGCCTGAATCGCTCACCTGGTCTTGATGTTGACCCTATACTTTTGTAGAGCTGAATGAGCTGAACATTTAAGCAAGCAACAGCTTTTCTCTACCTGCAATAGTTTTCATTCTATAGGCCAAAAACACCATTTTTCACCTATAAGGGGTCATAACCCCTATAAGGAGTAATCTGACAACTTCGACCCTATGGAGACATTTAAGCAAGCAACAGCTAATCTCTATGTGCAACAGTTTTCATTCTGTAGGCCAAAAACATGAAAAAACGCTATTTTTCAGGGGCCGTAACCCCTATAAGGGGTTGTCTGACAACTTCGACCCTATGGAGACTTTCGGTGAGCTAAATGAGCTGAACATTTAAGCAAGCAACAGCTAATCTTCTATCTGCAATAGTTTTCATTCTGTAGGCCAAAAACATGAAAAATCTTTATTTTTCAGGGGCTGCAACCCCTATAAGGGGTCATCTGACAACTTCGACCCTATGGAGAATTTTGTAGAGCTAAATGAGCTGAACATTTAAGCAAGCAACAGCTAATCTCTATCTGCAATAGTTTTCATTTTGTAGGACAAAAACATGAAAAATCGCTATTTTTCAGGGGCCATAATCCCTATAAGGGGTCATCTGACAACTTCGACCCTATGGAGAATTTTGTAAAGCTAAATGAGCTGAACATTTAAGCAAGCAACAGCTAATCTCTATCTGCAATAGTTTTCATTCTGTAGGCCAAAAACATGAAAAATCGCTATTTTTCAGGGGCTGTAACCCCTATAAGGAGTCATCTGACAACTTCGACCCTATGGAAAATTTTGTAGAGCTAAATGAGCTGAACATTTAAGCAAGCAACAGCTAATCTCTATCTGCAATAGTTTTCATTTTGTAGGACAAAAACATGAAAAAACGCTATTTTTCAGGGGCCGTAACCCCTATAAGGGGTTAGCTGACAACTTTGACCCTATGGAGACTTTTGTAGAGCTAAATGAGCTTAACATTTAAGCAAGCAACAGCTAATCTCTATCTGCAATAGTTTTCATTCTGTAGGCCAAAAACATGAAAAATGGCTATTTTTCACCTTTAAGGGGCCGTAACCCCTATAAGGGGTCATCTGACAACTTTGACCAAATGGAGACTTTTGTAGAGCTTTTGATGCTGAATCAGAACGTGGCCTCAGATTTCCGCTATCTCTTATACTTTTTGATTTATAAGCCAAAAACAGTAGTCTGACCCCCCCTAGTCTATTTTTAGTAACGGCGGCCATGTTTTTTAACGGATCAAAAATCAAAACACAAGTTTGGTGCAGGACACCCTAAGGATCATTCATACCAAGTTTCATTAAATTCTGTTTGGTAGTTTCAGAGGAGAAGATTTTTGAAAAATTGTTAACAGACGACGACGACAGACGACAGACGACGACGACGACGACGACGGACGCCAAGTGATGGTAATAGCTCACATGGACCTTCGGTCCAGGTG
The DNA here is from genome assembly GCA_963971305.1 of Arcuatula senhousia. NCBI lineage: Eukaryota > Metazoa > Mollusca > Bivalvia > Mytilida > Mytilidae > Arcuatula > Arcuatula senhousia. The sequence continues at coordinate 14,427,133 of OZ020316.1, read as the reverse complement.
AGCTAAAAAAGGAAAGATCGGATATGGTGACATTGCGTTTAAAATGTTTAAATTATGGACATATAAAACCAATTAAAAATGGGTCAAATGAGTTCGAAATACCAAAACAACACTTGATTCAAGTCACTTTTGAGAGAAACTTTCATATAGTGGACATTAGAAGATTATTATCAGTTTCGGAAAGAATTTTATACAGGAAAATGCGCCAATACAACTTGAGGAAGATGGACTTTGACGATATGGACGATTTGACGATATGGACGACCACGCTTTAGATGAAATCGTAAACGACACTAAAGAAGAATGCAATTGTCTGGCAAAACACGACATCATTACCTTCATCTGGAGAAAAAATTGCTCTTACACAAGCAGACGTAGGCGTGAAAAAGGTTCAGTTTGATTATGACGACAGTGAAGATGTAGAAAAAAAAATAATACGTTTGTGAAAGTGAAAAATGCAGGAGGCTTTGAAATGGTTACCTGTCAGAGTAATTGTGGACAATAAGCGGTTTTTTTAATTGCAATTGGGATGTTCATAGTTGCAAAAAACTGCTGTTTTACACCCCTGATCTATTTTTAGCAGTCCCGTGCGGGGCCCGGGTGGCGAATAGGCCCGCAGCAGAGCCTAGCTTGTCGTAAGAGGCGACTAAGGGTCTTGGGATTCTGACGTCGGGTCAGTGCTCAGCCCACAGAGCGACCATGTGTGTACCCTAGGTGGCTGAATAGGGTGGCCCTCGTACGCGGGGGTTGTCAGGTCTATAATACGGAAACCCTGACCGCCGACCATAGTGGGCCAACGTGTGTGGATAATGATACGCTTCATGCACGTAAAAGACCCCTTTGTGGACCGCCAAGTAGTGCACCATATAGGCTAAATTTTCCGCCCCTACCCACCTCTCCCCTTTTCCTGTGGTTCTTCAAAATTTACCGGTCCTTTGTGTCCCATCCCACATTTCATTTATCATCATTTCATGTTCATTGTATCATCCTTTTCATGTTCATCGCCTGTAAATAACCTATATAGCGTTGCACGGGCGTAAAACACCAACTCACTCACTCACTCACTATTTTTAGCAACGGCAACCATGTTTTTTATCAAATCAATTTAAATTGAAAATCGTTTGTAGCCAACATATCATTTCTTCTAAGTTTCAATTGGTTCAGTAGTTGCAGCGAAGATATTTTAAATTGTTTACAGATGACGGATGCAAAGTGATGGCATAAGCTCAAATGGCTTTCCGCCAGGTGAGCTAAAAATCAAGCTTCTCTTTATTTAATAAAAACACGTTTTTAGAGTCAATGTGCATATTAGCAAAAAAAATTTTCAATTTTGCATCTGCTATTTGACAAGAACAAACATGCAAAAAAAATTTCAAAATTGTACCACAAAAAATGATGTTGGCCCCTTATGAACCCTAATTACGTAATAGGGGAAAAAAAGGGGGGGTGTCGCAAAATTTCATTATTAATTTTGTATCCCCTATTTGAAGAGAACAAACATGCAAAAAAAATTATCAAAATCGGACCACAATTAAACAAGAGGCTCCCAGGAGCCTGAATCGCTCACCTGGTCTTGATGTCAACCCTATGAAGACTTTTGTATACATTTGTAGCTAAATGGGCTGAATGTTTATAAGCATGAACAATCTTTTCTCTATTTGCATTGCTTTCATTCTAAATAATCAAAATACTAAGGGGCTGTAACCCCTATAAGGGGTTATCAGACAACTTCAACCTTATGGAGACTTTTGTACAGCTATATGAGCTGAACATTTAAGCAAGCAACAGCTTTTCTCTATCTGCAATAGTTTTCATTCTTTAAGCCAAAAACACTATTTTTGCCTTTAAGGGGCTGTGACCCCTATAAGGGGTCATATGACAACTTTGACCCTATGAAGACTTATGAAGAGCTTAATGAGCTGAACATTTTAGCAAGCAACAGCTTTTCTCTATCTGTAATAATTTCATTCTATAGGCCAAAAACACTACTTTTTGCCTTTAAGGGGTCATCTGACAACTTTGACTTAATGGAGACTTTTGTAGAGCTAAATGAGCTGAACATTTAAGCATGCAACAGCTTTTCTCTATTTACAATAGTTTTCATTCTTAAGGCCAAGAACACTATTTTCCGCCTTTAAGGGGCTGTAACCCTTATAAGGGGTCATCTGACAACTTTGACTTTATTGAGACTTTTGTAGAGCTAAATGAGCTGAACATTTAAGCAAGCAACAGCTTTTCTCTATCTACAATAGTTTTCATTCTATAGACCCAAACCATGCAAAAATGCTATTTTTAACCTTTAAGGGGCTTTAACCCCTATAAAGGGTCATCTGCCAACTTCAACCCCATGGAGACTTTTATAGAGCTAAATGAGCGGAACATTTTAGCAAGGAACAGCTTTTCTCTATCTGCAATAGTTTTCATTCTATAGGCCAAAAACACTATTTTTCGCCTTTAAGGGGCTGTAACCCCTATAAGGGGTCATCTGACAACTTTGACCCTATGGAAACTGTTGTAGAGCTAAATGAGCTGAACATTTAAGCAAGCAACAGATTTTTCTCTATCTAAAATAGTTTTCATTTTATAGGCCAAAAACATGCAAAAACGCTTTTTTTCACCTTTAAGGGACTGTAACCCCTATTAGGGATCATCTGACAACTTTGACCTTATGGAGACTTTTGTAGAGCTAAATGAGCTGAACATTTAAGCAAGCAACAGCTTTTCTCTATTTGCAATAGTTTTCATTCTATAGGCCAAATACACTCTTTTTTGCCTTTAAGGGGCTGTATCCCCTATAAGGGGTCATCTGACAACTTCGACCCTATGGAGACTTTTGTAGAGCTAAATGAGCTGAACATTTAAGCAAGCAACAGCTTTTCTCTATTTACAATAGTTTTCATTCTATAGGCCAAAAACATGCAAAAACGCTATTTTTCACCTTTAAGGGGCTGTAACTCCTATAAGGGATCATCTGACAACTTCGACCAAATGGTGAGTGAGTGAGTGAGTTGGTGTTTTACGCCCGTGCAACGCTATATAGGTTATTTACAGGCGATGAACATGAAAAAGGATGATAAAATGAACATGAAATGATGATGATAAATGAAATATGGGGATGGGGTGGGAAACAAAGGACCGGTAAATTTTGAAGAACCACAGGAAAAAGGGGAGAGGTGGGTAGGGGCGGAAAATTTAGCCTATGTGGTGCACTACTGGGCGGTCCACAAAGGGGTCTTTTACGTGCATGAAGCGTGGCACTCTCCACACACGTTGGCCCACTATGGTCGGCGGTCAGGGTTTCCGTATTATAGACCTGACAACCCCCGCGGACGAGGGCTACCCTATTCAGCCACCTAGGGTACACACTTGGTCGCTCTGTGGGCTGAGCACTGACCCGACGTCAGAATCCCAAGACCCTTAGTCGCCTCTTACGACAAGCTAGGCTCTGCTGCGGGCCTATTCGCCAGCCGGGCCCCGCACGGGACTCGACCAAATGGAGACTTTTGTAGAACTTTTGATGCTGAAGCAGTAGCGTGGCATCAGATTTCATCTATCTCTTATACTTTTTGATTTACAAGCTAAAAACAGTAGTCTGACCCCCTGGTCTATTTTTAGTAACGGTGGCCATGTTTTTTGACGGATCAAAATTTGAAACACAAGTTTGGTGCAGGACACCCTAAGGATCATTCATACCAAGTTTCATTAAATTCTGTTCAGTAGTTTCAGAGGAGAAGATTTTTGAAAAATTGTTAACAGACGACGACAGACGCCAAGTGATGGTAATAGCTCACATGGACCTTTGGTCCAGGTGAGCTAAAAATTTGGATTATGGCCCCTAACTACATAACGGGGGAAAAAGGGGGCACGAAAATTCATAAGGTTCATTCTTTTATTGTAAGAAACATTCTTGACAAATTTCACAGCAATGACCATCCGGACCAAAGTTATGGTGGAAACAAATAAAATAAATGAATTTTTTGCCCCTTTTGGGCCCCTAATTTCGAAGCGAAAAAAGGGTGGACCCCCAAAATCATTCCCATTCATCCTTTTATGGTAAAGAACATCACTGTCAAATTTCATAGCAATCGGATAACAAGAACTAAAGTTATTGTGGAAACAAACAAAAAAGTAGTATTTTTGGCCCCTAATTTCTACACGAAAAAAGAGGGGACCCCCAAAATCAATTCCATCCATCCTTTTATGGTAGAACATCATTGTAAAATTTCATAGCAATCGGATAACTAAAACTAAAGTTATTGTGGGAACACTAAATTTAACAGGCGATGCAGACGCAGACGACAGCATCATACCATTATACGTCCGCAAATTTTTTGCGGTCGTATAAAAACCACTGTTATTCACCTTTTTAGGGGATGTAACCTATTATTCACCTTTTTAGGGGATGTAACCCATTTAAGGGGGCATCTGACAACTTCGACCCTATGGAGACTTTTGTAGAGCAAAATGAGCTGATTATTTAAGCAAGCAACAGCTTTTCTCTATCTGCAATAGTTTACATTCTATAGGCCACTAATTTTCGCCCAAATGAGGCTTTAACCCCTATAAGGGGTCATCTGATAACTTTGACCCTATGGAAACTTTTGTTGAGCTTAATGAGCTGCACATCAAAGCAGGCTACAGCTTTTCTCTATCGGCAATAGTTTTAATTTTATAGGCCAAAGACACTATTTTTCGCCTTTAAGGGGCAGGGGTTATCAGACAACTTTGGCCCGATGAAGACTTTGAAGACTTTTGTAGAGCAAAATGAGCTGATTATTTAAGCAAGCAACAGCTTTTCTCTATCTGCAAAAGTTTACATTCTATAGGCCACTAATTTTCGCCCAAATGAGGCTTTAACCCCTATAAGGGGTCATCTGATAACTTTGACCCTATGGAAACTTTTGTTGAGCTTAATGAGCTGCACATCAAAGCAGGCTACAGCTTTTCTCTATCGGCAATAGTTTTAATTTTATAGGCCAAAGACACTATTTTTCGCCTTTAAGGGGCAGGGGTTATCTGACAACTTTGGCCCGATGAAGACTTTGAAGACTTTTGTAGAGCTAAATGAGCTGAACATTTAAGCAAGCAACAGCTTTTCTCTATCTGCAATAGTTTTCATTCTATAGGCCAAAAACACAATTTTTCGCCTTTAAGGGGCTGTACCCCTATAAGGGATGATTTGACAACTTCAACCCTATGATGACTAAGTGCTAGAGGAAAAGTTAGCATAGCAAAAGGGTTTAGCTTATTGAGATCTACATAAATGATTTCAGGCTCAAAATTGTCAGATCAACCGTGTAAGAGTTATCCCCTTTAACTGATTTTTCTATCAATTTTAACTGATCTTCAAAAATCTTCTTCTCTGAAACCACTTATGGGATGGCTTTGAAACTTTGTACACTTGATATTTAGGATGTCCTCTACAAAGTTTGTGAAATTTGTAAACGTCGACCGACCAACATGGCCGCCGTTACTAAAAATAGAACAGGGGGGTCAGACCATAGTTTTTAGCTTATAGCTCAAAAAGTATAAGAAATAGAAAAAATCCGAAGCAACCTTAGATGTTCAGCATCAAAAGCTCTACAAAACTCTCCATTGAGTCAAAGTTGTGGGATGACTCCTTATAGGAGTTATTTCCCCTTTATCGTCGGAATGGACCATTTTCACAAATTTTGGACTTTATCTTGAAAACTGTAAGTGCTAGAGGAAAAATTAGCATTGCAAAATTGTTCAGCTTATTGAGTTTTACAAAAATTATTTCAGGGTCAAAATTGTCAGATCATTCTTAGAAGAGTTATCCCCCTTTAAGTGTTTTCAATCAGTTGTAACTTTTTTTTCAAATGGAAAGCTTTGAAACTTTGTATTCTTGATCATAAAAGTGTTTTCTATCCTAACTAATTTCTTTAATGTTACTTACCAAGTACATGTAGACCATGTTACACACTAGGGTAAGAGGCTTTAGCAAAATAGATCAGGTGAGCGATTCAGGCTCCTGGGAGCCTCTAGTTTTTAATAATGGGGCTCTTCTAAGTTCATGGGTTGATTGATTACCAGACTGACCAACCCAACCCAAACATCGTCGGTCATGACCTGTAAAAAATGCAGAGGTCCGACGTTTCTTGCAGTAAGCACTGGACCTTATGACCTGCAGAGTTTCCACTGGCATCCAGCAAATTCAACAAATTTTCTTTGTTTTGGCAATTAAATGTTTGTTTGGACATAAAGAGATCAAAAGAAATACGGGGAATTTAACAGGGGAGTTGGTAGAAAGGGGAAATCAACAACTAAGTATATATGTTGTGTACAAGTTGTAATTTTGTAAAAGTTATAACATGTACATTTTTTTTGTACACGTTATAAAGTGTACGGACCAAAAATACAGGTTATAACATGTACAATGTTAGCCTGTACATGTTATAACTTGTACAAAATAAAGCCAAAAAATCGGGTTTAACTTGTACAACATTTATTTCAAAAGTTAGTTAGTTAGTTATTGCTTTACTCCCAAGCAGCACGATTTAGGCTATATCCGGGAGATGAACATGAAAATGGTGATACAATGAACATGAAATGATGATGAAGTGGAGGAAATGGGGACACAAGGCCAATCGGGTAGGATAGTTTTGACTGCCACTGGAAAAAGGAGTGATGGGTAGGGACGGGAAATTTTGCCTCCTGCATGGGGATCCTACGGGTCCTACTCTTACCGAGACCTGCAGCAGGGTTCTTTAACGTGCGAGGAACGTGACATTTTTCCCAACACGGAGCACCACTATGGTTTGCGGTCAGGTTTTCCGCATTATCGCCTGACGACCCCGCAACTCTCGATGTCAGGGCTGCCCCATTCAACCACCTGGGGCACACATCCCAGTCGCTTTGTGGGCAAAGCGGCCCGACCCTGATGTCAGGTTTCTGAGCGCTCTTTAGTGGACATTTACCGACAAGCTTAGCGCTGCTGCGGGCCTATTCGCCTCCCGGGACTTTATTTCAAAAGGAGTTTCATAAAATAATCATTATTTTAAATATAAAAAAAAAACATTATTACCCAACTAAGTATATTGTAAGTCTATCTGCCCTTACTTAATGAGATGCAAAACAGGGCCATGATGAGAAAACAGGGCATTATGACAGGGCCATTATGACAGAAAACAGGGCCATTATGGATGGAAACAAAATGGCCGACATTATTTATTTCAGCATTAATTAATCAAAACAAATTGAATAAAAAAGTATCAAATCAATGTTAGAAATTATGTTAACTGAGTTAAGGCAGAAATTATGAGTTCCACCTCACTTCTCAACCCTGAGCCTCTTTTTTCATAGTTGGTTAATAAAAGTATTAAGAAATGGGTGATTTGAGAATGGCCCTGTTATATGTTCTCGGTCTGCAATAATGGCCCTCGGAGTGTGTAATGGCCATCGGTGTTGCCTCGAGCCATTCACAAGCACCTCGAGGCCATTATTGCAGACCTTGAACATATAACAGGGCCATTATAAAAACAGTCATTTATTAATACTATAATATTGATCAAAGTTAACACATATTTACAAAGTTAATAATACGTTTTGACGTATCAAAATAAAAAAAATAAAATTTGGGTTTTTTTATTGCTTTTTTTTGGGGGTAAAACAAGTTTAATGTGATGCATATTTTATACCGTAACTATTTACATCTATAAAAAGTGTAGTTTCTCTGCAACTTTTCACAACGTGTTTGGTTTCTAGAAAAGAATTAAGAATAAATAAGCTCTGACCATGGAAGTAATATTGAGAGATCTATATTACTTCCATGCTCTGACAGACCAAGCCGAGAGTATTATGAACAGAAAATGTCAGTACATGTTTTCCAATTCTGATCTGATATTATTGCTTTTAAGTAGATCTCTAACAAAAGATTACAACAAGAAATATAAAACACTAAATGTACATCTCAAATCTGCTGAATAAGGTTTATGACATTCCTAAAAGGGCATCTACATGTTTACGTTAAATCTTAACAAAAATCTGAACGCAAGTACTTCTTTTAAAAATAACTAATATTTAACCTCTGTTACTTGCAAACAAGTGATTTTTTAGGCTTGCTTTTTCCGGTCGGTCCACTTTTCTTCTCTTTTTTCTAATGAGTTTTCTTTGTGGATATCGTATTTTGTGCTGTAAAACTTGCTTTAAACCAACCCCCATTCCTTTTTAAAATGTCTGTACCATGTCAGGGTCATTGTGAATCTATAACAGATTTAGATTCCCTAGTATGTTGATAATCTTTGTTCTCTAACATTGTTTTTAAGTACTTTATTGCCTTAAAATTATATGTTTTGAATTAGGTTTCTAAACCTTATTTTAGTCAAAATTGTTAGTATTTCAAAAATATTTTATATTAAAATATTTTGTACACGTCAAACCTCATTTTTGTCATCATTTGTACAAGTTATAACATGGACAGGCTAAAATTGTACATGTTATTACTTGTATTTTTGGTCCGTACAAGTTATAACTTGTACAAATATTTTGTGCATGTTATAACTAGTACAAAATTACAACTTGTACACAACATATACACAATGTATGTTGATATTCAGAAAGTTTCTGTGTTTGGCCATTTACAAAATCCTGGAAATGCCTTTAAATGTATTTCAGAACCTGGAAAAAATTTGGACAGGGGTTCCCCTAAAAATGCAAGTTTTACAGATGTCCCAGACGTAAGCAATATCCTGGAAATGCCTTTAAAATGCATTTTATGAATCTCATGGACAAAAATGGGCAGGGATCCCCCTATTAACACAAGTTGTAATTCTCCCTCATAAAAAAAGCTACGCCGAGAGCAGCATAATACGACCGCAACAAGTTTAACCCTGTACGTAAGAGGCCCAATATGCATAGTCCATTGCTTTGGTCACATGAAGCCCATGGTGGACTTACAAAGCTTTTTGACACATGCATCCTGTGGTGGACTTAAAAATGCATTTTTGACATATATATATTTACATCAACATCTAATACAAAAAGCCAGGCATAAATAAGGCAGGAATTTTCACAAGGAATCTAATGAAAAAAAGATTTTGAAAATCGGACCAAAAAGGATTTTATGGGCATGGCCTGTCTTTAGCCCTCTGTAGCAATGTAATGGTGAAATACATATCAAAATCGTTGACACATTTAGTAGACAGAATAGCACTTCAACAATTTGTTTTTTTTTCAAAATTGAATGAATAATAAACATTCTACAATAGTTTTGTCAATACACCCGTTTTAGCCCCTTTGGCCCTTTTATCTTAAACAGTAGGGGCTACAAACCACAAATACAAAACCAACATTCCTTAAGTGGATATAATCATCATGTTTAAACTTCATAACAATTGGCTGGCCCACTACAACTTAATATTGGTAAAAAACTATTTGCCTGGACAAACTTTTAAAAATAGCGTTTTTGGCCCCTTTGACCCCTGATTTCTCGAAACGGTATGAGATATTGCAAATCTGATTGAAAAAAGCTTGTAGGGATTTTTACACGGATTCCAATGAAAATAAAAAGATTTTGAAAATCGGACCACAAATAAAAAAGTAGATTTCTTGGATGTGACCCCTTTTTGACCCCTTATAGCAATGTAACGGTACAAGATACATCAATTGAGTGAGTGAGTTGGTGTTTTACGCCCGTGCAACGCTATATAGGTTATTTACAGGCGATGAACATGAAAATGATGATAAAATGAACATGAAATGATGATGATAAATGAAATATGGGGGTGGGTTGGGAAACAAAGGAACGGTAAATTTTGAAGAACAGTTTTGTCAATACACCCGATTTAGCCCCTTTTGGCCTTTTGCTCTAAAACGGTAGGGGCCACCAACCCCAAATACAATAGGAACCTTCCTCTTGTGGTTAAAAACATCATATTAAAATTTCATAACAATTGGTCAATATTTACTCAAGTTATCGCACGGAAACCAAATGTCCCCAGACGACGACGACGACATCGCCAAAACATTATACGAGCGCACAAATTTTGCGATCGTATAAAAAAATAATTGAAAGGCGGAGCACATAATTGTAGCGTGATTATATTTTTACCAATCAAAATATTCATTAATGAAATTCTGGCTCGTGCCATTGTCTGGCGGGAAATATTGATCCTCTCTCAAAGAAGCAACGAACACGATGTCTGAACTGCCAGATTGGCTTGAAATTGATGGTTCCAAACAAGATGATTTAGTTTTGACTTAGGTAAATATAATATGATATTCCTTCAAATTTTTATCGGTTTTGTTAGTAAAAAGACTCATATTTTGGTACTACTGATATTGTTTATGACTATTTAGTTTAAACATATTTATTTATCCTGGATTGGGAAACAAGCTTAATGCTTATGTAAATCCCTGTCCAGCTAGCAGTTTGCGAGTGTGGCCTTTGCAGCGGCCCCCATTGAGCCTACTCTTATCGAACTCAACCAAGGGGTCTTTAACGTGCTTGGGGTATTGCTCTCCACATACACGGGACAACCTTTTTTCGTCCCTTCCGAAGGACTAGAATCGTTCCATGAGACCATCCTCGCAAATGGTGTCAAGAGAGAGTCGGAAAATTGGTTCATAAAATTTTCACCCCGGACGAGGATCGAACCATGAACCTTGGTGTTAGTAGCCCGACGCGTTAACCACTATACCACCGGCTCTGTTAAGACTATTTAAATTATGATGCCCCTTGTGAGTCCATTTGAGGAATAAAAAATATATTTTTTTTTCAATAATTTGGTAGTGCTGTAGCCACGACTTGCTTTCAATTCAGTAAAATTATGTGCTTTTGCAGGTTCTTCAGGATGTCGAAGAGGATTTGGAGCTGGTCGACGCACCAGCAAGTTAGATTGTCACATCAAAAATACTGGTCCGTTTTATGACATGACTCTCACCCCGGTTGTTGCAGTTTATGATTAAGGCGACTTCATTAATTAATTTGTGTTGGTGTTTTTGAATCTGATTTCATTTTAAGTTAATAAAATAAATATTAAAATATTTTTTTTCATTGTTTAAAGGAGGAGAAGTGTTTTGGAGGCGGAGTTTTTGGTATGCAATATTTGGGTCTTTGGTGTTGATTATTGCATGGAAATTTTACATTGGGTTTATTTAACACAGGTGACATATTATGCAATATCATTCAGTTGAGGTGATTTGGAATACAAATGCCTAATTAGTACTTATTTATTCTTTCTGAAGATCAAAGTAAAATTATCAATTCATGTTACAAGAAAGATTTAGCGTCTACTGTAACACTGATATCTTGCTGAGTGGATGACATTTGGAAGTCTGAAACTGAAACAAATAGATGGATATCATGTATTTACAAATACATATATAGATATCCTCGGTGCTGGATTTGGCGTCCCTGTTCGAAATTCTTTTTGGTTTTTAGTACTTTTTGTTGTTCAGTACTTGTGGTTTTGACCTTCCAATGTTTTGATTTAAATGCTGCTGATGACAAGTTACTACTTGAAATATGCATATATAGCATAACCCATGCATATATAGCATAACCCATGCATATATAGCATAACCCAATTGCACTGTTTTTAAACCGTTTTTGTATGTGTATACTAATATATAAAATGCAAAGACCTGATGGGTATTGAAAGTTTTCTTCGGATTATCAGGAAGAAAAGCATTTTCTTATATTTTTCATTAATTACAGCAGTGACCCCATAGTAATATACATAATATACATGCAGGTATAGGGTTAAGTAGTAACAAGACCAATCGATGTCTGGCCCTGCGTCGCACGGCAAAACGTTGAACCCTGTAAGTTCTAGGCCCAATATGGACAGTCAAATTATTTTGACACTTGCATCCTATGGTGAACTTACAAGGCATATTTGTCACATGCCACCCAATATTGTAAAAAAGGACAAAAAAATAGTTTGAAAAGGTGGGTCAAGAAAAAATTGTATCCTCCACTTTGTATCCAATATATGACCAAAATTAACTTGTAAAAAAATTTCTAAATCGGACCATAAATAAACAAGAGGCTCCCAGGAGCCTGAATCGCTCACCTGGTCTTGATGTTGACCCTATACTTTTGTAGAGCTAAATGAACTGAACATTTAAGCAAGCAACAGCTTTTCTCTACCTGCAATAGTTTTCATTCTATAGGCCAAAAACACCATTTTTCACCTATAAGGGGCCATAACCCCTATAAGGATATATCTGACAACTTCGACCCTATGGAGACTTTTGTAGAGCTAAATGAGCTGAACATTTAAGCAAGCAACAGCTAATCTCTATCTGCAATAGTTTTCATTCTGTAGGCCGAAAACATGAAAAATCGCTATTTTTCAGGAGCCGTAACCCCTATAAGGGGTCATCTGACAACTTCGACCCTATGGAGAATTTTGTACAGCTAAATGAGCTGAACATTTTTAAAAGCAAGCAACAGCTAATCTCTATCTGCAATAGTTTTCATTCTGTAGGCCAAAAACATGAAAAATCGCTATTTTTCAGGGGCCGTAACCCCTATAAGGAGTCATCTGACAACTTCGACCCTATGAAGAATTTTGTAGAGCTAAATGAGCTGAACATTTAACCAAGCAACAGCTAATCTCTATCTGCAATAGTTTTCATTCTGTAGGACAAAAACATGAAAAATCGCTATTTTTCATGGGCCGTAACCCCTATAAGGGGTCATCTGACAACTTCGACCCTATGGAGACTTTCGTAGAGCTAAATGAGCTAAACATTTAAGCAAGCAACAGCTAATCTCTATCTGCAATAGTTTTCATTCTGTAGGCCAAAAACATGAAAAAATGCTATTTTTCACCTTGAAGGGGCCGTAACCCCTATAAGAGGTCATCTGACAACTTTGACCAAATAGAGACTTTTGTAGAGCTTTTGATGCTGAATCAGTAGCGTGGCCTCAGATTTCCTCTATCTCTTATACTTTTTGATTTATAAGCCAAAAAACAGTAGTCTGACCCCCCCTAGTCTATTTTTAGTAACGGCAGCCATGTTTTTTGACAGATCAAAAATCGAAACACAAGTTTGGTGCAGGACACCCTAAGGATCAATCATACAAAGTTTCATTCAATTCTGTTCAGTAGTTTCAGAGAAGATTTTTGAAAAATTTTAAACGGACGACGAAGACGACGACGACGACGACGGACGCCAAGTGATGGCAATAGCTCACATGGACCTTTGGCCCAGGTGAGCTAAAAATGTCACATTTTTGCCCCTTTTGGGCCCCTCGTTCCTAAACAAAAAGAGAGGGGACACCCAAAATCATCTCCACCCTTTAATTTATGGTGAATAACACTACTGTAAAGTTTCATAGCATTTGGTCAACCAAAACAAGTTATTGTGGAAACAAATAAAAAAGTTGCTTTTTTGGCCCCTTTAGGGTCCTTTGTTTCTAAACGAAAAAAGAGGGGACACCCAAAATCAGCCCAACCCTTCCTTTTATGGTAAGTAACATTACTGTAAAGTTTCTTAGCATTTAGTCAACCAAAACAAAAGTTATTGTGGAAAAAATTTAAAAAGTCGCTTTTAGGCCCCCTTTGGACCTCTAATTTCTAAACGAAAAAGGAGGGGACACCCAAAATCAGCCCAACCCTTCCTTTTATGGTAAGTAACATTACTGTAAAGTTTCTTAGCATTTAGTCAACCAGACCAAAAGTTATTGTGGAAACAAATAAAAAAGTCACTTTTTGGGTCCCTTTAGGGCCCCTAATTTCTAAACGAAAAAAGAGGGGACACCCAAAATCATCCCAATCCTTCCTTTTATGGTAAGTAACATTACTGTTAAGTTTCATAGCATTTGGTCAACCAGAGCAAAAGTTATTGTGGAAAAAATTTAAAAAGTCGCTTTTTTGGCCCCTTTCGGGCCCCTAATTTCTAAACGAAATTATAAAATAACCCCAAAAGGGGAGGTGCACATCTTCAATATATCTGTAATCACTGTGTAAAATTTCAGAAAGATCTAGCGTTTGGTTTTTGAGATTCAGATTACACAAGACAGGCACCCAATAGCGGGACGGACGGACAGACGGACGGAGTGACCCGACTACTAGACCTGCTTTCGCCTTCGGCGACGCAGGTAAAAATATAAAACAACGTCATCACTGAGAAATATAATAAAATAAAAAGCTTCGCCGAGCGCAGCATGATACGACCGCAACATGTTGAACCCTGTACGTTTTAGGCCCAATATGGATAGTCAATTGCTCTGGACATATGCAGCCCATGGTGGACTGACAAAGGTTTTTTTACACATGCAGCTTTTGGTGGACTTTCTAAATTCACATTTTAAAAGGAATTATTTTTTTCCAAAGGAGATCAAAATCAGACTACAAATAAATAATGTTTCGATTTTGGCCCCTAATTTCATAATATGGGGAAAAGGGGGGTGGCAAAAATTAATTCTCAATTTTGTATCCACTATTTGACAAGAACAAACATGCAAAAAAAAATTTTCAAAATCGGATCACTAATAAAAATGTTTCGATTTTGGCCCCTATTGGGGCCGTAACCCTTGTAAGGTTAGTTAGTTAGTTATTGCTTTACTCCCAAGCAGCACGATTTCGGCTATATCCGGGAGTTGAACATGAAAGTGGTGATACAATGAACATGAAACGATGATGAAGTGGAAGAAAAGGGGACACAAGGCCAATCGGGTAGGAAAGTTTTGACTGCCACTGGAAAAAGGAGTGATGGGTAGGGACGGGAAATTTAACCTCCTGCATGGGGATCCTACGGGTCCTACTCTTACCGAGACCTGCAGCAGGGATCTTTAACGTGCGAGGAACGTGACATTTTTCCCAACACGGTGCACCACTATGGTTTGCGGTCAGGTTTTCCGCATTATCGCCTGACGACCCCGCATCTCTCGATGTCAGGGCTGCCCCATTCAACCACCTGGGGCACACATCCCAGTCGCTTTGTGGGCAAAGCGGACCCTTGTAAGGGGTCATCTTACAACTTTGACCCTATGAAGACTTTTGTAGAGCTAAATGAGCTGAACAATTAAGCAAGCAACAGCTTTTTGCTATCTGCAATAGTTTTCATACTATAGGGCAAAAACATAAAAAAATGATATTTTTCACCTTTAAGGGGCCGTAACCCCTATAAGGCGTCATCTGACAACTTTGACCAAATGGAGACTTTTGTAGAACTTTTGATCCTGAAGCAGTAGAGAGGCATCAGATTTCATCTATCTCTTATACTTTTGGAATTACAAGCCAAAAACAGTAATCTGACCCCCATGGTCTACTTTTAGCCACGGCGGCCATTTTTTTTTTTTGACGAATCATAAATAAAAACACAACTTAAGTGCAGGACACACTAATGATCAATCATACCAAGTTTCATTGAATTCTGTTCAGTAGTTTCAGAGGAGAAGATTTTTGAAAAAGTTTCTGTAAGAACAAACAAAAAATTTGCAATTTGGCCCCTTTTGGCCCTTATTTCTAAACGAAAAAAGTGAGTGAGTGAGTGAGTCCCAAAATCAATCCCATCCATCCTTTAATGGTAAGAAATATTATTGTCAAATTTCATTGCATTTGGATAACTAGAACTAAAGTTCTCGTGTATACACTAAAGTTAACAGACGACGACGACAACGACGACGACAGCATCATACCATTATACGTCCGCATTTTTTTTGCAGTCGTATAAAAAAACTGAAAGACTTTGATTTTAATAGTTGTTGAAGTAAAGATGTAGGAGAAAGGGTTAAACGCATATTTTGAGCAAATTCTTGGCAGAAAAGGATTTTGTTGATCATTAGGGACCAATATCTTATGAAATTTCTTCATATAGACATATATTGGAAGCCCTCAAGCTAAAACTTTCTAAGAAATATTCAAATGTAAATGTATTGGGTGGTAAAAATTGGATTCATCTCTCATTTGTACTATATTTTAAAATCAAATCTTTCAAAAACTAAATCATTTAAACATATTTTCAAAAAAACTACTTACCTGCATATCTAAAACATGCCTTGCTGAATGTATCCAATATTAGTATAGATGGGTAGTATTCACATAACACACAGTTAAAGTCATAATCATGGTCTGAAATTGCTTCAAAATGCAAATAAGAAATTTCAATTTCGTCAAAAAATCAACTTTTCTTCAAGCATGTCTTCCAAAACTGCTAGGCTGCGTCGTTAAGCAACATGATTCTGAAAAAAAGCAACACTTAGTTGCATTTTTTGCCATCACTAAATTGTTCTCTCTTCTACTTAACCATTACATAGTTACACAGGCACTTGTTTCTATCAATAGGGGCTTGTGGATCGGTAAAAGAGTATTAATTAGTCAATTCATCAATTTGTGGTTATACATGTTAAATTTCCTTTTCGTTGGGTACTATCTCATTTCTTGGAATAAAGCAATCAACGAAACGAAAAAAAAATGGGTACCCCCACTGAAATGGATATAGATGATGTACTAGTACTTAAATGTACTCATTGTTACAATAAATTGTCATTTTGAGTCACTTCTAAACACATTTTATCTTTATTTTTTTATTACAATATAACGGTTGACGACCGAAATCCTTATTCTAACAACAACCGTTATGGTAATAAACTTTTTCAATCAAACTAATTTCGTCTTTTAACAATCCAAAATGACTAATAGTCAAGGAAAATCGGCATTTCAGTCAATTTAAACAGTCTTCTTTTATTTTCGAGCTACTTTGAGATATTAAAAAAAAAATTCTTACAATTTTGGCTAAGTGTCCGATATATTCTGAAAATAATCTGAAATGAATATAGAGGATCTACTAATACTTAAATGTACTTATTGATTCAATATTAAAGTCATTTTGAGTCACTTCTGACAAAAATAAATTATCTTTGTAATCTTTATTACAATAACGGTTGACGTCCAAAATCCTATTTGTTACAACAACCGTTATGGAAATAAACTTTTTCAATCAAACTAATTTCGTTTTTAAATCACAAAAAAAAATGACTAATAGTCAGGAAAAATCGGTATGTCATTTCAGTCATTTTAAACAGTTTTCCTTTATTTTGGAACTAATTTGGAAAAAATTATAAACTGTTTAAAATGACTGAAATGCAGATTTTCCATGACTATTAAGTCATTTTCGATGATCTAAAGACGATAATAGGTTGATTGAAAAAGTTTATTACCATTGTAATAAACTGTTTTTTAAATGTTAATTATTTTCATAATTAGTTAAATAAAAACAAGAATAAGAAATTCACTTTTAATTCATTTAACAAATTTTAATACAATAACGGTATTTATTACAATAACGGTTGTCACACTACACAAAAAGGGAAAGTTGACGATTAGAAAGTTGAAGTCATCACGTTTGTCATAGAGCTTTGTTGAAATCTTCCTTGAGAGACAATTTTGAGATGTAGATCTAAATATAAAGCAGATTTGTAAAAGAGTATTAATTAATTTCAAAATTGTCTTAACCCTAAGGTTCTTCCTACCCCAGACATAGGTTGATTATCTTAGTAATAATTTGGTTCCCCAGTTTGGTATTTTTGGTTTTATTGTTCTATGCTCTTCATATTCATATAGTGTTTCGCATTTTCAATATTTTTGATAGAGCGCCTCTGATGAGTCTTGAATAGACGAAACGCGCGGCAGGCGTAGCAAAATTTATTGTCCGGATTTTTGTTGTCATTTGTATTTAGTCAATTCTTCAATTTGTGGTTATACATGTTAAATTTCTTTTTCGTTGGGTACTATCTAATTATTGGAGAAATCGAAAGTTTTGATGATGTTGAGAGATGAAACTGATTTCGAGTTAAGATAGAAAATAATGAAATGTTGAATAAGTGTACGCGACACAGCCCACAATTAAACGGCAATTTAGAAAAACCACAATGGACAACCGCCAGCAGCCTTCAACGGGGCCATTTGGCACTGCTCGCGGTTCTGCAATTGGCCCATGGTCTAAATAAAATGCATATAATTCAAATCCAGTCCTGAAATAGTCAGATAGACCCCCTTCTTAAACAAGGAACAGAAAACATCAAAAAGACAAGTACAAACGAAAGCTTTGTCAAAGATTCCTGGCTTAGGACAGGCACATATAATATGTGGCGGGGTTTAACAAGTTTTTTAGGACCAGCCTTCCCCCTATCAATATTCCTAAACAACGTAGTTTTCGTGGGTAGGCTGATCCACGAATTTAAGAATCCAACGAAATAATAAGTTGTTGGAATTGCTATTTTATGGTAAAAACCTTGGATGAGATTTAAAAACATTGTAGATCGATGCTAAATATCACTAAAGTTCATTCTAATTGTTTTTCAAGCTATTGGGGGAGAAGACATACCTTGGATATTAGCTCATCAATCATAAAATATATCTTATAAAAGTTTTTTAAATGTTTATTTGGTAAAACTCAAACGATTTTAATGTAGTTTTTTAAAGAATAAATACACTTCCGGTTTATTAAAATGTTTGTTGTAAAGTGTTCATTTTCACTCTTCTTATGTACTGAATGTGTACATTGGAAAAAATAATAGTAAATAAAAACATAATAATTGAAGTGAATTCAAAATTGTCTTAACCATAAACATGTCCTGTCACCTGAAGCCATAAACAGTTCCAAACCGTTATACAAACACCCTTAGGATAATTTTAACAATGTTAATCTCTTTGACTATCATAAATCAGTTAAGTCTTGCCAGGAGTTTTTCACACCTTTACAGCTTAATTAATAAGATAATCAAGCTCTTTAACATATTAATCATTGGCAATTACACAATGAGGATGAAAATTAACTGGCATATGTTTATTTAAGAAAGAAAAGTTATATTTAATATACAAATAAAATGCTCACTTTCATGTGCTGAAATCGTAAACAGATCATTTGTTTTCTTCAAAATAAAAAATCCACGAATTTATGAATCCACGAACTAGCAAAATTTGGTCAAACCACGAAAATTGATACCCACGAATTTAAGTACTTTCACAGTAAGTAGCCACATGCAAACTTTCTTGAAAAAGATTATTTTTTCAAAATTTAGTATTGTATCATTTTGCAATATTTTACCGTGCCCTACATTGGTTATATTTAATTTAACAAATAAGAAGAATGACCAAGGATACATATATATCTATATATATATACCTTTTAAAGTTATTTCTTTGGGATTTTTTTTTTTCAATATACATTGTAGATATACCGTATCCTCGCCTTTTTCATGTTAATGCCTTAAAAGTCTTTGCTAGCTTATTGTTGTGATTTTAAAGATACAGATCCCTGAAAACTGCTTGAGACCCTTGATGCTGAGTATGAGGACAGACTTAGAAGGCTGATACATGGACCAATGTGGAGCGATATGGATAATGCGGATAAAGGTATATGAAGCAATAAAAATATTTAAAAACGCAAAGCATAAGTAAACCTCACATTAACTGTTAATAAAAAGCTACGCCGAGCGCAGCAAGATACGACCGCAACCAGTTGAACCCTGTACGTTGGAGGCCCAATATGGATGGTCTATTGCTTTGGTCACATGCAACCCATGGTGGACTTACAAAGCTTTTTGGCACGTGCATCCTGCGGGGACTTAAAAATGCATATTGACCCATATATATATCAACATCAACATTTAAACCTCAAATGCAATAAGAAGCTTCCTTTAGTGGATATAATCATATAAAAACATATTCATAACAATTGGCTGGCCCACTATAAATATTTTTTTGTGTAAAACTATTTGCCTTGACAAACTCTTAAACATGCCTTTTTTGTCCCTTTGACCCCTAATATCCAAAAACAGTAAGAGATATTGCAAATCTGATTGAAATCGCAGGCTATTATTTTCACAAGGATTCGAAAGAGAAAACGATTTTGAAAATCGGACCACAAATAAAAAGTTGATTTTTGGGGTTTGGCCCGTCTTTGGCCCACTGTAGCAATGTATGGGTGCTACATATATCAAAACCATTAACATATTTTGTTGACAGATTTAAATGAGCAATTAAACAGAAATAATTTTTAAAAATCGAATGAATAATAAACATTCTTAAACACCAGTTCTAGCCCCTTTTGGTCCCTTCTTCTATAGTGGTTAGGGCCACAAACCCCTAATGCAACAAGAAACTTCCTTATCATATTAAAAATTCATAACAATTACAACTAAATTTCTTGTGAAAAGACTATTTTACTCAACAAACTTTTAAAAATTCTCAAAAACGGTAAGAGATATTGCAAATCTGATTGAAAAACATTGGCAGGAATTTTCACAAAGATTCAGATAAAAAAAAAGATTTTGAAAATCGGACTATAACTAAAAAAAGTTGATTATTGCGGTGTGGCCCCTTTTTGGCCCCCTGTAGCAATGTAACCATTGGCACATTTAGTTGACAGAATTTTATTAGGAGTGTAATAAAAAAAAATCAAAATCGAATGATTAATAAACATTCTACAGCAGTTTTGAGAGTACACCCGTTTTGGCCCTTTTTCCTAAAACGGTAGGGGCCACTAATCCCAAATACAACACCAACCTTCCTTTAGTGGTTATAACAATATATTAAAATTTCATAACAATCGGACAATATTTACTCAAATTATTGCACGGGTGAGTGAGTGAGTTGGTGTTTAACGCCCGTGCAACGTTAGTTAGTTAGTTATTGCTTTACTCCCAAGCAGCGTGATTTCGGCTATATCCGGGATATGAACATGAAAGTGGTGATACAATGAACATGAAATGATGATGAA
Source organism: Arcuatula senhousia (assembly GCA_963971305.1). Lineage (NCBI taxonomy): Eukaryota > Metazoa > Mollusca > Bivalvia > Mytilida > Mytilidae > Arcuatula > Arcuatula senhousia. Next base: position 14,406,436 of record OZ020316.1, on the reverse strand, counting down.
GTGGAGGAAATGGGGACACAAGGCCAATCGGGTAGGAGAGTTTTGACTGCCACTGGAAAAAGGAGTGATTGGTAGGGACGGGAAATTTTGCCTCCTGCATGGGGATCCTACGGGTCCTACTCTTACCGAGACCTGCAGCAGGGTTCTTTAACGTGCGAGGAACGTGACATTTTTCCCAACACGGTGCACCACTATGGTTTGCGGTCAGGTTTTCCGCATTATCGCCTGACGACCCCGCATCTCTTGATGTCAGGGCTGCCCCATTCAACCACCTGGGGCACACATCCCAGTCGCTTTGTGGGCAAAGCGGCCTGACCCCGATGTCAGGTTTCAGAGCGCTCTTTAGTGGACTTTTACCGACAAGCTTAGCGCTGTTGCGGGCCTATTCGCCTCCCGGGCTCCGCACGGGAGCATACTCTTATGAAGTTTTTTGTTGAAACTATGATATATACAATAATTTAATTTTTACTTCCAAGCAGCACGATTTCGGCTATATCCGGGAGATGAACATGAAAATGGTGATACAATGAACATGAAATGATGATGAGTGTGAGTGAGTTGGTGTTTTACGCCCGTGCAACGCTATATAGGTTATTTACAGGCGATGAACATGAAAAGGATGATAGAATGAACATGAAATGATGATGATAAATGAAATATGGGGATGGGGTGGGACACAAAGGACCGGTAAATTTTGAAGAACCACAGGAAAAGGGGAGAGGTGGGTAGGGGCGGAAAATTTAGCCTATGTGGTGCACTGCTTGGCGGTCCACAAAGGGGTCTTTTACGTGCATGAAGCGTGGCACTCTTCATACACGTTGGCCCACTATGGTCGGCGGTCAGGGTTTCCGTATTATAGACCTGACAACCCCCGCGGACGAGGGCTACCCTATTCAGCCACTTAGGGTACACACTTGGTCGCTCTGTGGGCTGAGCACTGACCCGACTTCAGAATCCCAAGACCCTTAGTCGCCTCTTACGACAAGCTAGGCTCTGCTGCGGGCCTATTCGCCACCCGGGCCCCGCACAGGGCTGAAATGATGATGAAGTGGAGGAAATGGAGACACAAGGCCAATCGGGTAGGAGAGTTTTGACTGCCACTTGGAAAAGAGTGATGGGTAGGGACGGGAAAACATCAAAAAGACAAGTACAAACGAGAGCTTTGTCAAAGATTCCTGGCTTAGGACAGGCACATGTAATATGTGGCGGGGTTAAACTAGTTTTTTTGGGCCCAACCTATGCATGGGGGAGGTTGGAAAACAAAGGAATTTTGTTCACATATTGCAGAAGCTTTTATTGTTCCATCTGCAACAGGCCTGCGGTACTTGTAGCTAGTTTTTGCGAGAAGCAAAGAGGCACCAATGGGGCATTCATCCTCGGAAACCCAGGGGTTCTTCATTCGCATACTCATTCATCATGAATGAGTATGCGAATGAAGAACCCCTGGGTTTCCGAGGATGTGGGGCATTCGAGTATCAAAAGTCCGAAAGGGCAACGGCAAAACCGGTAAACATGAACAAGAACAGCACGATGAAACACAAAATCAACAGAATAGAAATCAACAACGCGAACTCAAGTCGTAATTAGAGTAAACTCGGATGCTCCGGAAGAGTAAGCGGTTCCTGTCTGCTATAGCACTCGTCGCGCTGCCAATTTCCAATTCAGGGTGTCAAATCCGGTAAAGGAAGACAAAAAACAAGAGGCTCCCAGGAGCAGAGAATCACTCACCTGGTCTTGATGTCGACCCAATAAAGACTTTTGTAGAGCTTAATGAGCTGACAAGCAACAGCTTTTCACTATCTACTATAGTTTTCATTCTGTAGGCCCCAAACATGACAAACGTTATTTTAGAGGCCATAACCCCTATAAGGGGTCATCAGACGACTTCGATCCTATGGAGACTTCTGTAGAGCTAAATGAGCTGAACATTTAAGCAAGCAACAGCTTCTCTCTATCTGCTACAGTTTTCATTCCATAGGCCAAAAACATGAAAAAAAATGTTATTGTAGTGGCCATAACTCCTATAAGGGGTCATCTGACAACTTCGACCCTATAAAGTCTTTTGTAGAGCTAAATGAGCTGAACAATTAAGCAAGCAACAGTTTCTCTCAATCTGCAATAGTTTTCATTCCATAGGCCAAAAACGTGAAAAAACGTTATTTTAGGAGATGTAACCCCTATAAGGGAACATCAGACGACTTTAATCCTATGGAGACTTTTGAAGAGCTAAATGAGCTGAACATTTAAGCAAGCAACAGCTTCTCTCTATCTGCTACAGTTTTCATTCCATAGGCCAAAAACATGACAAAAATGTTATTTTAGGGGCCATAACTCCTATAAGGGGTCATCTGACAACTTCGACCCTATTGAGACTTTTGTAGAGCTAAATAAGCTGAACATTTAAGCAAGCAGCAACTTTTCTCTATCTGCAATAGTTTTCATACTATAGGGCAAAAACATGAAAAAACGCTATTTTTCACCTTTAACCTGTAACCGCTATAAGGGGTCTTCTGAAAACTTGGACCAAATGGAGACTTTTTATAGAACTTTTGATGCAGAACCAGTAGGGTGGCATCAGATTTCATCTATCTCTTATACCTTTTGATTTACAAGCCAAAAACAGTAGTCTGACCCCCTAGTCCATTTTTAGCAACGGTGGCCATGTTTTTCGACGAATCAAAAATCCCAACATCTGTTCTGTGGGGGATATCCTAAATTACCACCAGACCAAATTTGGTTTGAATCTGTGCAGCCGTTTCAGAGGAGAAAAAGTTTGAAGAATAGTTAACGACGACGAAGGACGACGACGACGGACACCAAATGATGGCAATAGCTCACCTGGCCTTTGGCCAAGTGAGCTAAAAAAAACAATGACAAACCTACATCTGCACTCATCTGAGAGATAGAAATCCCATAATTATCTACGAGCGCATGGTGTCTACCGTAAAATTTCTTAAGTGAAGACAGCAACCGAGGAACAACATAACCCTGTGTTAGCAATTTCTGTGTCAAACGTGACGCTCTGCAATTATCTTTTTAAGGCGGTGGGGGCATAGTCATGTCGTCATTGATTTGATTCAACAATGCAATGGTCACTGAAGGAGCTTGAATTTGTTCATTTTTATCGACTTTAAAAAATCAACACAATCTCTTAAACCGACGTTACTATTACAGGTTGTCAACCAGGTTTTATTTACTACTTTTGGTTTAGCATTAACATTAAAGGGGCCTCGACATGTCCTCTAGAGCCCACTGTTATAGCATTTTCTGCATATGTAATGTTGTTAAAGGCTGAACAGAAATATTACAGACGCCAAGTGGTGGCAATTGTTCACACGGCTCAGTTTGCCAAGATTGGCTTAAAAAAATTAGGCCGCCACGGGAAAGAAATCCTGATGTCTCTACTTATATTCTTTGCAGACAGGAATAAAAATCTCTTTATTTAAATAGACATTTTAATAGTAATATGGCATCTCTCTGTTTTGTGTTTAACATCGCCACTACAGCACTAGCAATACTATTTCCAGAAATAGACAAATAAATGGATGGTGAAGCCACATTTAAAAGGTAAAAACTAAATAAGAAATATAAAGAAATAAAACCTTTAAAACAAATAAAACAAGAATGCCCAAATTTTCGGACATAAAGTCCTTCTTCAGGGGCTAAAAAGTAAAAAGATGTTCACACATCGACTGACGAGGACAGAAATATTTCCAGAAATAGTTGTGTCTCGTCTTTGGCGGTAGAGCGTCAGGAAAAACCATAAACGATCGATAATTTCCCAGTTTTCACATCATTTAATAAGTTTCCATATCATGCAAAGACGTATTTGTATATATTGATGTAATAAGGTTTTCATATTATGGAAAGAAATATTTGTATAACGTAATCTTGTTTTCATATCATGTAAAGAAGTATTCATATAACGTAACGAAGTTTTCATATCATGTAAAGAAGTATTCGTATAATGTAACGCAGTTTTCATATCATGTAAAGAAGGATTCGTATAATGTAACGAAGTTTTCATATCATGTAAAGAAGTATTCATATAATGTAATGAAATTTTAATATGATGTAAAGAAGTATTCATATAATGTAATGAAATTTTAATATGATGTAAAGAAGTATTCATATAATGTAATGAAGTTTTCATATCATGTAAAGAAGTATTCGTATAATGTAATGGAGTTTTCATATCATGTAATTGGATTTTCATACCAAATCGTTATGATTTCACATCATGTCAGTAGTGTTTGACACGAAGTAATAACTATTTACATCATGTCATCATGGTTCCTTCATATAAGGCAGTGATGGCGTTCCATAGTTCTGCTCGATGAAGTAATAAATTATTTTGAACGAGGCCGTTACACAACTGGGTCCGGTTTGAAAACCTTGTTGTTGAGAGTTAATGAACTTTTTAAAAAGTATCGCCATGACAATATAAAAACGATTTCTGGCTTAAAATACAGGCTTAACTATTATTGTATCTTGTCAGATATAATTTCAGACAGAAAAAATGTGTTTGATGATAAGTTCAATCATGTAAAGTTTACATACAATAGACAATATTTTATTTGCGCAAACACATTTACAATAAATGGTTAAGGCATGAATCAAGACTGTCACTTTTACAATAAACATATAGTTAAATATACTAGTTATAATCTATATATTCTTGGTGTGACAGGGGTGATACAGTTAAAAATGAGTCATTCTGATCTTATGTTTTAACAACTTTTAATGAATCTGGCTGTTAATTTGACAATTTCAGTGTTGCTATTAAGCAGAAAAGAGATTTCATTGATATTAAATTTACAGTTAGAAAGGAATGGCAGTTTAAATTTAGTTTTAATGTAGTATTCATTTCTTAGTGATGAATAGCGGGGACACACATAGCTACAATAATTAATGTAGCTCCTCTGGCGGAGCTACAATTCGGTCCGAGCAACGCCGAAAGCGAAATTTCAATCCATTTAACGTCAACTTTGGTATTAAAATATCGATTATAGTATTTAAATGACGAATGCAGTTTAAATTTTCCGAAATTTTGCACAGTTTAAAAGATTTTCGTGAAAGTATCAAAATTTAAACTTTATAATGAAGTTCAGGATCAAAATTGGTTTTCTTACAAATCATTATTATCCTATGACTTTCGACCAAAATTTGTATTATCTCAATGTTATTCAGAGTGTTATTGGTATTTTCGAACCATCTTTGAGCTTTGTTTGAGCTGGAGAAAGAAATTCGATTTGCTCCATTCCGCTAATCCGAGATTGCTCTGACGTCCTCGGCATTTTTCCAGCAAGCTGGTGCTTTAAATTCACTTGACGTCCCGTGCGGGACCCGGGAGGCGAGTAGGCCCGCAGCAGCGCCAAGCTTGTCGATAAAAGTCCACTAAAGAGCGCTCAGAAACCTGACATCGGGGTCAGGCCGCTTTGCCCACAAAGCGACTGGGATGTGTGCCCCAGGTGGTTGAATGGGGCAGCCCTGACATCGAGAGATGCGGGGTCGTCAGGCGATAATGCGGAAAACCTGACCGCAAACCATAGTGGTGCACTGTGTTGGGAAAAATGTCACGTTCCTCGCACGTTAAAGAACCCTGCTGCAGGTCTCGGTAAGAGTAGGACCCGTAGGATCCCCATGCAGGAGGCTAAATTTCCCGTCCCTACCCCTCACTCCTTTTTCCAGTGGCAGTCAAAACTCTCATACCCGATTGGCCTTGTCTCCCCATTTTCTCCACTTCATCATCATTTCATGTTCATTGTATCACCACTTTCATGTTCATCTCCCGGATATAGCCGAAATCGCGCTGCTTGGGAGTAAAGCAATAACTAACTAATTCACTTGACAACCAGGATAAACATTCGAATTGACTTTCCTATCTTTTTCGATGAAGAGCTCTCATTCTATTGTTCAAATACTCAGTCAAAACTATCCTACCCGATTGGCCTTGTGTCCCCATTTCCTCCACTTCATCATCATTTCATGTTCATTGTATCACCATTTTCTTGTTCATCTCCCGGATATAGCCGAAATCGTGCTGCTTGGGAGTAAAGCAATAACTAACTAACTAACTAATGTTGTTTAAAAACAACGCTATGTTTATTATCAGTTAGGCCAAAACTAAATATATGCTTGTTTCCTGCTTCCTACTCTTGAAATTTAGGGTAGGTAGGTAGGAATTTTTTTTTACAAAATTATTTTACCTCGAGTCAATGGGGAAGCAATCCCTACTTTAACAGTGCTTGTTCCAATATGCCAATAAAAACTTTAGGGTAGGGCCTTACAAATAGGGTAGGTAGGGAAGCAGGAAACAGGCATATATTTTTCGGGGGCCTTATAAATAAAAGTCAAGCCACCCCCCCCCCCCCCCCAAAAAAAAAGATTTTTTTTTACCTCGAGTTAATGGGAAGTAGACTTCAAATTAAACAGTGCTTTTTAAATATGGCAAACAAGGGCTAGGGTTGGGCCTTGGCACCAAAAACTAGGGACGTGTGACGGTAGGGAAACCAGAAACGCACATATTTTTATACGACCGCAAAAAATTTGTGGTCGTATAATGTTATGGCGATGTCGTCTGCGTCTGCGTCTGCGTCGTCTGGGGACATTTGGTTTCCGTGCGATAACTTGAGTAGATATTGACCGATTGTTATGAAATTTTGATATGATGTTTCTATTCACTAAAGGAAAGTTGGTATTGCATTTGGGGTTTTTGGTCCCTACGGTTTTAGAAAAAAGGGCCAAAAGGGGCTAAAATGGTTGTTGTGACAAAACTTCTGTAGAAGGTTTATTTTTTATCTGATTTTGATCATTCGTTTTTTATCTAATTCCTCATTAAATTCTGTCAACTAAATGTGTCATTGATTTTGATATATATTCCACCGTTACATTGCTACAGGGGGTCAAAAAGGGGCCACACCCAAAAATTCAACTTTTTTATTTGAGGTTCGATTTTGAAAATCTTTTTTTCATTGGAATCCTTGTGAAAATCCCTGCCTGTGTTTTTCAATCAGATTTGCAATATCTCTAACCATTTTTGAGAAATTAGGGGTCAAAGGGACTAAATCGCCATTTTTATTTAAATTTGGTCCATGTGAAGTGGACCAGACAATTATTGTAAAGTTTTATTATGAAGGTTTTATCCACTGAAGGGAGGTTGGTACTGTATTTGGGGTTTGTGGCCCCTATTGTTTTAGAAAAAAAGGACCAAAAGGGGCTAAAATTGGAGCATTGACAAAACTGTTCATTCAATTTTGAAAATTCTTTTTTTGTTGAATTGCTCATTGAATTCTGTCAACTTAATGTGTCAATGGTTTTAAAATATATTGCAGCTTTACATTGCTACAGGGGGCCAAAGACATGCCAGGCCCATAAAATCAACTTTTTATTTTTGGTCTGATTTTCAAATTTTTTTTTCATTTGAATCCTTGTGAAAATCCCTGCCCGTATTTTCAATCAGATTTGCAATAATTCTTACTGTTTTTTTTTAAATAGGGGTCCAAAAGGACCAAATATGTCAATTAATATAAGACCTTTTCTATAAGATGTTGATGTGAATATATATGTGTCAAATATGCACTTTAAAGTCCACCACAGGGTGCATGTGTCAAAAATCTTTATGAGTCCACCATGGGCTGCATGTAACCAAAGCAATAGACTATCCATATTGGGCCTCCAACGTACAGGGCTCAACATGCTACGGTCGTATCATGCTGCGCTCGGCGTAGCTTTTTATTAGCTCACCTGGACCGAAGGTCCATGTGAGCTATTACCATCACTTGGCGTCCGTCGTCGTCGTCTGTCGTCGTCGTCGTCTGTTAACAATTTTTCAAAAATCTTCTCCTCTGAAACTACCAAACAGAATTTAATGAAACTTGGTATGAATGATCCTTAGGGTGTCCTGCACCAAACTTGTGTTTTGATTTTTGATCCGTTAAAAAACATGGCCGCCGTTACTAAAAATAGACTAGGGGGGTCAGACTACTGTTTTTGGCTTATAAATCAAAAAGTATAAAAGATAGAGGAAATCTGAGGCCACGCTACTGATTCAGCATCAAAAGCTCTACAAAAGTCTCCATTTGGTCAAAGTTGTCAGATGACCCCTTATAGGGGTTACGGCCCCTTGAAGGTGAAAAATAGCATTTTTTCATGTTTTTGGCCTACAGAATGAAAACTATTGCAGATAGAGATTAGCTGTTGCTTGCTTAAATGTTTAGCTCATTAAGCTCTACAAAAGTCTCCATAGGGTCGAAGTTGTCAGACAACCCCTTATAGGGGTCACGGCCCCTGAAAAATAGCGTTTTTTCATGTTTTTGTCCTACAGAATGAAAACTATTGCACATAGAGATTAGCTGTTGCTTACTTAAATGTTCAGCTCATTTAGCTCTACAAAATTCTCCATAGGGTCAAGTTGTCAGATGACCCCTTATAGGGGTTACGGCCTCTGAAAAATAGCAATTTTTCATGTTTTTGTCCTACAGAATGAAAACTATTGCAGATAGAGATTAGCTGTTGCTTGCTTAAATGTTCAGCTCATTTAGCTCTACAAAATTGTCCATAAGGTCGAAGTTGTCAGATGACCCCTTATAGGGGTTACGGCCCCTGAAAAATAGTGACTTTTCATGTTTTTGGCCTACAGAATGAAAGCTATTGCAGATAGAGATTAGCTGTTGCTTGCTTAAATGTTCAGCTCATTTAGCTTTACAAAATTCTCCATAGGGTCGAAGTTGTCAGATGACCCCTTATAGGGATTACGGCCCCTGAAAAATAGCGATTTTTCATGTTTTTGTCCTACAAAATGAAAACTATTGCAGATAGAGATTAGCTGTTGCTTGCTTAAATGTTCAGCTCATTTAGCTCTACAAAATTCTCCATAGGGTCGAAGTTGTCAGGTGACCTCTTATAGGGGTTACGGCCTCTGAAAAAAGCGATTTTTCATGTTTTTGGCCTACAGAATGAAAACTATTGCAGATAGAGATTAGCTGTTGCTTGCTTAAATGTTCAGCTCATTTTGCTCTTCAAAAGTCTCCATAGGGTCGAAGTTGTCAGATGACTCCTTATAGGGGTTATGGCCCCTTATAGGTGAAAAATGGTGTTTTTGGCCTATAGAATGAAAACTATTGCAGGTGCTTGCTTAAATGTTCAGCTCATTTAGCTCTACAAAAGTATAGGGTCAACATCAAGACCAGGTGAGCGATTCAGGCTCCTGGGAGCCTCTTGTTGTATTTGGCCTAAGAGGATGTATGTACAATATACGTACCTCTCAGTTATGGAGGCCCAGCACTTGTTCTTTGTATCATTTGTAAGTGATGTGGAAAATTTCCCTTTAATGACGTTTAAATTTTTGGCAACGTCATCTGAGAGTGCTGAAAGTTCTGCCTCAGTCCAGTTTGGCTTTCTTTTCTTAAAACTTACTTCCATAATATATATTACATGTAGAATCTACTATATTATTATTTTCACTAACCTAAAAATTAACAAAAAAAAAGATGCTAGTCCTTCGGAAGGGACGAAAAAAGGTTGTCCCGTGTATGTGGAGAGCAATAACCCATGCACGTTAAAGCCCCTTTGTAGAGTTCGAAAAGAGTAGGCTCAATGGGGGCCGCTGCTAAGGCCACACTCGCAAACTGCTAGCTGGAGAGGGATTTACACAAGCATTTAGCTTGTTTCCCAATCCAGGATAAATAAATATGTTTAAACTAAAAATGAGCAGACGACTCCTTCAGTTCCTGTGAATCTTATTCCATTTCCAATACTGTTTAAAAAATCAAGTTAACCTTATATATCAAGAAGTACCGATAGACCAAAGTATACAAGGGTACATTTATGATACATAAAGCCGGTCTTAACAAATCTCACCCGAGCGTGAATTCATGGAACTCGATAATCAGCTGTGCACTGTACTGCCTCTTGTATTGACGTTCGATGCAGTAGAACAATGTAAGGAACAATGTCATAAATATTCAAGATTTGCTTATTAAATCGAATACTTAACAAAAACAAGGTCCCGTGCGGGGCCCGGGTGGCGAATAGGCCCGCAGCAGAGCCTAGCTTGTCGTAAGAGGCGACTAAGGGTCTTGGGATTCTGACATCGGGTCAGTGCTTAGCCCACAGAGCGACCAAGTGTGTACCCTAGGTGGCTGAATAGGGTAGCCCTCGTCCGCGGGGGTTGTCAGGTCTATAATACGGAAACCCTGACCGCCGACCATAGTGGGCCAACGTGTGTGGAGAGTGCCACGCTTCATGCACGTAAAAGACCCCTTTGTGGACCGCCCAGTAGTGCACCACATAGGCTAAATTTTCCGCCCCTACCCACCTCTCCCCTTTTTCTGTGGTTCTTCAAAATTTACCGATAGGCCCGCAGCAGAGCCTAGCTTGTCGTAAAAGGCGACTAAGGGTCTTGGGATTCTGACGTCGGGTCAGTGCTCAGCCCACAGAGCGACCAAGTGTGTACCCTAGGTGGCTGAATAGGGTAGCCCTCGTCCGCGGGGGTTGTCAGGTCTATAATACGGAAACCCTGACCGCCGACCATAGTGGGCCAACGTGTGTGGAGAGTGCCACGCTTCATGCACGTAAAAGACCCCTTTGTGGACCGCCCAGTAGTGCACCACATAGGCTAAATTTTCCGCCCCTACCCACCTCTCCCCTTTTTCCTGTGGTTCTTCAAAATTTACCGGTCCTTTGTTTCCCACCCCATCTCCATATTTCATTTATCATCATCATTTCATGTTCATTTTATCATCCTTTTCATGTTCATCGCCTGTAAATAACCTATATAGCGTTGCACGGGCGTAAAACACCAACTCACTCACTCACTCACTCAAAATTTACCGGTCCTTTGTTTCTCACCCCACCCCATATTTCATTTATCATCATCATTTCATGTTCATTTTATCATCCCTTTCATGTTCATCGCCTGTAAATAACCTATATAGCGTTGCACGGGCGTAAAACACCAACTCACTCACTCACTCACTCACTCACTAACAAAAACAAGTATAGTTGTTGTTGTCATGCTAACACAAGCATACATATGTTGTCAAATTTCATTGCCGCCATTTGCAAATAGAATACCGGAAACGACAGGTGCGCTTCGAAAACGAAAGTGAAAGTACGTTGCTATGCGAAATTACTCTTACGGTCGCACTCAAGAATTTTACGTAAACCCGAAACTCTTAAGTTTAAAAAAAATCTTACGAGTACTTTTGTGAAAACCACTTAAGATTAATTGAACTCTACTCTTAAGTGTAAATCTTAAGATTTTTGTTAAGATTTTTTGTGATAAGAACTGCTGAATCGCTCACCATATCTGTTATGCCAAAGCCTCTAACCTAATTTTTACATGCTTTTTTGTCCAAAAAGTTTATAAGTAAAATGATTTTTCATATTTCTTGTTTTTTATCAAACTTACACATTTTATTTTTCAGTTTCATGTAGGAGGTGTTTGCTGATACACGCATCACTGTAGATACTTTGTGTTTTGTCCTAACCAGAGATTCGAGATCATCACAACATGTATTAAGAAGTAATTCCTTTCCGGGTTAAAATGATTGCCAATTCATCCTCGTCTGATGCGATTTCAGGCACTTCAACATCGGATTCACTATCCTCATTATCCTCCACATTGTTGACATCTTCGTCGGATAGCGTATCTTCTTCTGATACTTCACCATTCATTATTGTTTGCCATATATCCCAAACCTTTTTGGCCTGGTGGCCGCCATTGTTGTTTACGTCTGCTTACTAGTATTTCAAACTTCATGAATATCTATTAGTTGAAATTTAGTTCTCTATTTATAGACTCTTTTAAAATTAAAAATAAATCTTCGATTGATTCAATAATAAAAAGCTTCGCCGAGCGCAGCATGATACGACCGCAACATGTTGAACCCTGTACGTTTTAGGCCCAATGTGGATCGTCAATTGCTCTGGACACATGCAGCCCATGGTGGACTGACAAAGGTTTTTGACACATCAGCATTTTTTGGACTTTCTATTCACATTTTAAAAGGAATTATCTTTTTAGCTCACCTGGACCCCATGTGAGCTATTGCCATCACTTGGCGTCCGTCGTCGTTAACATTTTTCAAACGTTAACTCCTCTAACACCATAAGTCCAATGGCTTTTAAATTTGGCACAGTTGTTAATTAGCATAGGTAGTATAAAACTAGCGTGGGGATTTTTGATTCGTTGAAAAACATGGCCGCCATGGCTAAAAATAGAACATAGGGGTAAATTGCAGTTTTTTGCAAATAACTCAAAAATGGTAACAGATATCAAAATTCTGGCATGGGTAAAAGTGATCAGCACCTCAAGATCTACCTGCCCAGAAATTTTCAAGAAAATCCAACAACCGATGTAGGAGTAATTGCCCTTTTTCTGGATTTTTTCAAAATTTTGCACTTATTTAGCCCTATATCTTGAAAACTATACAAGATATTTTAAAAATTCAAATTGCATATGATTAAGCACATCAAGATCTACATTTCATGTAATAAGGTCAAAGCTGTAGAACCATTTCTTTTAGGAGTTATGGCCCTTAAAGCGTCAAAATTTACCATTTTTCATTATTTTTACCCTGAATTACAAAGATTAACTTATCTGACACCATACAGCCAACTTCAACCAAACTTGGCACAGTTGTTTAATAGCATTAATGCTACAATTCTATTGTTTGGATTTTTGATTCGTCAAAAAATATGGCCTCCATGGCTTAAAATAGAACATAGGGGTCAAATAACAGTTTTTTGCAAATAACTCAATAAAAAGCTACGCCGAGCGCAGCATGATACGACCGCAACAAGTTTAACCCTGTACGTTGGAGGCCTAATATGGATAGTCCATTGCTTTGGTCACATGAAGCCCATGGTGGACTTACAAAGCTTTTTGACACATGAATCCTGTGGTGGACTTAAAAATGCTTTTTTGACACATATATATTTACATCAACATCTAATACAAAAAGCCTTATTTATAAACATGTAATAACCACAACTTAATTTTAAGTATAAAACTATTTGCCTTGACACACGTTTAAAATTGGTGTTTTTGGCCCCTTTGACCCCTAATTTCTCGAAATCGGTAAGAAATATTGCAAATTTGACTGAAAAACGCAGCCAGGGTTTTCACAAGGATTCCAATGAAAAAAAAGATTTTGAAAATCGGACCAAAAATAAAAAAGTTGATTTTATGGGCGTGGCCTGTCTTTAGCCCCCTGTAGCAATGTAATGGTAAAATACATATCAAAATCATTGACACATTTAATAGACAGAATTTTATGAGCACTTAAAAAAAAGAATTTTCAAAATTGATTGAATAATGAACATTCTACAACAGTTTTGTCAATACACCCGTTTTAGCCCGTTTGGCCCTTTTTTTCTAAAACAGTAGGGGCCACAAACCCCAAATACAAAACCAACATTCCTTTAGTGGTTATAATCATCATATTTAAACTTCATAACAATTGGCTGGCCCACTACAACTTAACTTTGGTTAAAAACTATTTGCCTGGACAAACTTTTATAAATGGCGTTTATGGCCCCTTTGACCCCTAATTTCTCGAAAACGGTATGAGATATTGCAAATCTGATTGAAAAACGCAGGCAGGGATTTTTACAAGGATTCCCATGAAAAAAAGATTTTGAAAATCGGACCACAAATATAAAAGTAGATTTTTTGGGTGTGGCCCCTTTCTGACCCCTTATAGCAATGTAACAGTACAAGATACATCAAAGGTGTTGTTATATTTTGTTGACAGAATTTATTGAGGAATACAATAAAAAAAGAATGATCAAAATCGGATGAAAATTAAACATTCTACAGACGTTTTGTCAATACACCCGTTTTAGCCCCTTTTGGCCCTTTTTTCTAAAACAGTAGGGGCCAGAGTCCCCAAATGCAATACCAACCTTCCTTTAGTGGTTATAAACATCATATCAAAATTTTATAACAATTGGTTAACTACAACTAAAGTTATCGCACGGAAACCAAAGTGTCTACAGACGACGACAACGACAACGACGACGACGACAACGACATCGCCATAACATAATACGATCGCAAAAAATTTGCGGTCGTATAAAAACGGTAACAGATATCAAAATTCTGATGGGAGACAAAAGTAATTAGCATCTTAAGATCTACCTGCTCTGAAATTTTCAAGAAGATCCAACAAACGACATAGGCATTATTGCCCTTTTTCAAAATTTTGCACTTATTTAGCTCTATATCTTGAAAACTATACAAGATATTTCAAAAATTCAAATTGCATATGATTAAGCACATCAAGATCTACAATTCATGTAATTAGGTCAAAGCTGTAGAACCATTTCTTTTATGAGTTATGGCCCTTAAAGCGTCAATATTTACCATTGTTCATTACTTTTCCCCTGACTTGTCTGAAACGGTAAGACAAACTGCATCTTAACATGGCAAACTGTTTGATAGCTTATATGCTACAACTCTATCGTTCAGATTTTTGATTCGTAAAAAAACATGGCCACCATGAATAAAAATAGAACATAGGGGCAAAGGACAAGATATGATAAGTGCTAAATTTGGCCTCCTAATTTACCTTTTTTTTAAATAATTGAACTGAAGTTGAATTATTCTAGATCAGTTCTTAGATGAACAAGGTATAGTTAAATAACATTGATTTTAACTAAATCTTGTTTATTACGTCACAGTGACGTCATCAAATTATGTGAAAATGGCCTTTTGGTGAAAAAGTGTAAAAATCATGCAAATTTCGAGTAGTTTTTGGCAAACTTAACTATGAGCCACACGGAGTACCACAAAGATATTTTTGTGGTCTGTTTCTATATTAAAAATGATTATCTTCATAAATTATTGTAGTGGTACTCTGTGTGGCTCATAGTTAAATTTGCTGAAAACCACTTCAAAATTGCAGGTTTTTTACAGTTTTTCACCAAATCACGATTTTAAAGCCTCTTAGGGTAATTATTTCAACACCATAATGGAACACTTTAAACGAAATAATGCTGATATAGTAAAGTTTAACTAATTTAAAGTATATATCACATACTTTTAGCTCATTTTAATAATTTCCAAATTTGGGGGCAAAATTGGGCCCTTATCATATCTTGTCCTTTAATTTTTTTGCTAATAACTCGAAACTGGTTTCAGATATCGAAATTGTGCAAGAATCAAAAGTAATCAGCATCTTAAGATCTACCTGTCCTGAAATTTCAGAAAAGATCTGACTGCTGATGTGGGAGTTATTGTTCTTTTTCCTAATTTTTGCCAAATTTGCACTTATTAAGCCCAATATCTTTAAAACTAACCAAGATAATTCATTAATTTAAATCGCATATGGTTAAGCACAATAATATCTACAAATATATGTATCTGTGTAGTTCAGGTGAGCGATTCAGGCTCTTGGGAGCCTCTTGTTTCCAAATGAGATCAAAATCATACCACAAATAAATAAGTTTCGATTTTGGCCCCTTATTACATAATAGGGGGAAAAAGGTGGTTCGCAAAAATTAATTCTCAATTTTGCATCCGCTATTTGACAAGAACACACATGAAAAAAAAATTCAAAATCGATCCACTAATAAAAAAGTTTCGATTTTGGCCCCTTTTGGTCCTTATTACTTAAGGTAGATGGGGTGTCTAAAACGTTATCCACAGAATTTTCTCAAATTTTGGCCACAGTTAGCCTTAGAGTGGTAATTTAAATCTAAATAATAAAATTAAAAGTTCACCATCAGATATTTCGTAGAAACGACTTTAAAAAATGCATGATTTCAGTACTTTAAATAAAGGATCAATAGGGAAAATTAAAATTTTCTTCATTAAAGAAAATCTACTCCATAGATTTTTCTTAAAATTTATTAAAATCTTTGTTTTATATGTATTTTTAAATTTACTAAATAAAAAATTAAGTTCACCAGCAAAATTTTTGAAAAATGTTGGTTTTCCCTATTATTTCTATATAAATAATCTCCCTTTAAAAAGTACGGGAAAATATTGAAATCTGCAAAGAAGGTGTATTTTTACCTGCGTCGCCGAAGGCGAAAGCAGGTCTAGTAGTCGGGTCACTCCGTCCGTCCGTCCCGTTAATCTCTAACCATTTTTGAGAAATTAGGGGTCAAAGGGACTAAATCGCCATTTTTATTTAAATTTGGTCCATGTGAAGTGGACCAGACAATTATTGTAAAGTTTTATTATGAAGGTTTTATCCACTGAAGGGAGGTTGGTACTGTATTTGGGGTTTGTGGCCCCTATTGTTTTAGAAAAAAAGGACCAAAAGGGGCTAAAATTGGAGCATTGACAAAACTGTTCATTC
Organism: Arcuatula senhousia; assembly: GCA_963971305.1. Taxonomy (NCBI): domain Eukaryota; kingdom Metazoa; phylum Mollusca; class Bivalvia; order Mytilida; family Mytilidae; genus Arcuatula; species Arcuatula senhousia. The sequence goes on along the minus strand of OZ020316.1, from coordinate 14,390,123 downwards.
AATTTTGAAAATTCTTTTTTTGTTGAATTGCTCATTGAATTCTGTCAACTTAATGTGTCAATGGTTTTAAAATATATTGCAGCTTTACATTGCTACAGGGGGCCAAAGACATGCCAGGCCCATAAAATCAACTTTTTATTTTTGGTCTGATTTTCAAATTTTTTTTTCATTTGAATCCTTGTGAAAATCCCTGCCCGTATTTTCAATCAGATTTGCAATAATTCTTACTGTTTTTTTTTAAATAGGGGTCCAAAAGGACCAAAATATGTCAATTAATATAAGACCTTTTCTATAAGATGTTGATGTGAATATATATGTGTCAAATATGCACTTTAAAGTCCACCACAGGGTGCATGTGTCAAAAATCTTTATGAGTCCACCATGGGCTGCATGTAACCAAAGCAATAGACTATCCATATTGGGCCTCCAACGTACAGGGCTCAACATGTTACGGTCGTATCATGCTGCGCTCGGCGTAGCTTTTTTATTGTATTTGGCCTAAGAGGATGTATGTACAATATACGTACCTCTCAGTTATGGAGGCCCAGCACTTGTTCTTTGTATCATTTGTAAGTGATGTGGAAAATTTCCCTTTAATGACGTTTAAATTTTCGGCAACGTCATCTGAGAGTGCTGAAAGTTCTGCCTCAGTCCAGTTTGGCTTTCTTTTCTTAAAACTTACTTCCATAATATATATTACATGTAGAATCTACTATATTATTATTTTCACTAACCTAAAAATTAACAAAAAAAAAAGATGCTAGTCCTTCGGAAGGGACGAAAAAAGGTTGTCCCGTGTATGTGGAGAGCAATAACCCATGCACGTTAAAGCCCCTTTGTAGAGTTCGAAAAGAGTAGGCTCAATGGGGGCCGCTGCTAAGGCCACACTCGCAAACTGCTAGCTGGAGAGGGATTTACACAAGCATTTAGCTTGTTTCCCAATCCAGGATAAATAAATATGTTTAAACTAAAAATGAGCAGACGACTCCTTCAGTTCCTGTGAATCTTATTCCATTTCCAATACTGTTTAAAAAATCAAGTTAACCTTATATATCAAGAAGTACCGATAGACCAAAGTATACAAGGGTACATTTATGATACATAAAGCCGGTCTTAACAAATCTCACCCGAGCGTGAATTCATGGAACTCGATAATCAGCTGTGCACTGTACTGCCTCTTGTATTGACGTTCGATGCAGTAGAACAATGTAAGGAACAATGTCATAAATATTCGAGATTTGCTTATTAAATCGAATACTTAACAAAAACAAGTATAGTTGTTGTTGTCATGCTAACACAAGCATACATATGTTGTCAAATTTCATTGCCGCCATTTGCAAATAGAATACCGGAAACGACAGGTGCGCTTCGAAAACGAAAGTGAAAGTACGTTGCTATGCAAAATTACTCTTACGGTCGCACTCAAGAATTTTACGTAAACCCGAAACTCTTAAGTTTAAAAAAAATCTTACGAGTACTTTTGTGAAAACCACTTAAGATTAATTGAACTCTACTCTTAAGTGTAAATCTTAAGATTTTTGTTAAGATTTTTTGTGATAAGAACTGCTGAATCGCTCACCATATCTGTTATGCCAAAGCCTCTAACCTAATTTTTACATGCTTTTTTGTCCAAAAAGTTTATAAATAAAATGATTTTTCATATTTCTTGTTTTTTATCAAACTTACACATTTTATTTTTCAGTTTCATGTAGGAGGTGTTTGCTGATACACGCATCACTGTAGATACTTTGTGTTTTGTCCTAACCAGAGATTCGAGATCATCACAACATGTATTAAGAAGTAATTCCTTTCCGGGTTAAAATGATTGCCAATTCATCCTCGTCTGATGCGATTTCAGGCACTTCAACATCGGATTCACTATCCTCATTATCCTCCACATTGTTGACATCTTCGTCGGATAGCGTATCTTCTTCTGATACTTCACCATTCATTATTGTTTGCCATATATCCCAAACCTTTTTGGCCTGGTGGCCGCCATTGTTGTTTACGTCTGCTTACTAGTATTTCAAACTTCATGAATATCTATTAGTTGAAATTTAGTTCTCTATTTATAGACTCTTTTAAAATTAAAAATAAATCTTCGATTGATTCAATAATAAAAAGCTTCGCCGAGCGCAGCATGATACGACCGCAACATGTTGAACCCTGTACGTTTTAGGCCCAATATGGATCGTCAATTGCTCTGGACACATGCAGCCCATGGTGGACTGACAAAGGTTTTTGACACATCAGCATTTTTTGGACTTTCTATTCACATTTTAAAAGGAATTATCTTTTTAGCTCACCTGGACCCCATGTGAGCTATTGCCATCACTTGGCGTCCGTCGTCGTCCGTCGTCGTTAACATTTTTCAAACGTTAACTCCTCTAACACCATAAGTCCAATGGCTTTTAAATTTGGCACAGTTGTTAATTAGCATAGGTAGTATAAAACTAGCGTGGGGATTTTTGATTCGTTGAAAAACATGGCCGCCATGGCTAAAAATAGAACATAGGGGTAAATTGCAGTTTTTTGCAAATAACTCAAAAATGGTAACAGATATCAAAATTCTGGCATGGGTAAAAGTGATCAGCACCTCAAGATCTACCTGCCCAGAAATTTTCAAGAAAATCCAACAACCGATGTAGGAGTAATTGCCCTTTTTCTGGATTTTTTTCAAAATTTTGCACTTATTTAGCCCTATATCTTGAAAACTATACAAGATATTTTAAAAATTCAAATTGCATATGATTAAGCACATCAAGATCTACATTTCATGTAATAAGGTCAAAGCTGTAGAACCATTTCTTTTAGGAGTTATGGCCCTTAAAGCGTCAAAATTTACCATTTTTCATTATTTTTACCCTGAATTACAAAGATTAACTTATCTGACACCATACAGCCAACTTCAACCAAACTTGGCACAGTTGTTTAATAGCATTAATGCTACAATTCTATTGTTTGGATTTTTGATTCGTCAAAAAATATGGCCTCCATGGCTTAAAATAGAACATAGGGGTCAAATAACAGTTTTTTGCAAATAACTCAATAAAAAGCTACGCCGAGCGCAGCATGATACGACCGCAACAAGTTTAACCCTGTACGTTGGAGGCCTAATATGGATAGTCCATTGCTTTGGTCACATGAAGCCCATGGTGGACTTACAAAGCTTTTTGACACATGAATCCTGTGGTGGACTTAAAAATGCTTTTTTGACACATATATATTTACATCAACATCGAATACAAAAAGCCTTATTTATAAACATGTAATAACCACAACTTAATTTTAAGTATAAAACTATTTGCCTTGACACACTTTTAAAATTGGTGTTTTTGGCCCCTTTGACCCCTAATTTCTCGAAATCGGTAAGAAATATTGCAAATCTGACTGAAAAACGCAGCCAGGGTTTTCACAAGGATTCCAATGAAAAAAAAGATTTTGAAAATCGGACCAAAAATAAAAAAGTTGATTTTATGGGCGTGGCCTGTCTTTAGCCCCCTGTAGCAATGTAATGGTAAAATACATATCAAAATCATTGACACATTTAATAGACAGAATTTTATGAGCACTTAAAAAAAAGAATTTTCAAAATTGATTGAATAATGAACATTCTACAACAGTTTTGTCAATACACCCGTTTTAGCCCGTTTGGCCCTTTTTTTCTAAAACAGTAGGGGCCACAAACCCCAAATACAAAACCAACATTCCTTTAGTGGTTATAATCATCATATTTAAACTTCATAACAATTGGCTGGCCCACTACAACTTAACTTTGGTTAAAAACTATTTGCCTGGACAAACTTTTATAAATGGCGTTTTTGGCCCCTAATTACTCGAAAACGGTATGAGATATTGCAAATCTGATTGAAAAACGCAGGCAGGGATTTTTACAAGGATTCCCATGAAAAAAAGATTTTGAAAATCGGACCACAAATAAAAAAGTAGATTTTTTGGGTGTGGCCCCTTTCTGACCCCTTATAGCAATGTAACAGTACAAGATACATCAAAGGTGTTGTTATATTTTGTTGACAGAATTTATTGAGGAATACAATAAAAAAAGAATGATCAAAATCGGATGAAAATTAAACATTCTACAGACGTTTTGTCAATACACCCGTTTTAGCCCCTTTTGGCCCTTTTTTCTAAATCAGTAGGGACCAGAGTCCCCAAATGCAATACCAACCTTCCTTTAGTGGTTATAAACATCATATCAAAATTTTATAACAATTGGTTAACTACAACTAAAGTTATCGCACGGAAACCAAAGTGTCTACAGACGACGACAACGACAACGACAACGACGACGACGACAACGACAACGACATCGCCATAACATAATACGATCGCAAAAAATTTGCGGTCGTATAAAAACGGTAACAGATATCAAAATTCTGATGGGAGACAAAAGTAATTAGCATCTTAAGATCTACCTGCCCTGAAATTTTCAAGAAGATCCAACAAACGACATAGGAGTTATTGCCCTTTTTCAAAATTTTGCACTTATTTAGCTCTATATCTTGAAAACTATACAAGATATTTCAAAAATTCAAATTGCATATGATTAAGCACATCAAGATCTACAATTCATGTAATTAGGTCAAAGCTGTAGAACCATTTCTTTTATGAGTTATGGCCCTTAAAGCGTCAATATTTACCATTGTTCATTACTTTTCCCCTGACTTGTCTGAAACGGTAAGACAAACTGCATCTTAACATGGCAAACTGTTTGATAGCTTATATGCTACAACTCTATCGTTCAGATTTTTGATTCGTAAAAAAACATGGCCACCATGGCTAAAAATAGAACATAGGGGCAAATTTAATTTTTTTGCTAATAACTCGAAACTGGTTTCAGATATCGAAATTGTGCAAGAATCAAAAGTAATCAGCATCTTAAGATCTACCTGTCCTGAAATTTCAGAAAAGATCTGACTGCTGATGTGGGAGTTATTGTTCTTTTTCCTAATTTTTGCCAAATTTGCACTTATTAAGCCCAATATCTTTAAAACTAACCAAGATAATTCATTAATTTAAATCGCATATGGTTAAGCACAATAATATCTACAAATATATGTATCTGTGTAGTTCATGTGAGCGATTCAGGCTCTTGGGAGCCTCTTGTTTCCAAATGAGATCAAAATCATACCACAAATAAATAAGTTTCGATTTTGGCCCCTTATTACATAATAGGGGGGAAAAGGTGGTTCGCAAAAATTAATTCTCAATTTTGCATCCGCTATTTGACAAGAACACACATGAAAAAAAAATTCAAAATCGATCCACTAATAAAAAAGTTTCGATTTTGGCCCCTTTTGGTCCTTATTACTTAAGGTAGATGGGGTGTCTAAAACGTTATCCACAGAATTTTCTCAAATTTTGGCCACAGTTAGCCTTAGAGTGGTAATTTAAATCTAAATAATAAAATTAAAAGTTCACCATCAGATATTTCGTAGAAACGATTTTAAAAAATGCATGATTTCAGTACTTTAAATAAAGGATCAATAGGGAAAATTAAAATTTTCTTCATTAAAGAAAATCTACTCCATAGATTTTTCTTAAAATTTATTAAAATCTTTGTTTTATATGTATTTTTAAATTTACTAAATAAAAAATTAAGTTCACCAGCAAAATTTTTGAAAAATATTGGTTTTCCCTATTATTTCTATATAAATAATCTCCCTTTAAAAAGTACGGGAAAATATTGAAATCTGCAAAGAAGGTGTATTTTTACCTGCGTCGCCGAAGGCGAAAGCAGGTCTAGTAGTCGGGTCACTCCGTCCGTCCGTCCCGCTATGGGGTGCCTTTCTTGTGTAATCTGAATCTCAAAAACCACACTAGATCTTTCTGAAATTTTACAGTGATTACAGATAAATTGAAGATGTGCACCTCCCCTTTAGGTGTCATTTAATAATTTCGTTTAGAAATTAAGGGCCCAAAAAAGCGACTTTTTAATTTTTTTCCACAATAACTTTTGTTCTGGTTGACCAAATGCTATGAAACTTTACAGTAATGTTACTTACCATAAAAGGAAGGGTTGGGCTGATTTTGGGTGTCCCCTCTTTTTTCGTTTAGAAATTAGGGGCCCTAAAGGGACCAAATTTCCACAATAACTTTTGTTCTGGTTGACCAAATGCTAAGAAACTTTACAGTAATGTTACTTACCATTAAAGGAAGGGTTGGGCTGATTTTGGGTGTGCCCTCTTTTTTCGTTTAGAAATTAGAGGCCCATAGGGGGCCAAAAAAGCGGTTTTTAAAATTTTTTTTCCCAATAACTTTTGTTCTGGTTGACCAAATGCTATGAAACTTTACAGTAATGTCACTTACCATAAAAGGAAGGGTTGGGCTGATTTTGGGTGTCCTCTCTTTTTTTGTTTAGAAACTAAGGGCCCTAAAGGGGCCATAAAAGCAACTTTTTTATTTGTTTCCACAATAACTTGTTTTGGTTGACCAAATGCTATGAAACTTTACACTAGTGTTACTCACCATAAATTAAAGGGTGGGGATGATTTTGGGTGTCCCCTCTCTTTTTTTTTTAGCTCACCTGGACCGAAGGTGCTTATACCATCACTTGGCGTCGTCGTCGTCGTCGTCTGTCGTCGTGGTCTGTTAACAATTTTTCAAACTTTAACTTGTCCGACACCATAAGTCCAATTGCAACCAAACTTACAGTTGTTAAGTAGCATTATGTGTACAAAACTATCGTTCGGATTTTTGATTCGTAAAAAAACATGGCCGCCATGGCTAAAAATAGAACATAGGGGTAAATTGCAGTTTTTTGCTAATAACTCAAAAACAGTACCTGATATCAAAATTCTGGCATAGGGTAAAAGTAATCAGCACATCAAGATCTACCTGCCCAGACATTTTCAAGAAGATCCAACAACTGATGTAGGAGTTATTGCCCTTTTTCTGGATTTTTTCAAAATTTTGCACTTATTTAGCCCTATATCTTGAACACTATACAAGAAATTTTAAAAATTCAAATTGCATATGATTAAGCACATCAAGATCTACAAAATATGTAATAGGGGCAACGTTGTAGGACCTTTCCTTTTTGGAGTTATTGCCCTTAGAACGTCAAAATTTAGCATTTTAACAGCATTTTCTCATTACATTGAAAACGATAACTCCTCTGACGCGTTAAGTCACATTGGAACCAAACTTGGTATAGTTGTTTATTAGCATTAGGTGTATAGAACTGATGTGGGGATTTTTGATTGTTCATAAAACATGGCCGCTGTGGCTAAAATTAGAGCATAGGGGTAAATGGCAGTTTTTTGCAAATAACTCAAAAACGGTGACAGATTTTAAAAGTTTGAATGGGAACAAGTGATCAGCACCTCAAGATCTACAAGCTCTGAAATTTTGGAGAAAGTCCAACAACCCATGTAGGAGTTATTGCCCTTTTTGTGAATTTTTTGCAAATTTTGCACCTGTTTATCTCAATATCTTGAAAACTATACAAGATATTTGAGAAATTTAAATTGCATATTGTTAAGCACATCAAGATATACAAAATATGTAATAGGGTCAACCTTATAGGACCTTTTCTTTTAGGAGTTATTGCCCTTAGAATGTCAAAATTGAGCATTTGAAAAGCATTTCCTCATTACATTGAAAACGTTAAATCCTCTGACACTTAAAGTCCAATTGGAACCAAACTTGGCATTGTTGTTTATTAGCATTAGGTGTATAGAACTGATATGGGGATTTTTTATTGGTTGTAAAACATGGCCCCTGTGGCTAAAAATAGAACATTGGGTTAAACTGCATTTTTTTGCTAATAACTCCAAAAGGGTGACAGATTTTTGAATTTTGATTGAGAACAAAAGTGATCAGCACTTTAAGATCCACCATATTGTCAGATGACCACCTTATTAAACTTATGGCCCTTTCTATGTCAAATAGATTTTGCCTAATAACCTTTACTTCAGACACAAATGTCAGGTGAGCGATTCAGGCTCCTGGGAGCCTCTTGTTTTAGGAACAAGGGGCCCAAAAGGGGCAAAAATGCGACATTTTTATTTATGGTCCGATTTAGAATTTTTTTTGCAAGTTAATTTTGGTCACATATTGGATACAAAATGGAGGATACAATTTTTTCTTGACCCACCTTTTATGTTTAGCAATAAGGGGACCAAAAGGGGACAAAGATAGAAAATATTTTTGCTAAGCCTCAAGGTGCGAAGCTATTAATTTCATAGGATATTCACGCCATCTTGAAATAATCAATTACTTATGAATGCGTTGATTGGCTGTTTAATAAGATTGCAAAAGTAACAGATCGTTTCATTGGCATACCCAATAACTATTATCGTGAATCAATTACGGAGAAGAGACGATTTGAACATGCTATTTTGTGTACTGCAGATCTGGACACGGTACCATTTAATGTTTACCGTTGATTAAAATTGATTTGACCAGGTGACCTCGACAAATCCACTAAAATAGTTGATCACGTGATATTTATTGATCGCTGAGCAAGAATAGATAGATTGCATAAATTTTGTTGTAATCAACAAATTTATCATATCATTTACAAGTCCAGATTATTTTTATATTTCTGTTGCTGTGTATTTTCATCCAACTATAAAATAATTTATGAAAGGATATGGAGTTACTATAACAAATGTCGACTCCAATTGCAACTATTTTTTATGAGTTGTATAAGTTTTTTTTGTTTGGCAACACTTTGGGCTAATAAAAGCATAATGCGTTGGCTATATATGAAGTCATTACATACTAGTTTGTTTGAACTTTCATATTATGTCTGTTTTAATAATAATGAGAACCATAGTAGTTTCATGGTTATTTCCTTAATTTGTTCTTTAAGTACATGGACATTTTACATCACATTTATCTTCATCTGACTCTTGAGCATAAACATAAACATTTTAGCCATGTTGTTGGATATATACATATATGTCTTTTCCAGCATACACATAAATGGCACATGGGCTTTAAATTGCAAATAATGGGCGACTTACCAATACTTCTGGACGTTCAGTTTATTTGAAATCTCATTTGCAATGTTTGCAAGGCGACAAATAAGAGTCAATATCCCTCGTCTTGCATATAGTGGTGCAGTGGCGTCACAAAAATTTCTCATCGCAGTTTTTTCGGCAACTATGTGTCATTTGCCAAGTATGGATTTCTTCTTTCTCAAGCTTTTTATTTTGTTCGCAACCCTTCTGCTTCTTATTTACCAAACATCGTAAGAGTGCCATGTCAAAGCAATATATCAAAGTTTTCCAGGCAACTTCATGCCATAGTCCCTTTATAGACACGTACATTTAGCTTCGTCTTATAATGCCCTATTGTGTCAAGCAATTTTAAACCTGAAAATCATTTTCTTTCTGTTTACAAACTATCATAAGACGTATACAACATGTGCCTTCCATATATAGTTAGCCATTACTGAGAAAATTATAGTGAGTGAGTGAGTGAGTTGGTGTTTTACGCCCGTGCAACGCTATATAGGTTAATTACAGGCGATGAACATGAAAAGGATGATAAAATGAACATGAGATGATGATGATAAATGAAATATGGGGATGGGGTGGGACACAAAGGACCGGCAAATTTTGAAGAACCACAGGAAAAAGGGGAGAGGTGGGTAGGGGCGGAAAATTTAGCCTATGTGGTGCACTACTTGGCGGTCCACAAAGGGGTCTTTTACGTGCATGAAGCGTGGCACTCTCCACACACGTTGGCCCACTATGGTCGGCGGTCAGGGTTTCCGTATTATAGACCTGACAACCCCCGCGGACGAGGGCTACCCTATTCAGCCACCTAGGGTACACACTTGGTCGCTCTGTGGGCTGAGCACTGACCCGACATCAGAATCCCAAGACCCTTAGTCGCCTCTTACGACAAGCTAGGCTCTGCTGCGGGCCTATTCGCCACCCGGGCCCCGCACGGGACGAGAAAATTATAAATTTAATTATTGTCTCAGGCCATTATTATCCGTCCTCAATAATCATTTTATTAAACCAATTCGACACCGACTCAGTAATAACTATAGGCATTAAAAGATATCATTTATATTGGATTTCAAATGCAAAGCATGATCACTGGAGGAGACCATTATAATATGGCAAGGCAACTTTAACAGAGAAACTGAACATAGCAGACAGATTCAGCTCATCAATTTCAATATCACGGTGACATTCCTTATGCATTGTAATTAAAGAAATGTTCTTGATACATTCTATAAAGTTCATGTAGACTAGTGTTTTGTAATTTTTAAATATAACCCGATATACACTTTCCTTTCCATTAAATGCCGCTACAGCGAAGCTTCCACAGCTTTTTGAAAAGCTAAAACTTGTTTTTTTCTATTTTTACAATATTGGGTGGCATGTGACAAATATGCTTTGTAAGTCCACCATAGGATGCAAGTGTCAAAATATTTTGACTGTCCATATTGGGCCTAGAACGTACAGGGTTAAACGTTTTGCCGTGCGACGCAGGGCCAGACATCGATTGGTCTTGTTCCAAATTTTTGTTGTAATTATCAATTTTGATGTTTAGCCAAATAGCAATCAATTAGAACAGCTAGCATTATACAATTTAAAGTTATGATTGATGTGCAAAATAATGCTCAGTAATAGACCCCCCCCCCATCTACCTTAACAGGGAAAACTTGGGCGCGCGAAAGTTCATCCAGTTCATTCTTTTATTGTATGAAACATTCTTCACAAATTCACATCAATGCGCCAACTAGGACTAAAGTTATAGTGGTAACAATAAAATAATTGAAATTTTGCCCTTTTTGGGTCCATAACAAACAAAAATAGGGGGACTCCCAAAATCAATCCCATTCACCCTTTTATGGTAAGGAACATTATTGCCAAAGTACATAGCGATTCGATAACTAGAACTAAAGTTATCGTGGCAGCAAACATAAAAGTAGCATTTTTGGCCCCTAATTTCTAAACCAAAACGGGTGGGACCCCCAAAATCAATCTCATCCATCCATCAATGGTAAGGTATATCATTGTGATATTTCATTGCATTTGGATTACTTGAACTAAAGTTATCGTGTATACACTAAAGTTAACAGACGACGACGACAGCATAATTCCATTATACGTCCGCAATTTTTATTGCGGTCGTATAAAAATGTTGTCTACATGCATATGGGTATCATGCAACCTCATTTTTTTCTAGACCTAGCTGATAGACTAGAGGTAGTGATGACGTTGTAAAGATGGACAGCTCCGAATAAGTAGGATGTGGGCTTATTTGCCGGGAATGTGTCCACGTGGCAAGACGAAACTTTGGTTAATTCAGGGATTACTCGAAACAACTTGACATGTCTTCCTGTGGTGTGCTAATGATCACGACACTTCGTAAAGCATGTTCTAAACATATTTTTGCATATTTGGGCCCTTTAGAAGCGGAGAGATGTTCGTATTGAAGAGCAATTACATTACTATATTCATTCAAAAGAAGATTGTTCTCTAGATAAAAATTAGAATAACGGACCAATCAAGGCAAGTTGTGACCATTAATGAAGGTAATAACAAAACTACCGAATTTGAATGATCAATCTCATAGTCCAGAAAAAATGACAAAGGATCCGGTAATGACCATAGAACACAACATAGTTTTGAGACATAATAGGGATATTGAGGTGATCATCTCAGTACAGCAGACCAGTCAAACACTAATTAAAACAATTAATCACCATATCTTTTAACTCAATTTTGAACTTTTCTACTAGTGGCTGATAACGAACAAAGAATTTTTTTAAGGATCGTATGATACCTATTTTCTAATAGCCCTGCTCAAAAAGTCCGTCACGAAGAAATCGGTGTCTGATTAAAAAAATCTGTGAAATGTGTGCAAGCTCTGGCATATCGTATAAGTTGTGAAATATAAACACCATATGCAGGGGAAGTAGGTAAATTGCTCTGTAGATTAGGAAAATTAGTAATTGAAAATTAAAATCGTCTCTTTTATCGTAAATTTGTGTACTGAGATGACCACCGGAGTCAAATGCGACGTGCAAATCCAAGAAAGACGTGAAGCAATTTGTTTCGGTGGTCTCTTTAATCTCCAATTATGGAGAATATATTGAAGGAATCCATCTACCAAATGAAGTGTTATTGACAGAAAGGACATCATCAATATATCTGAATCCATAGCAAATGGAATCAAACATTTTCGCTCAGCTCCATACCACCCAGCTACTAATGGACTAGCCGAGAGATTTGTACAAAGTCTGAAACAAAGTTTAAGAGCTATGTCATCTCAGCCGATATCGCTTGACCACAAACTTGCAAACTTTTTGATAACGTATCGAAATTCACCTCATTCTACGACAAACGAGACGCCAGCAAAGATGGTTCTTGGACGAAATGTACGTACACGTTTGGATTTATTTAAGCCTGATGTCAAAACTTGTAAATGACAAACAATTCAGTAAATCGTTTAATAACTCTAAGAATAAACTGAGACAATTTGAACCTGGACAAAATGTGAACGTACGCGATTACAGGGGAAGAATAAGTGGAAAGCTGCAAACATTGTAATTCGATCGGAACCTCTGATGTACGAAGTACACACCGATCAGATCCGAAGTACTACAGAGATGAGACCAACAGCCAGAAGTTATTACCGAAAATACAAACACTGACAATGACAATAACATAAACGAAAATCCGATGCCGGTCATTGACATTAGTAATGAAACTGACACACGCAGATATCCAGAAAGAACGAGACGCAAACCAAAACGTTAAATTGAAGACATGTGACTTCGTTAATTTTTATCAGGTTTAGATAAGTGACTGTTAATATTTTCATTCATAATTATGATTTTATTACTCTAGCACAGATATTAATTGCTTCTCAATTTTAGGGGAGAAAGGTGTTAAGTATTTACAAATTGATATCTATGTTTTAATGCCAATGGTTCATTCACCTCAAGTATTCTCACAACAACACACCCTTATCACTTGTCGCTGTAACATTTAACTTTTACAGTTCTATAGTAAAGTTCTCTATGTTTATCAATTTATATATCGTTGTGCGTGTTCTGCATACTTTGTAAACTCTGTCATACTTTTAGTCTTTAATAATACAATGTAGATACTAGACGTGTTTTTGTTAATTATTCTTCAAATACCCACAATTACTGTCATTGTTTTCTACGTTTTTATTTTCCCAAAAATTCTGAATGCACTTTTCGAATTAATGGACGACGCGGCGTAGCTTGTTTCTGTGGTTTACTCGGAAATATTGTTGGTATAGATTCATCTGTGAATGTTCCTTCAAAGTGGCTGCTGCAAACTCTAGTATGATCTTTTACAATTAAATTAGCACGCATGTGTCTTAGTCTTTGTATCCACAGTCTTTTTATATGGGCTTTCTTTTAAACGGTGTAAAACAACCTTACTGCCATTACAGTCCACACTGTCTGAGGTGTTGCTGCATCCAGGCACACAACAGTACTTTATACCCATTCTGAAAATAAAATATGTTTTTTCTCTTATGTGTGAGGTGGAAACTAATACAAATAAATATGCCTGTAATTCATTCAGAAAAAAATGGAATTGAATATTGCACTTTAAATTATAGATTAACATGTTGTCACAGTATTATCAACATGACAGTGGATGAATATATGCACAGGACAGGTCAGGCAGGACTTCACTCAATAAAGATCTTTTATTACTAGTTTTTTGTACCCATTTATAGTCTGTTATCAGAATTCTTGATATCTATAACTTTGTTGAAATGTTTTTTTTTCTATGTATCAATATCGGCGAATTGCAACCTGCTTTATTCATAGGCACTGGTTTTATCGAATGACGATTGACGTATAGCTGTCCAATGTAAAACGTGTCTAAATATATTGTTGTTCATGCATAATAACTATTTACCTCTCTGCAGAAAACGTGCACTGATATAAGGTGAGTGAGTGAAGTTTTTTACGCCCGTGCAAATCTACGTAGGTTATTTACAGGCGATGAACATGAAAAGGATGATTAAATGAAAATGAAATGATGATGATAAATGAAATATGGGGTGGGGTGAGACACAAAGGACCGGTAAATTTTGAAGAACCACAGGAAACGGGGAGAGTTGGGTAGGGGCGGAAAATTTAGCCTATGTGGTGCACTTCTTTGCGGTCCACAAAGGGCAAGGGGTCTTTTACGTGCATGAAGCGTGTCATTCTCCACACACGTTGGCCTACTATGGTCGGCGGTAAGGGTTTCCGTATAGACCTGACAACCCCCGCGGACGAGGGCTACCCTATTCAGCCACCTAGGGTACACACTTACTTGGTCGCTCTGTAGTCGCCTCTTACGACAAGCTAGGCTCTGCTGCGGGCCTATTCGCCACCCGGGCCCCGCACGGGAGACGTGAAGCAATTTGATTCGGTGGTCTCTTTAATCTCCAATTCTGGAGGATATATTGAAGGAATCCATCTACCAAATGAAGTGTTATTGACAGAAAGGACATCATCAATATATCTGAATGTAAGATTAAATGACCTTGCCTCTTTCATCTTCTTGTTCTTTACGAGTCCCTGAAGAAATTCAGTCTCGTAAGAGTATAAAAACAAAACAGTTTGTGCCCATTTGAATGCCAATTTGTTGTTGAAAAATCTCTCCTCCGAAGGTGACAAATATGTTGTCAATGAGGAAATCAAGCATACTGCAAACTTGTTCCAGCGTGTAACAAATTTTATCTTTGAAAGATGTTTTGGAAAACGAGACGCCCGGTTAAATTTGATGAGTATATCCTAGGATTGATTTCACAGCTTGATAAAATTATGCAGTGTCCGCATTGTTGGAGGTCGTATTGGCAACGCGACGGGTGTGCTATAGCAAGCAGGAACTGCTTACTCTTCCGGAGCACCTGAGTTCACTCTTGTTTCGACTTGAGTTCGCGTTGTTGATTGATATTCAGTTTTGTATTTCCATGTTTGACATGTTGTCTGTTTTTGTCCCGTTCTTGTTGGTGTTTACTGGTTTTGCCTCTGCCCTTTCGGACTTTTGACATTCGGATACCCCATTGGTACCTCTGCTTCTTTCGTATGCGAGTAGGAAGAGTTTGAAAGTTTGCCGCCCATTCAGAGAATTGCCGAGTCGTAAGGTGTCCAAGTGAAGCTTGTATAAGGACATTCTTCAGGAGGGAAAGTATAACGATCCACCCAAGGAGCACTCATGGTTATGGTTTTTAGGAGGCCAAGGTGTTTCGAAGGCAACCTATTTCCAGTATGTAAGGAGAGAGGATCTGAATACATCTGAAATCGAACAGGGCAGGAATGAAAAGAGTGGTGACAATGACAATAACAATGACAAGATGCTGACCAGGAGCCACGTTTGGCTAATGTTAATAAGAGGGACCACGATGAAGTGAGCGATGGTGAGGACAGTAACAACAACTTCCAAAGAATGAAGATAGAAACAGGTGAAGACAAAAGGAAGGTTATCATTGTAGATGAAGTTGAGGAGGTTTACCAGTCGGACGATGAACCTGGACCGTCGGCATTGAGGAGGAGAGTCAGGATTGAGATTATCAACTTCGCGTTAATCACAAGGTGAGTGAGTGAGTTGGTGTTTTACGCCCGTGCAACGCTATATAGGTTATTTACAGGCGATGAACATGAAAAGGATGATACAATGAACATGAAATGATGATGAT
This sequence comes from Arcuatula senhousia, assembly GCA_963971305.1. Lineage (NCBI taxonomy): Eukaryota > Metazoa > Mollusca > Bivalvia > Mytilida > Mytilidae > Arcuatula > Arcuatula senhousia. The sequence continues at coordinate 14,374,457 of OZ020316.1, read as the reverse complement.
AAATGAAATATGGGATGGGGTGGGAAACACAGGGACGGTAAATTTTGAGTGAGTGAGTGAGTGAGTTGGTGTTTTACGCCCGTGCAACGCTATATAGGTTATTTACAGGCGATGAACATGAAAAGGATGATAAAATGAACATGAAATGATGATGATAAATGAAATATGGGGATGGGGTGGGAAACAAAGGACCGGTAAATTTTGAAGAACCACAGGAAAAGGGGAGAAGTGGGTAGGGGCGGAAAATTTAGCCTATGTGGTGCACTACTTGGCGGTCCACAAATGGGTCTTTTACGTGCATGAAGCGTGGCATTCTCCACACACGTTGGCCCACTATGGTCGGCGGTCAGGGTTTCCGTATTATAGACCTGACAACCCCCGCGGACGAGGGCTACCCTATTCAGCCACCTAGGGTACACACTTGGTCGCTCTGTGGGCTAAGCACTGACCCGACGTCAGAATCCCAAGACCCTTAGTCGCCTCTTACGACAAGCTAGGCTCTGCTGCGGGCCTATTCGCCACCCGGGCCCCACACGGGACTTAATCACAAGGAGAAAGAATGACGGATGGGTAGAAGTTGTCACAAGGGAACATCGGTGCAGAGCCACCACGCAGATTGATATAAACTCTATAGATTGGATAGACTACTTGAGGTATTGGGAAGCTGAAGTTTTCCAACACAAGAGTAGTCGTTACAGACTCCGACGTGTCGGATGAGGACAGTGCCATGGACACATAACTATGCATTAAACTTTTGTAAAACATTTTCCTTGCTTGGGTCCAATGTTGGTACCCACCTTTTATTAGCTCACCTGGTCAAAGGCCATGTGAGCTATTGCCATCACTTGGCGTCCGTCGTCGTCGTTAACTTTTCTTCAAACTTCTTCTCCTCTGAAACGGCTGAACAGATTCAAACCAAATTTGGTCTGATGGTACCTTAGGGTATCCCCCACAGAACTGATGTGGGGATTTTTGATTCGCCGAAAAACATGGCCGCCGTTGCTAAAAATAGACCAGGGGGTCAGACTACTGTTTTTGGCTTGTAAATCAAAAAGTATAAGAGATAGTTGAAATCTGATGCCACCCTACTGCTTCAGCATTAAAAGCTCTACAAAAGTCTGTATTTGGTCCAAGTTGTCAGATGACCCCTTAAAGGGGTTACAGCCCCTTAAAGGTAAAAAATCGCGTTTTTTATGTTTTTGCTCTCTAGTATGAAAACTATTGCAGATAGAGAAAAGCTGTTGCTTGCTTAAATGTTCAGCTCATTTAGCTTTACAAAAGTCTCCATAGGGTCGAAGTTGTCAGATGACCCCTTATAAGGGTTACGGCCCCTGAAATAATGTTTTTTCATGTTTTTGGCCTATGGAATGAAAACTATTGCAGATAGAGAAAAGCTGTTGCTTTCTTAAATGTTCAGCTAATTTAGCTGTACAAAAAAGTATCTATAGGGTTGAAGTTGTCAGATGACCCCTTATAGGGGTTACGGCCCCTAAAATGATGTTTTTTCATGTTTTTGGCCTATAGAAAGAAAACTATTGCAGATAGAGAAAAGTTGTTGCTTGCTTAAATGTTCGGCTCATTTAGCTCTACAAAAGTCTCCATAGGATTGAAGTTGTCAGGTGACCCTTAATAGGGGTTACAGCCCCTAAAATAACCTTTTTCATGTTTTTGGCCTATAGAATGAAAACTATAGCAGAAAGAGAAAAGCTATTGCTTGCTTAAATGTTCAGTTTATTTAGCTCTACAAAAGTCTCAATAGGATTGAAGTTGTCAGATGACCCTTAATAGGGGTTAAGGCCCCTAAAATAACGGTTTTTCGTGTTTTTGGCCTATAGAATGAAACCTATAGTAGATAAAGAAAAAACTGTTGCTTGCTTAAATGTTCAGCTCATTTAGCTCTACAAAATATAGGGTTGACATCAAGACTAGGTGAGCGATTTAGTCTCCTGGGAGCCTTTTGTTCATTATTATTATTACTTTAACATGACTTTGTACGGGTCCAGTTTTGGTACCCATTTCTTTTTGTTTTTCACGACTACCTATTGGTCCAGTTTCATGTGGATCCTAGCATAGGTTGTTGTTTTTTAGGGATCCTAGTTAACTCGGTATCCTTATTTTAACCTATCGGGTTAGAATATGTCAGGGATCAATAATAACCACATGTGTTCAAGAGTTTATATGGTGCTCATACTAGACTAGTTTTTTTTGTTACAAGGTTTTTCTTGTGCCAATTGTATTGTTGAACATTTTTTTTTTATTATACTTGAGATTGCTTTTGTTAAAGCGGGTAATATTTTAAATGTAATAAAGGTGTGTAATTATAACCCTGTTGTTAGTATTAACATTTTTCATGTTAATTTTATATTTTGCATAATGCTCACTGAACAGTAAAAGTTCAGGTCTAAGCGGGGGGCTGTGTAGTGAATTTTGCTTACAGTCTTTCCCCCCTTTTTCTATAATCATGGATATTTGTGTTAAAAGATTGTATTTAATATGCTCAAGGTCATAAAAGTTGAAATGTTCATAAGATTTGATCATTGATAATTTGAGTTAGGCTAAAATTACTCATTTCATGCTGTTTACCAGTAAAATTCCAGTATTTCATCATTTTTATTACCAAACTATATGTGTTGTGTTAACTAGGACAGAAGGTTACTCCATGGGTCCTGTAAGGTACCCTGGAGGTCCTACTGGTACAAATTAGGTCCTGCCTTAGGTATCTTTATTTTTATATATATATATATATATCAGATCTGTATATTGTGGATAGTTCGGAACTTGACTAGAGTCCTTTAAAGTGTCTTTGTATCCTTGTTTGCCTTGGCACTCTAGATTATTGATTTTAGATATACTGGAGTCCTAGTAGGACCCTTGGGTCCTACAAGAAGGATCTCTGGGTCCTTGTGTATATTGCATCAGAAAAGTATTTCATCAGATTTGTTGCATCAGAAAGAATTGTTTCTTTGTTCATAATTAAGTATAAATAGAGAGTTTTCTCTTGTTCAGGGGCTCCATTTACTTTTACATCAATAGAATTTCATAACTGTTCCGTCCGTTTTTTACTTAAGTCCTGACCTGCGCATCGGTTTGGGGTTGAACCCCACATAATTAAAAACCTTTTAAGGAATTTCACGATTTTTATGATTGGTGGCCATTCACACCTGTCAAATGTTTGGGGTTGAAACTCACATAAAAAAAAACTTAAGGGGATTAATTAGGGAGTTTCCCCCACCAATAAGAGGTGTGGTTCAATTAGGGAATTTCCCATTGATGTGGGTGTGTTTTAATTTGGTCACTTCCTGTCAATGGCTTGAGTCCCGTGAGGCGCCCGGGTGGCGAAAAGGCCCGCAGCAGAGCCTAGCTTGTCGTAAGAGGCGACTAAGGGTCTTGGGATTCTGACGTCGGGTCAGTACTCAGCCCACAGAGCGACCAAGTGTGTACCCTAAATGGCTGAATAGGGTGGCCCTCGTCCGCGGGTGTTGTCAGGTCTATAATACGGAAACCCTGACCACCGACCATAGTGGGCCAACGTGTGTGGAGAGTGCCACGCTTCATGCACGTAGAAGACCCCTTTGTGGACCGCCAAGTAGTGCACCACATTTTTCGTCCCTACCCGTCTCTCCCCTTTTCCTGTGGTTCTTCAAAAGTTACCGGTCCTTTGTTTCCCACCCCACCCCCATATTTCATTTATCATCATCATTTCATGTTCATTTTATCACCCTTTTCATGTTCATCGCCTGTAAATAACCTATATAGCGTTGCACGGGCGTAAAACACCAACTCACTCACTCAATGGCTTGACACTTCCTGTCAATCAATCACTTCTGTTAATCAATCAATGGGTGTAGAGAGTCTCTTTACTACTAATGTCTTAAAAATTCTTTTTTAGAATTACTATGACTCCTTTCTCTGTCCCATTATCCACTCGGAAATATTACTTTTCCAGAATCGGTAAAAAACATTTGTTTACGTGACGTGTAAAGGCCTCGTCTTCTGGAACAGGGGTCGTCTAAATGATGTGTTCGTCTTATACAAAAAATAAATAAATTGTTTTCGTGCATATTTTAACTGATTAAATGCGATAAAATTTAACTTTTACTTGGATTTTCTGTCGGGTCAAACCTTTCGTAGGTCGTGCAGGACGAAACAGTTCGGTGCTCATTTTTCAGCTGCATATAATATTCTAAATATTAAAACTTTAATTTTAAAGTTAACAATATAAATTCCACAATAGCGTGCGAGCCAAATTTGAGAATGAGATAATCTTATAAAACAAAGCTTTTAAATTGCTAATTGCAGCGCCATCTATCGATAGCCTAGGGGAGACAACACTAGAATATCTTGTCATGAATGAGTGAGTGTGTGAGTTGGTGCTTTACGCCCGTGCAACGCTATCTAGGTTATTTACAGGTGTAGAACATGAAAAGGATGATAAAATGAACAGGAAATAATGATAAATGAAATATGGGGGTGGGGTGGGACATAAAGGACCGGTAAATTTTGAGTTGGTTAGTTAGTCAGTAATTGTATTACTCCCGAGCAGCACGATCCGGGAGATGAACATGAAATGATGATGAAGTGGAGGAAATGGGGATGCAAGGCCAAACGGGAAGGAGAGTTTTGACTGCCACTGGAAATAGGAGTGATGGATAGGGACAGGAAATTTAGCCTCCTGCATATGGATCCTACGGGTCCTACTCTAACTGAGACCTGCAGCAGGGTTCTTTAAGAAGACAGTATCTTATATTAACCGCTTTTTATAATTCCAGGTTGTTGCATGTGGCTGCACCTTTGTTCAAAGTCGAAGCTGCTGTAAGATTTAGCTACACCAAGAGAAATTGCACAGAGGTGAGTGAGTGAGTTGGTGTTTAACAGCCGTGCAACGCTATATAGGTTATTTACAGGCGATGAACATGAAAAGGGTGATAAAATGAACATGAAATGATGATGATAAATGAAATATGGGGTGGAGTGGGATACAAAGGACCGGTAAATTTTGAGTGAGTGAGTGAGTTGGTGTTTTACGCCCGTGCAACGCTATATAGGTTATTTACAGGCGATGAACATGAAAAGGATGATAAAATGAACATGAAATGATGATGATAAATGAAATATGGGAATGGGGTGGGACACAAAGGACTGGTAAATTTTGAAGAACCACAGGAAAAGGGGAGAGGTGGGTAGGGGCGGAAAATTTAGCCTATGTGGTGCACTACTGGGCAGTCCACAAAGGGGTCTTTTACGTGCATGAAGCGTGGCACTCTTCACACACGTTGGCCCACTATGGTCGGCGGTCAGGGTTTCCGTATTATAGACCTGACAACCCCCGCGGACGAGGGCTACCCTATTCAGCCACCTAGGGTACACACTTGGTCGCTCTGTGGGCTGAGCACTGACCCGACGTCAGAATCCCAAGACCCTTAGTCGCCTCTTACGACAAGCTAGGCTCTGCTGCGGGCCTATTCGCCACCCGGGCCCCGCACGGGACCGGTAAATTTTGAAGAACCACAGGAAAAAGGGAGAGGTGGGTAGGGGCGGAAAATTTAGCCTATGTGGTGCACTACTTGGCGGTCCACAAAGGGGTATTTTACGTGCATGAAGCGTGGCATTCTCCACACACGTTGGCCCACTATGGTCGGCAGTCAGGGTTTCCGTATTATAGACCTGACAACCCCCGCGGACGAGGGCTACCCTATTCACCCACCTAGGATACACACTTGCACAGAGGAACCATGCAAATGGAACGCTGATTTTGTAGAGAAAGTCCTACCAGACCCTATGTCAATAAAAAGCTTCGCCGAGCGCAGCATAATACGACCGCAACATGTTGAACCGTGTACATTTTAGGCCAAATATGGATAGTCAATGGCTCTGGACATATGCAGCCTATGGTGGACTGATAAAGGTTTTTGACACATGCATCTTTTGGTGGACTTTTTAAATTCACATTTTAAAAGGCATTATTTTTTCCAAAGGAGATCAAAATCAGACCACAAATAAATGTTTCGATTTTGGCCCCTAATTACATAATAGGGGAAAAAAGGGGGGGTCGTAAAAAATAATTCTCAATTGTGTATCCACTACGGTATTTGACAAGAACAAACATGCAAAAAAAAATTCAAAATCGGATCACAAGTAAAAAAATTCAATTTTGGTCCCTAATTACATAATAAGGGGAAAAAGATGGGGTAGCAAAAATTAATTCTTAATCTTGCATCCGCTATTTGACAAGAACAAACATGCAAAAAAAATTTCAAAATCGGTCCACTAATAAAAAAAATTAGTGAGTGAGTGAGTTGGTGTTTTACGCCCGTGCAACACTATATAGGTTATTTACAGGCGATGAACATGAAAAGGATGATACAATGAACATGAAATGATGATGATATATGAAATATGGGATGGGGTGGGAAACACAGGGACGGTAAATTTTGAAGAACCACAGGAAAAGGGGAGAAGTGGGTAGGGGCGGAAAATTTAGCCTATGTGGTGCACTGCTTGGCGGTCCACAAAGGGGTCTTTTACGTGCATGAAGCGTGGCACTCTTCACACACGTTGGCCCACTATGGTCGGCGGTCAGGGTTTCCGTATTATAGACCTGACAACCCCCGCGGACGAGGGCTACCCTATTCAGCCACCTAGGGTACACACTTGGTCGCTCTGTGGGCTGAGCACTGACCCGACGTCAGAATCCCAAGACCCTTAGTCGCCTTTTACGACAAGCTAGGCTCTGCTGCGGGCCTATTCGCCACCCGGGCCCCGCACGGGATAAAAAAAATAAAAAAAATAGATTTTGGCCCTTAATTACATATCATGGAAAAAGGGGCGCGAAAGTTTATCCAGTTCATTCTTTTATTGTATGAAACATTCTTCACAAATTTCACAGCAATAAGCCAACTAGGACCGAAGTTATGGTAGAAACAATAAAATATTTGAATTTTTTGCCCCTCTTGGGCCCCTAATTTTGAAACAAAAAAAGGGAAGACCCTTCAAAATCAATCCCATTCACCCTTTTATGGTAAGGAACATAATTGCCAAAGTACAAAGCAATTGGATAACTAGAACTAAAGATATCATGGCAACAAACCTTGCCCCTTTTTGGCCCCTAATTTCGAAACCAAAACAGGTGGGTACCCCAAAATCAATCCCATCCATCCTTTAATGATAAGGTATATCACTGTGAAATTCCATTGCATTTGGATGTTATTGTGTATACACTAAAGTTAACAGACGACGACGACGACAGCATCATACCATTATACGTCCGCAAATTTTTTGCGGTCGTATAAAAATTGTTTTTTACAAGGAAAGCAAGATAGCTAAAGCCAAGAAGCGCTTGCAGCCACGGAAAGGAAGATTTTCAACAGCTACCGATGAACAGCAGCTACAGCTCCTTAACTCTCTGAAGACCGGCAAGACCAAACCAGTTACACGAAGTACTTTCAATGGCTTCTCAACCGATTTTCACTGCAAAAGGACCACGAAAGAACCACCAAGAGTACCAGAACCGCTTTCAAATCTTTATGACCCAGCCTACACCAACCTAACAGTTGACGAGCTCATCTCGAGTTAGTTAGTTAGTTATTGCTTTACTCCCAAGCAGCACGATTTCGGCTATATCCGGGAGGTGATACAATGAACATGAAATGATGATGAAGTGGAGCAAATAGGGACACAAAGGCCAATCGGGTAGGAGAGTTTTGACTGCCACTGGAAAAAGGAGTGATGGGTAGGGACGGAAAATTTTGCCTCCTGCATGGGGATCCTACGGGTCCTACTCTTACCGAGACCTTCAGCAGGGTTCTTTAACGTGCGAGGAACGTGACGTTTTTCCCAACACGGTGCACCACTATGGTTTGCGGTCAGGTTTTCCGCATTATCGCCTGACAACCCCGCATCTCTCGATGTCAGGGCTGCCCCATTCAAACACCTGGGGCAAACATCCCAGTCGCTTTGTGGGCAAAGCGGCCTGACCCCGATGTCAGGTTTCTGAGTGCTCTTAAGTGGACTTTTACCGACAAGTTTAGCGCTGCTGCGGGCCTATTCGCCTCCCGGGCCCCGCACGGGACGAGCTCCCCTCGAAGTGCTGAACCATTTCTGATTCGCTGACCATTTCATATGAAACCTCCCTATACATCAATGACATTACAACATCACTGAGCACATGTATGACTTGGTTTAATATGAGAATTGGACGCATCACATCTTCTACCGTGAGTGAGTGAGTTGGTTTTTAACGCCCGTGCAACGCTATATAGGTTATTTACAGGCGATGAACATGAAAAGGATGATACAATGAACATGAAATGATGACGATATATGAAATATGGGATGGGGTGGGGAACACAGGGACGGTAAATTTTGAAGAACCACAGGAAAAGGGGAGAAGTGGGTAGGGGCGGAAAATTTAGCCTATGTGGTGCACTACTTGGCGGTCCACAAAGGGGTCTTTTACGTGCATGAAGCGTGGCATTCTCCACACACGTTGGCCCACTATGGTCGGCAGTCAGGGTTTCCGTATTATAGACCTGACAACCCCCGCGGACGAGGGCTACCCTATTCAGCCATCTAGGGTACACACTTGGTCGCTCTGTGGGCTGAGCACTGACCCGACGTCAGACTCCCAAGACCCTTAGTCTTCAGGGTGTACTCCATACAACAATAGACAACCCTTCCACCTCTTTATTGATCATTTATCTGTGATCATTCCCCGAAGCAACTCAATGTTCCAGCAGTTTAATGGGGAAAAGAAACTGCCCTCAGAGAGTTTCAACAGGTGATGTCCATACACAGTCCACACTAACTTTAAGATGAAGCAACTTGATTTCTTATTGACCTGACGAACACTTTTATTGGCACTGATGCAGTGTTTGACTGTGACTGCCATGGGACACATGTAGTGGAGGTAAAATGTCCCTACAAGCATCGTACCAGCATCCTGCCTGAGTATGTAAACGATCCTAATGCTTGTCTCACCAACTCAGTAAAGACGTCTCATAAGTAATATAGTCAAGTACAGCTACAGGTGTATGTTCATGATAGACCTTGCTGCTACTTTGTTGTTTGGGGTGAAAAGTTTTTAAATTGTTAGCAATGTGGCAACAGATAACAGCTTTATGGACAACATGCTGCGCTCCTGTCAGACTTTTTTTTATAAATGTAATTCTTTCTGAGCTGCTAACCCGAAAGCTAACAACCGAATCAAAAAATGATGCTCTCCAAGAAAATAAGACAACCAGAACTATAAATTTAAGTGGTTTCACATGGAATGTGTCAAGATGAAAAGAGCCCCAAAGAACGCATGACATTGTCCTTATTGCAGGAAGAAGTAAAATTAGACACTCTTTTGACTGACTAATTGTACATTTTGGTGAAATGTGGAAAAAGACAATTGATATGTGGAGAATATAAATGTTTGCTACATACTTACACCTTATATGGTTTGATAATTATTTTTTTTTATTTTTGTTATCATTATGATTGTTTTGTTTTGACAAGAGGCTCCCAGGAGCTTGAATCGCTCACCTGGTCTTGATGTCAACCCAATGAAAACGTTTGTATAGCTGAATAAGCTATATGTTTAAGCAAGAAAAAGCTTTTCTCCATCTGCAATAGTTTTGATTCTATAAGCAAAAACACTATTTTTCACCTTTCAAGGGCAATAACCCCTTTAAGGGGTCATATGACAATTTCGACCCTATGAATACTTTTGTAGAACTAAATGAGCTGAACATTTAAGCGAGCAATAGCTTTTCTCTATCTGCAATTGTTTTCATTCTATAGGCCAAAAACACTATTTTTTGCCTTTAAGGGGCTGTAACCCCTATAAGGGTTCATCTGACAACTTCGACCCTATGGAGACTTTTGTAGGGCTAAATGAGCTGAACATTTAAGCAAGCAACAGCTTTTCTCTATCTGCAATAGTTTTCATTCTATAGGCCAAAAACACTATATTTCGGCTTTAAGGGGCTGTAACCCATATAAGTGGTCATCTGACAACTTTGACCCTATGGAGACTTTTGTAGAGCTAAATGAGCTGAACATTGAAGCAAGCAACAGCTTTCCTCTATCTGCAATAGTTTTCCTTCTATAGGCCAAAAACACTATTTTTCGCCTTTAAGGGGCTGAACCCCTATAAGGGGTCATCTGACAACTTCGACCCTATGGAGACTTTTGTAGAGCTAAATGAACTTAACATTTAAGCAAGCAACAGCTTTTCTCTATCTGCAATAGTTTTCATTCTATAGGCAAAAAACACTATTTTTCGCCTTTAAGGGGCTGTAACACCTATAAGAGTAATCTGACAACTTTGACCCTATGAAGACTTTTGTAGAGCTAAATGAGCTGAACATTTAAGCAAGCAACAACTTTTCTCTATCTGTCATAGTTTTCATTCTGTAAGCCAAAAACATGAAAAAATGCCATTTTTCACCTTTAAGGGGCCGTAACTCCTATAAGGGGTCATCTGACAACTTGGACTCAATACAAAGTTTTGTAGAGATTTTGATGCTGAAGCAGTAGCGTGGCATCAGATTTCATTTATCTCTTATACTTTTTGATTTACAAGCCAAAAACAGTAGTCTGACCCCCCCTGGTCTATTTTTAGTAACAGCGGCCATGTTGTTTAGACGGCGGTCACCATTTGTGCAAACTTGGTAGAGGACATCCCATAGATGAAGTGTGCAAAGTTTCAAATCAATCCCTTCAGTCGTTTCCGAGGAGAAGATTTTCAAAGAAAAGTTAACGGCGACGGACGACGACGACGACGGACGCCAAGTGATGGCAATAGCCCACATGGACCTTCGGTCCAGGTGAGCTAAAAAGAATAGCACTGTCACCTACATCCTCGGAAACCCAGGGTTTCTTCTCTCGCTTACTCATTCATCACCCCTGGGACATTACGCATGAAATACTTCGTTTTTGATAGTTTTGTATCGAGCTTCCTGATTGGTCGCTTTACATTTGTCTAATGCGATTCAATGAAAGAGTAGGCGAGAGAAGAACCCCTGGGATTCCGAGGATGTGTCACCTACATATAACAGAATTTTACAATATGACCTTTTGACACATGCAGTCTTTCCACCCACATTTCACAAGGCATTCAATTTTTTTAGCTCACCTGACCCGAAGTCAGGTGAGCTATTGCCATCACTTGGCGTCCGTCGTCCGTTAGCTTTTTTCAAACATCTTCTTCTCTGAAAACGCAGCCAAACTTGATATGGTTGTTCCTAAGGGTATTGTGCAAAAAGTTTGCGTTGGGATTGTTGATACGTCAAAAAACATGGCCGCTGTTACTAAAAATAGAACAGGGGGGGGGGGGGTCAAATACAGTATTTTGCAAATAACTCAAAAACGGTAACAGATATCAAAATTCTGGCAGGAGAAAAGTGATCAGCACCTCAAGATCTACCTACCCTGAAATATTGAAGAAAATCCAACAACCCATGTAGGAGTTATTGCCCTTTTTGAGGATTTTTTGCAAATTTTGCACCTGTTTAGCTCAATATCTTGAAAACTATACAAGATCTTTGAGAAATTTAAATTGCATGCTGTTAACACATCAAGATCTACAAAATATGTAATAGGGTCAACGTTGTAGGAACTTTCTTTTCAGGAGTTATTGCCCTTAGGAGGTCAAAATTGAGCATTTTAGCAGCATTTCCTCATTACATTGAAAACGTTAACTCCTCTGACTCTTTAAGTCCAATTGGAAAAAACTTGGTATAGTTGTTTATTAGCATTAGATGTATAGAACTGATGTGGGGATTTTTGATTGGTTGTAAAACATGGCCACTGTGGCTAAAAATAGAACATTAGGTTAAACTGCATTTTTTGCTAATAACCCAAAAAGAGTAACAGATTTTTTGATTTTGATTGAGAACAAAAGTGACCAGCACCTTTAGATCCACCATATTGTCAGATGACCCCCTTATAAATCTTATGACCCTTTTAACGTCAAATAGATTTTGACTAATAACCTTTACTAGCGATGCAGGCTCCTGGGAGCCTCTTGTTTTTTTCTATCAAAGGACCATCTCTTCGAAAAGGTCTGCTGCAACTCTCAGATGATAAAATTTTATCCGTCTTGCCCAAAAACATCAACGTTTACTCGTACAGTGAAAATAAATCACTGACGTTAAGTTAGCATGTTCCGATAACCTCGCAAATATATATATCAAACAAGAGGCTCCCAGGAGCCTGAATCGCTCACCTGGTCTTGATGTCAACCCTATGATGAACTTTGTAAAGTTAAATAACCTGAACATTTAAGCAAGCAACAGCTTTTTGTCTTTCAGCAAGTTTTCATTCTGTAGGCCAAAAACGTGCAACATGTTATTTCTAGGGCTGTCTTGACAACTCTATAGAGACTTTTTTTTTGAGAGCTTAATGAACCGAACATTAAAGCAACCAACCAATTTTCTTTTTCTGCTGTAGTTTTTATTATATAAGCCAAAAACATGTAAACATGTTAATTTAGGGACTGTAACCCCCCTAATAGGGGTCATCTGACAACTTCGACCATATGACGACTTTACTAGAGCTAAATGAGCTGTACATTTAAGCAAGCAACAGCTTTTCTCTATCTACAATAGTTTTCATTCTACAAGCCAAAAACACTATTTTTCGCCTATAAGGGGCTGTATCCCCTATTATAAGGGGTCATCTGACAACTTCGACACTATGAATACTTTAGTAGAGCTAAATGAGCTGAACATTTAAGCAAGCGACAGCTTTTCTCTATCTGCAATAGTTTTCATTCTACAGATCAAAAACACTATTTTTTGCCTTTAAGGGGGTTACAGCCCATCTGACAATTTTGACCCTATGAAAACTCTAGTAGAGCTAAATGAGTTGAACATTTAAGCAAGCAACAGCTTTTCTCTACCTGCAATAGTTTTAATTCTACAGGCCAATAAAAAGCTTCGCCGATTGCAGCATGATACGACCGCAACATGTTGAACCCTGTACATTTTAGGCCCAATATGGATAGTCTATTGCTCTGGACACATGCAGCCCATGGAGGACTGACAAAGATTTTTGACACATGCTTCTCTGATGGACTTTCGACCCAGGGGGTAAAAATATAAATTTTCAATTTTGTATTCTACTCTTGAAAAGAATAATGTTTGGGGAAACAATGAAAAATTGAAGCAGAATTTTTTTTTAAATTATGATTACGGCCCCTTTGGTAATGAGCGAAAAAAAGGTATGGGTCGCAAAAATTTATTCTTAAATTTAGAATTGCTACTTGGCAAGGATGAAATTGTAATAAAAAATTTTAAAACCAGACCAGAAATAAAAAAGTTACGATTTTGGTCCCTTTTGGTGCCTAATAACATAACAGTAACAAGAATTTTAAAAAAATCAATTTCGGCCCCTTTTGGCCCCTTATTATGTAACAGGTGAAAGAGGGGTGGGGTTGCAAAAATAATTTCTCAAATTTGGATTCACTACTTGACAAAAAGAAACTTGCAAAAAAAAATTTCAAAAACAAACCAGAAATTAAAAAGTTTTGATTACGGCCCCTTTTAGCCCCTAATTACATAACAAGGGGATGGTCAAAAAAATTAATTCTCAAATTTGGATTCGCTACCTGACAAGAATAAACTTGCAAAAAAAATTTCAAAATCGGACCACAAATAAAAAAAGTTTCGATTTTGGCCCCATTTGGCCCCTAATTACGTAATAGGGGAAAAAGGGGGGGGTCGCAAAAATTAATTCTTAATTGTGTAAATGAGCTAAACATTTAAGCAAGCAACAGCTTCTCTCTACCTGCTAGTTTTCATTTCATAGGCCAAAAACATGAAAAAAACATTATTTTAGGGGCTGTAGCCCCTATAAGGGGTCATCTGACAACTTCGACCCTATGGAGTTTTTTGTAGAGCTAAATGAGCTGAACAATTAAGCAAGCAACAGCTTTTTGCTATCTGCAATAATTTTCATACTATAGGGCAAAAACGTGAAAAAATGCTATTTTTCACCTTTAAGGGGCCGTAACCCCTATAAGGGGTCTTCTGACAACTTCGACCAAATGGAGACTTTTGTAGAACTTTTGATCCTGAAGCAGTAGGGTGGCATCAGATTTCATCTATCTCTTATACTTTTTGAATTACAAGCCAAAAACAGTAGTCTGACCCCCAGGTCTATTTTTAGCCACGGCGGCCATGTTTTTTGACGAATCAGAAATTGAAACATTACTATAGTGCAGGACACCCTAATGATCAATCATACCAAGTTTCATTAAATTCTGTTTAGTAGTTTCAGAGGCATCCTCGGAAACCCAGGGGTTCTTCATTCGCATACTCATTCATCACGTGATGAATGAGTATGCGAATGAAGAACCCCTGGGTTTCCGAGGATGTTTCAGAGGAGAAGAATTGAAAAAGTTATTGTAAGAACAAACAAAAAAGTTGCAATTTTGGCCCCTTTTGGCCCTTAATTTCTAAACCAAAAAAGGGGGGACTCCCAAAATCAATCCCATCCATCCTTTAATGGTAAGAAATATCATTGTCAAATTTCATTGCATTTGGATAACTAGAACTAAAGTTATCGTGTATACACTAAAGTTAACAGACGACGACGACGACAACGACAACGACGACGACAGCATCATACCATTATACGTCCGCAAATTTTTTGCGGTCGTATAAAAACACTATTTTTGGCCTTTAAGTACCCCTATAAGAGGTCATCTGACAACTTCGACCCTATAAGGACTTTTGTAGAACTAAATAGCCGAACATTTAAGCAAGCAACAGCTTTTCTCTATCTGCAATAGTTTTCATTCTATAGGCCAATAACACTATTTTTGGCCTTTAAGGGGCTGTTAGTTAGTTAGTTATTGCTTTACTCCCAAGCAGCGCGATTTCGGCTATATCTGGGAGATGAACATGAAATGATGATGAAGTGGAGGAGTGAGTGAGTGAGTGAGTTGGTGTTTTACGCCCGTGCAACGCTATATAGGTTATTTACAGGCGATGAACATGAAAAGGATGATAAAATGAACATGAAATGATGATGATAAATGAAATATGGAGATGGGGTGGGAAACAAAGGACCGGTAAATTTTGAAGAACCACAGGAAAAAGGGGAGAGGTGGGTAGGGGCGGAAAATTTAGCCTATGTGGTGCACTACTGGGCGGTCCACAAAGGGGTCTTTTACGTGCATGAAGCGTGGCACTCTCCACACACGTTGGCCCACTATGGTCGGCGGTCAGGGTTTCCGTATTATAGACCTGACAACCCCCGCGGACGAGGGCTACCCTATTCAGCCACCTAGGGTACACACTTGGTCGCTCTGTGGGCTGAGCACTGACCCGACGTCAGAATTCCAAGACCCTTAGTCGCTTCTTACGACAAGCTAGGCTCTGCTGCGGGCCTATTCGCCACCCGGGCCCCGCACGGGACTGAAGTGGAGGAAATGGGGACACAAGGCCAATCGGGTAGGAGAGTTTTGACTGCCCCTGGTAAAGGGAGTGATGGGTAGGGACGGGAAATTTTGCCTCCTGCATGGGGATCCTACGGGTCTTGCTCTTACCGAGACCTGCAGCAGGGTTCTTTAACGTGCGAGGATCGTGATATTTTTCCCAACACGGTGCACCACTATGGTTTGCGGTCAGGTTTCCCGCATTATCGCCTGACGACCCCGCATATCTCGATGTCAGGGCTGCCCCATTCAACCACCTGGAGCACACATCCCAGTCGCTTTGTGGGCGAAGCGGCCTGACCCCGATGTCAGGTTTCTGAGCGCTCTTTAGTGGCCTTTGACCGACAAGCTTAGCGCTGCTGCGGGCCTATTCGCCTCCCGGGCCCCGCACGGGATTTAAGGGGCTGAAACCCTTATAAGGGGTCATCTGACAACTTCGACCCTATGGAGACTTTTGTAGAGCTTAATGAGCTGAACATTTCAGCAAGCAACAGCTTTTCTCTATCTGCAATAGTTTACATTCTATAGGCCAAAAACACTATTTTTCGCCTGTAAGGGGCTGTTACCCTTATAAGGGGTCATCTGATAACTTCGACCCTATGGAGACTTTTGTAGAGCTTAATGAGCTGAACATTTAAACAAGCAACAGCTTTTCTCTATCTGCAATAGTTTTCATACTATAGGGCAAAATCATTAAAAAATGCTATTTTTCACCTTGAAGGGGCCATAACCCCTATAAGGGGTCATCTGACAACTTTGACCAAATGGAGACTTTTGTAGAACTTTTGATCCTGAAGCAGTAGCATGGCATCAGATTTCATCTATTTCGTATACTTTTTGAATTACAAGCCAAAAACAGTAGTCCGACCCCCCTGTTATATTTTTAGCCAGGGCGGCCATGTTTTTTAACGAATCAAAAATCGAAACACAACTTTTATGCAGGACACCCTAAGGATCAATCATACCAAGTTTCATAAAATTCTGTTCAGTTGTTTCAGAGGGGAAGATTTTTGAAAAATTGTTAACAGACGACGATGACGGACGCCAAGTGATGGCAATAGCTCACATGGACCGTCGGTCCAGGTGAGTTAAAAACAAAAAACTGTAACAATACAACCAGAAAGTATTTTCATTCAATAAAGATACGTTTTTATTGTTTATGTCCCGTGCGGGGCCCGGGTGGCGAATAGGCCCGCAGCAGAGCCTAGCTTGTCGTAAGAGGCGACTAAGGGTCTTGGGATTCTGACGTCGGGTCAGTGCTCAGCCCACAGAGCGACCAAGTGTGTACCCTAGGTGGCTGAATAGGGTAGCCCTCGTCCGCGGGGGTTGTCAGGTCTATAATACGGAAACCCTGACCGCCGACCATAGTGGGCCAACGTGTGTGGAGAGTGCCACGCTTCATGCACGTAAAAGACCCCTTTGTGGACCGCCCAGTAGTGCACCACATAGGCTAAATTTTCCGCCCCTACCCACCTCTTCCCTTTTTCCTGTGGTTCTTCAAAATTTACCGGTCCTTTGTTTCCCACCCCATCTCCATATTTCATTTATCATCATCATTTCATGTTCATTTTATCATCCTTTTCATGTTCATCGCCTGTAAATAACCTATATAGCGTTGCACGGGCGTAAAACACCAACTCACTCACTCACTCATTGTGTTTACCTTTTATACCGGAAGACTTGAACGTTGTATGACGGAATTTTTTCCGTTTTTGTTTCCACGTTTGACGTCATTAACGTCATCCTCACGCTTGAATAACGGTAAAATTTCAGAAAAAAATGTCAAGTTAGTTAGTTAGTTATTGCTTTACTCCAAAGCAGCGCGATTTCGGCTATATCCGGGAGATGGACATGAAAGTGGTGATACAATGAACATGAAATGATGATGAAGTGGAGGAAATGGGGACACAAGGCCAATCGGGTAGGAGAGTTTTGACTGCCACTGGAAAAAGGAGGGATGGGTAGGGACGGGAAATTTTGCCTCCTGCATGGGGATCCTACGGGTCCTACTCTTACCGAGACCTGCAGCAGGGTTCTTTAACGTGCGAGGAACGTGACACTTTTCCCAACACGGTGCACCACTATGGTTTGCGGTCAGGTTTTCCGCATTATCGCCTGACGACCCCGCATCTCTCGATATCAGGGCTGCCCCATTCAACCACCTGGGGCACACATCCCAGTCGCTTTGTGGGTAAAGCGGCCTGACCCCGATGTCAGGTTTCTGAGCGCTCTTTAGTGGACTTTTACCGTTAAGCTTAGCGCTGCTGCGGGCCTATTCGCCTCCCGGGCCCCGCACGGGACGAAAAAAGTCAAGGAGCGTGGGAAAATTAAAAATAACAAAATAATAATAAAAGGTGTTGTACAGTGGCTAGTTAAAAGGTAAACAAAACAATAGTTTAGATGGTAAAACCACATTTAAAAGGTAAAAGCCAAAACAGAAAATCACAATAAAAGGTTAAACTAATAATAAACTAACTAAAAGATTCCCAAATTTTCGGACTACAAGCCCTTCCTAAGGGGCTAAGAGAATAAGAACGATGTTGACACATCTGACCGGAACCGAATGGCGAGTGTAGACCAAAGGTATACCACCTGCGGAGACGAGTTTGTTTGCAAAGACTTACAATAACAAAAAGCAAACTTGAGTCCAGTTCTAACATCTCTTTCATCCTCGGAAACCCAGGGGTTCTTCATTCGCATACTCATTCATCACTGAGTATGCGAATGAAGAACCCATGGGTTTCCGAGGATGAATGAGTATGCGAATGAAGAACCCCTGGGTTTCCGAGGATGCATCTCTTTAGAACTGTCAGGAATCTGTTCTAATTCTGTTCTGTTGACAGTTCTAGGACAGTTTATGACAAGCCCTGTCCTGTCATAGAACAGTTCTGGACAGTTCTATCCCGTGACAAAAAAACTGTTCTAGCCCCTGACCGTTCGAACCTGTTCTGTGCCCTGACAGCTTAGAACTGTTCTAGCCTCGGACAGTTCTACCCCCTGACAGTTCTAATTATGACGATTTCAGAACAGTATAGAATAAAGAATTGTCTGGTTAAAATGAATTTATATATCGAGTTTCATTAAATAATAATGCTGGAAATATGCGCATTTTCCAAATTAAGATTCTAAGGTGTCAGGGCCTAGAACAGTTCTAAGCTGTCAGGGCCTAGAATAGCTCTAAAGGTGTCATGGGTTAGAACAGGAAATGGCAGTTCTACCCTAGAACAGGTTATGACAGCTGCTGTCCAGGGTTAGAACAGTTCTAGAACTGCCAGGAGAGCTGGACAATAGAGATGTTAGAACTGGGCTCAACTGTACGTCATCAAAATGTAAGAGAATCAACAGGAAAAGGAGAGGTAGGTAGGGACAAAATCAGTCCACCTGGAGCAATATATTAAGTGAGTGTGAGCCCACGTGGAGCACTATTTAAAGTGAGTGGGCGAAATTTTGTTTTCGCCCCCGTAAAGCCACACAGGCCACTCAAATGCGACTAACATGAAAAGGATGATAAAATGAATATGAAATGATGACGATAAATGAAATATGGGGGTGGTATAGGAACAAAGAAACAGCAAGTTCTAAGTAAACAACTGTCGTTTTACATTGATGCCAAAGGGTTGAAATAATCCTAAAAATTTGATTATTCTCTGTTCAAGAAATTGTTTTTGTTTCTCGCCAGAACAAGTTTCAAGGAAAACGTTTATCTGCATATCGTGGACGCTGTGGTTGGGCAAACAAAAGTGCTGACCGACTGGGCAATCTTCGCATTTAAGAACGCTCCGTCTGTGTTCGGCGAACCTGTCTCCTAGCCGACGGTAGGTTTCCCCTTTGTAGATTTTACAACACTTGGCACAGCGGATGGCGTAGATAACATTTTCAGACATGCAGGTGAAACTTGAAAGTGTTTGAGGGACCGACTATCTGCTCAGTCTCCCAGTTGATGTTGCATGTAACACATATAGGTCGACCACAACCCCTGGTGCCTGAAAAGTTGGAGCAAGGGCGTCTAGTGGCATTGTTGTAAGAGCTTGCAACTAGATGTTGTCTCAAACTCTTTCCCTTGCAGAAAACAGTCAGGTTAGTTATTGCTTTATTCCCAAGCAGCGCGATTTCGGCTATATCCGGGAGATGAACATGAAAGTGGTGATACAATGAACATGAAATGATGATGAAGTGGAGAAAATGGGGACACAAGGCCAATCGTGTAGGAGAGTTTTGACTGCCACTGGAAAAAGGAGTGATGGGTAGGGACGGGAAATTTTGCCTCCTGCATGGGGATCCTACGGGTCCTACTCTTACCGAGACCTGCAGCAGGGTTCTTTAACGTGCGAGGAACGTGACATTTTTCTTTGTGGGAAACAAAGGACCGGTAAATTTTGAAGAACCACAGGAAAAGGGGAGAGGTGGGTAGGGGCGGAAAATTTAGCCTATGTGGTGCACTACTTGGCGGTCCACAAAGGGGTCTTTTACGTGCATGAAGCGTGACACTCTTCACACAAGTTGGCCCACTATGGTCGGCGGTCAGGGTTTCCGTATTATAGACCTGACAACCCCTGCGGACGAGGGCTACCCTATTCAGCCACCTAGGGTACACACTTGGTCGCTCTGTGGGCTGAGCACTGACCCGACGTCAGAATCCCAAGACCCTTAGTCGCCTCTTACGACAAGCTAGGCTCTGCTGCGGGCCTATTCGCCACCCGGGCCCCGCACGGGACAAGTTCGCTTTGAACGTGCAATGTTATATCTTATGAATTTTCCGATGTATAATTAAAGATTTCTAGAGGATGCAAAGCATCCGAAATGAAATCTAGTATACGAGGAAATGAATAAGATATAACATTGCAATTTCCCACCCACCCTGCCCCAGGGTCAATTTACCAAAATATTTATTAATGAACTTTACCCAACATAAAAAAAAACCAAAATATAAAACAAAAACAAAACAAAACTAGGAAAAACTGTTTTAGTGCACTAAAACTGATGTCTCCCCTTCCTTAAACCTTGAGGTCAAAAGGTCAGTCACAATGACATACATTGTACAACAAATTGTTTAATAATTATAAATCTACATTCAAAAGCCCAATGTCAAAGGATAAAAAAAGTTATGGCCTGGAAAGCTTTGCATGCCAAATTAGCTTTTATTTGACATTGTAGTCACAGGTCAAGGTCATTAACGTTAGTGACACATTGTTCCCATGATGACACATTATCATGTCAAAATTCAAAGCTTTTTGTTTAAAGGATTAAAATATATATGGCCCAGACATGTTTAACATGTAAAAATAGCATTAATATTATCTTGAAGTCAAAGGCCAAGGTCATATGAAGGTCATTCTGGTAGGCGACCCATCATCTTATGGTGATACATGCACATGTCAAATATTATAGACCTATGTCAAAGAACAAAAAAGTTATGACACAGACACACTTTCCATGTAAAATTTAGGTCAAGGTCATATGAAGGTCATTCAGGTTCACACCACATCGTCCTATGGTGATACATCAACATGCCAAATATAAAAGCCCTATGTCAAAGAACAAAAAAGTTATGGCCCAGAACACTTTGGATGTAAAATGAGCATAAATTTGATCTTGAGGTCAAGGTCATATGAAGTTCATTCTGGTACGGGACACATTGTCTCATGGTGATACATCCACATGCCAAATATCAAAGCCCTTTGTCAAAGAACAAAAAAAGTTATGGCCCGGAACACTTTGGATGTAAAATTAGCATAATTTGACCTTGAGGTAAAAGGTAAAGATCATGTGAAGGTCATTCTGGTATGCAACACATCGTCTCATGGTGATACATTCACATGTCAAATATTATAGCCCTATGTCAAAGAACAGAAAAGTTAAGGCACAGACACACTTTCCATGTAAAATTAGCATTAATTTAACCTTTAGGTCAAAGGTCAAGGTCATACGAAATCATTCTGGTACGTGACACATCGTCTTATAGTGATACATCCACATGCCAAATATCAAAGCCCTATGTCAAAGAACAAAAAAGTTATGGCCTGAAACACTTTGGATGTAAAATTAGCATTAATTTGATCTTGAGGTCAAAGGTCAAGGTCATCTGAAGTTCATTCTGGTACGCAACACATTGTCTCATGGTGATACATCCACATGCCAAATATCAAAGTCCTTTGTCAAAGAACAAAAAAGTTATGGCCAGGAACACTTGGATGTAAAATTAGCATTAATTTGACCTTGAGGTAAAATGTCAAGGTCATATGAAGGTCATTCTGGTATGCGACATATTGTCTCATGGTGATACATCCACATGTCAAATATCAAAGTCCTTTGTCAAAGAACAAAAAAGTTATGGCCCGAAACACTTTGGATGTAAAATTAGCATTAATTTGACCTTGAGGTCAAAGGTCAAGGTCATACGAAGGTCATTCTGGTACGCGACACATCGTCTTATGGTGATACATCCACATGCCAAATATCAAAGCCCTATCTCAAAGGATAAAAAAGTTATGGCCCGGACACGCTTTGTATGAGAAGAAGAAGAAGAAGAATAAGAAGAAGAACTGACACAAAAACAATATGTCTCCCCCTTCTGGGAAGGGGAGACATAAAAAACCCCACAAGACAGCAACATGAAAAAAAAATTATGAAATAAATAATAATAATAATAAAATAAACAAATAATAATTAAAAAAAATATATATATATAATGATAAACATAAATTATGTCCACAAATGTATTGGTCTGAAGAATTTATAGAATAATTATGAATTAATCTTTTCCATATTCCTAGTCTACCTTTGCTCCTGATATGGATGTCTATTATAGTGTTCTTGGTCGATTTGTAGAATTCAGAAGGCCAGTCATGATCAGTGGTGATACAGTTTATTTGAAAAAACATTGACATTAATTTTGATGTGGAATATTTTGAATATAGATGTGTAAAATTGTAATTAAATTAAGTATGCTTATTTCTTCTTTTTTTAAAATTTTCATTGGATTATTTCCCTTTGTTCATTGTGTTGTAATTTTGATATGTTTAGGATAATAACAAAATTGTTGTAATGAGATTATAAAATCAAAAGCATTAAAATAAGTGTCTTACCTGCTTATATAGGATGTCGTCAGGTGTGTGCCCAGTGTTTTTCATACCTGAGTGAACTTTAAACAGCTGATTGGATATGCAAATGAGTTACATTTGAAGGCTATTGCAATGTTATATCTTATTCATTTCCTCGTATAATCTAGATTTCATTTCGGATGCTTTGCATCCTCTAGAAATCTTTATTTTTTTTATATTCGGATACCGCTTCGGTACCTTAATTATTGCTTCTTGCACTTCATATATGAAGGTCAACATATGTTTATGCATTTTTTATGTAGGAAATCTGTTTATAACAATATACAATGTAAATATAGATTAGGTTTCAATAGTGAAAAATTGATAAAAGATTAAGTTCACAGGAAAACATTATACTGATATTTCCTTGTAATGTTTTGGATGCAAATATATCAGTTGGTCTTATGGCATAACGTTTTTTGCTGATAAAAGTATTTTTTATTATTAACAGGAGGAAAAGATTGCCTGCAACCAATTGACCAGGCTGACATCGAATTTACTTATACTTTATGTAAAGCATCGACTAGATTGGGGTCAGATTTATTTGACAAACTAGCAAATGACAGTCTTAAAGCGATGGATTTGGATGCACTTAAACAGTATTTTTATTTGCGAGATAAATTAGGTTCTATGTAATACCTTTGACTTGACCGGATCTTATAGTTTCAACACACAGAAGACTGCTAAAGGCTCAAGATGTTAACAATTTCTGAAATGTTTTAATGATAAACCACACTAACGATGTTACTTATTATTCAAATATTATATGTGTCTACGATTGCAAGCAATATCTTGGCAGCACATGTACATTTTCTTCTAATACATAATTTGTAGCTAGCAATTTTAGAAATTTACCGTTTTTTATTTTTAGCTCACCTGACCCGAAGGTCAGGTTTAAGCTATTGTCATCACTTGGTGTCCGTCGTCGGTAAACATTTTAAAACGTTAACTCCTCTGACACCATAGGTCAAATTGCAACCAAACGTGGTTTAAGAACGCAACTGTCTGTTGTGTAGCCTGGTGAATGTTTAAACAGTAGGCTGAGATGGACCTTTCGTTGGATTCTTAATTTCGTGGTTTGTTTATGTTGCTTAAAGGAATCAACCCGTGCGGGTTCCGGGTGGCGAATAGGCCTGCAGCAGCACTAAGCTTGTCGGTAAAAGTCCATTTAAGAGCGCTCAGAAACCTGACATCGGGTCAGGCCGCTTTGTGGGCAAAGCGACTAGGATGTGTACCCTGGGTGGTGGAATGGGGCAGCCCTGCCATCGAGAGATGCGGTGTCGTCAGGCGATAATGCGGAAAACCTGACTGCAAATGATAGTGGTGCACCGTGTTGGAAAAAATGTCACGTTCCTCTCACGTTAAAGAACCCTGATGCAGGAGATAAATTGAAGATAGCATTATTCGGTTGCATTCTTCTATAGAATTTTGAATGATGACAAAATGTTTCTATTGTACTTCTTAACTGCCATGTAGGTGACCACTTTTTTTAAGTCGCACGAGGTTTGAGGCCTCATGAAAGGGTGTTAGTAATATTAAGCTAAATTCGGACGACATCCAAATAGACGCCATTTCATCTGTTTTAAAAGAAACTAGGTTTTATTGAACATAATTGTTCTTTTATTTTTTTTAAAAAACTTTTCTTGGTTTGTTTTAATATTGTTGTATCCAGTAATATACTTTTATTTTTAACTTTTATTTTGTTTATAAGAGTTTTTCAACTTGGAAATTAAATTGAATACTATTGATAATATTTTAATGTTGTTTTCGAATTGATGTATTTGTTTGCACAGTATAGAATCCTGGAACTAGTAAAGCAACAGCTGATGATACATATAGTGATACTGAACCAGGCAGTGCATGTGCTGGTTAAAGAAAGAGGGATGGTTTAGAGGATAAAATAGCACAGCTGGATAAGTCTTCAAAGGTGGATGCAGTAGTTGGTTTGAAGGAGAAGGCGAGAGCTTTATGTATTCAGGCAGCGCCAAGTACACCTTTAATTTTACCAACACTAGATGAACTCGCAAAAGTTGCTAGAACGGCTGGTCACGAGGTACCTGAAACCGTAGAGGAGCTTGCGTGGGTTGGGAAACAAAGGACCGGTTAATCAAGGAGAACCACAGGTAAAGGGGAGAGGTGGGTAGGGGCGGAAAATTAGCCCATATCGTGCACTACTTGGCGATCCACAAAGGGGTCTTGTACGTGCATGAAGCGTAGCACTCTCCACACACGTTAGCCCACTATGGTCGGCAATCAGGGTTTCCGTATCTTAGACCCCGTTTACACTTGTAAAAATAAAGATCGATCTATAATTGAATCGATTTTAAAAAGATCGCTTGCATTTACACTACAAGTAGCAAGATCGATCGCAATCGATCTTTTTAAGAGCGGTGCGTTTATACTTGCAAATATTTGAGTCGCTTTTATCTACTTTTGTCAACAAACCGCTAAAAATAGAGGTAGTAAAAATAGACCCATGTTTAGCTTTCATTTAGCGCACTTTTCAGAAAAAGAAAATGGAAGGATTGAACATTTTTTGCACGTTGTTGCTACGTTTGACTTCATAGTATTTAGTTTTTAGCCGCTTGATTCTTGTCCGGCAATCATTGATTGGCATTCCTTTCAAACTCGGGAATTCTATCTTTGATATCACTGGCTATACGTTTATATATTTTAAGGTTCCTTCTCGGTTGGCTTTCAAGTTGATCTTGAACAAATTCGTCTCCCCATAATTCGATCAATAGATTACTTTCTTCAAACGTCCACGCTTCTCCTCGTATTCCATCCATGGTTGTTGTGACACGTGTGTTTTTTCCGCCACACTTGCGCAGTTGCATTTTAACTTTTATAAAGATCGATTGCAATCGATTTGAGCGTTTACACCCCCAAAAAGATCGATTCAAAAAAGATCGATCTTTTTAAGACTACCTCACGGGGTAGTCTTTTTTTAGTTCGATTGAAGATCGATCTAAGTCGTTTACACTGACAAAAAGATCGATCTTTTTTGCATCGATTCAAAAAAGATCGATCTTTTCGTCTAGTGTAAACGGGGTCTTAGACATGGCCACCCTATTTAGCCACCTAGGGTACACACTTGGTCGCTCTGTGGGCCGAGCACTGATCCGACGTCTGAATAAAAGGACCCTCAGTCGCCTCTTACCATTTTACCATGGATTGACCTTGAAGTACTTCAAGGTCATTTATGTGAAGGTCAAGGTTACACAAATTATCAATTGAAAATAGAGGTTTTAGAGGAAATAAACCCAGCAAATAGGTGTTATTTACTTATATTTACATATTTTATATCATATTTTATTTTAAAAGTTATTATAATATACTTTTTAATGTCCATAGTTAGCACGAGGTGTATTTTTTTTAACCTGTTTTATATACACCTCGTGCTATCTTTTATGTAGATACACCAGACGGAAGATTTGCAAACAAATTTGGAGAAAAAGAAAAGAGCACCGCTCAAATCGCCACCTATTTCAAACTTACAAAAGCTGACTCTATATGAAAGACTCTGCATTGGAGGTCAACTTATAAATGTAAGTTTCCAATAAGGTTCATAGAGTGGTTTACCTTTAAACGGCTCAGTTTAAATGGATTTTCCAGTATGTGTACACCCAAAACTATTTATAAAATTCAAAAATAAAATGTAACAGGACTTAGATATAATTACTTTTGACACCGATTTCTTCATGACCGACTCTAGGAGCAGGGCTGTAAGAAAAAAACGTCTCGTACGATCCCTAAATAAAATTTTTCTTCGTTATCAGCCACTAGTAGAAAAGTTCAAAATTGAGTTAAAAGATATGGTAGTTAATTGTTTTAATTAGTGTTTGACTGGTCTGCTGTACTGAGATCCCTATTGTGTCTCACAACTATGTTTTGTTCTATGGTCATTTCCGGATCCTAAGATCGCAATGGAAGAGGGAGGTTTGGCGCCATAAAACCTGGTTTAACCCACCATTTCGTTTGAAATGCCTGTACAAAGTCATGACCATTGCGATCCACCCATTCTCCGGTATGACTAATTCGTTTTTGTCATTTTCTCTGGACTATGAGATTGATCATTCAAGTTCGGTAGTTTTGTTATTACCTTTATTTGAAACCTTTTGATTTTTGATTTTATTTTCTTTTCTATGAAACTCCAAATAAAAGTAGCAATGAGGAAACCGAAGTCTTTTCATCACATACAGATTGACTATTAAATACATCTGGCAATACTCACGAAACGCCATATAATTTACGCACATATAATCCTGAGCAAATCCAGTACTTCAAATAATTCTCAAAAGAGAGGGAGGAAATCTTTAAAATCATTATTTCCCCGATATAATTTAAAGACAAAACAATTTATTGATGAACATGGTTATGAAGTAGACTAAAGAAGTAGAGCTGACACTGCACGTTCATCAAGGGTAACTTTAGATCAAATAACAAACAAGCTATTGAATGACGTGACTGTATTAAAAGAAAAGGGAGTACATAAAACTACTGTTCATCATATGCTGGCTCCTCCAAATAAAATATTTCGATCCTCAAAAGCTTATAGTCCTGATGTTGATGCCAAACTCTCTGCTAACAAGAATGACATCAGAAAAGAAGATGAAAATGCTCACTTTTATGCCACACGTGTCAAGTATCCCATGGAATTTTCTTCTTAGTTTAGAGCTGATTGTACATTGCTTTCATGCGACATTAAGAACAAAATTCACATACTAGTAGGTACATACTCTTGCAGTGAGCAGATACATGTATCATCAGCTGCGAAAATTTTATCCATCAAATGATGAGCCAAATTTTTCGCTAGCATATTACAAATACCAAAACGCGGGAACAAACTGTTAATTTGGATATGCTATATACCGATATTTCAAGGAGTAATCTCATCAGTTGCATTTAAATCAAAACATCGTAACTAGTCAAATCCAAACTGTTGAACACGAACAGTACTATTAAAAACCAAAACGTTCGAACAAGGATGCCCATTCCAGCACCGAGGAAATCGACCATGTGCATTACAAGGAAAGAAACCTGGTGATTTTAACAATTTAGAATTCTAAAATCGGAAATTTCATCAACACAAATATTAGAAATCTTATGGTAAATCGTATCAGACAAGTCTGACGACCAGGCTTGTGATTACCCTCGGGGACCTCTTGTCCACCAGCAGCGGTTATCGCCCAGTGGTTTCAAAATAACAAATACCAAAACGCGGGTAAAACGGTTAATTTGGATATGCTATATATCGATATTTCAAGGAGTAATCTCATGAATAGACGAAACGCGCGTCAGGCGTAGCAAAATTTATTGTCTGGAACTTTGTTGTCATTTGTATATCAGTAGCATTTAAATCAAAACATTGGATGGTCAAATCCAAACTGTTGAAAACGAAAAGAACTCAAAATCTTTTTTTTTTTTTTTCATTGGAATCCTTGTAAAAAATCTCTGCCTGCGCGTTTGTCAATCTGAATTTTAATATCTCTAACCGTCTTTGAGAAATTGGGGGTCAAAGGAAAAATAACATATAAACACAGGGTACATCTGAAACCTGATGCAGTTTTAATTTCATGTCCCAATAATCATATGGAAAAGTCCCGTGCGGGTCCCGGGTGGCGAATAGGCCCGCAGCAGTGCCCAGCTTGTCGTAAGAGGCGACTAAGGGTCTTGGGATTCTGACGTCGGGTCAGTGCTCAGCCCACAGAGCGACCAAGTGTGTACCCTAGGTGGCTGAATAGGGTGGCCCTCGTCCGCGGGGGTTGTCAGGTCTATAATACGGAAACCCTGACCGCCGACCATAGTGGGCCAACGTGTGTGGAGAGTGCCACGCTTCATGCACGTAAAAGACCCCTTTGTGGACCGCCAAGTAGTGCACCACATAGGCTAAATTTTCCGCCCCTACCCAACTCTCCCCTTTTCCTGTGGTTTTTCAAAATTTACCGGTCCTTTGTGTCCCATCCCACCCCCATATTTCATTTATCATCATCATTTCATGTTCATTGTATCATCCTTTTCATGTTCATCGCCTGTAAATAACCTATATAGCGTTGCACGGGCGTAAAACACCAACTCACTCACTCACTCATATGGAAAAAGATAGGACAGGATTTGCCTATAAGTATAAGTTGTCTCATGGTTTATAAAAAAGCAGCATATGAACACTAATAGCACCACGAAAAAAAAACTAATTGCAAAAACTTAAAACAAAATAGAGAATGTACTTGAAATTGAAGCCCAACGAAAGGGTGATACAGGACCACATCCAATGAACAACGGGTGAGTGAGTTGGTGTTTTACGCCCGTGCAACAGTATATAGGTTATTTACAGGCAATGAACATGAAATCAAATGACGTTGATAAATAAATTATGGGGGTGGGACACATAGGAACGGTTAATTTTGAAAAACCACATGAAAATGAGAGGTGGGTAGGGGCAGAAATTGAGCCTATGTGTTGCACTATGTGCCGGTCCACAAAGGGGTCTATTACGTGCATGAAGCGTGGCACTCTCCACACACGTTGGCCCACTATGGTCGGCGGTCAGGGTTTCCGAATTATGGACCTGACAGTCCCCGCGGACGAGGGCCACCCTATTCAGCCACCTAGGGTACACACTTGGTCGCTCTGTGGGCTGAGCACTGACCCTACGTCAGAAGCCCAAAATCCTTAGTCGCCTCTTACGACAAGCTAGGCTCTTCTGTGGACCTTTTCGCCACAACGGAAAAAATGGTCAACGAAATTAAATCATCCATGAATATTTCTGCTTCTACAGTAGTAGAAATGAAACAAATTGAACTTGTTGATCGTGGGAAACAACTAAAAGTGCCGAGGACGTCAGAGTAATCTCGGACTGATATCTTCATGATGTTAAACTTCCAGTTATTAAAGGCTGCTGAAAGTGTCAAATAAGCGGTTAAAAATAAGTAAGCGGTCGAAATCTGCTCTTGGTAGCAATGATAATTTCTAGTTATTTTCTTTTCATTGCTCAGGCTGACAACATTAAATTTTCCTGCAGAGTCATATATTCGTAATTAAACTTATCTAAAACATATATTTAAAAAAATAACAACAAAGTTCCAGACAATAAATTTTGCTACGCCTGACGCGCGTTTCGTCTATTCAAGACTCATCAGAGGCGCTCTACCAAAAAAATTGAAAATGCCAAACACTATATAAATATGAAGAGCATAGAACAGTAAACCAAAAATACCAAATTGGGGAACCAAATTATTACTAAGATGATCAACCTATGTCTGGGGTAGGTAGAGCCTTAGGGTTTAGACATTTTTGAAATTTAAACGGGTAATTTAAAGCTTTGATGTGTTCTTCAACACAAAAGTGTTGGTGCCGGAGCGGGCTAACCTCGGGGAATTAAAACTCCACCAGCAGTGCTAACCTTCACGTGTGTTCGAAATACAAATGACAACAAAGTTTCAGACAATAAATTTTGCTACGCCTGACGCCATATAAGCTGCTTTCCCTTGACTGGTCATTTGCCTGGTCTAATCATCTTTAAAATAAAATGTAGCATATATATGTTACAGATATTTGTGCAATTAGTAAATACGCGTATTTACTGGAACTACGTAAATACGCGAATTTACCAATGCACCCAGTAAATACGTGTATTTAATAAAAATTGTCAGTAATTACACAAATTTGATAAAATTTTGAAGAGATTTTACATGTTTGTATTGGATTTTTTTTTTAAATAGAAGTTTGAAGATATTATAATTTTTAGAGTCAAATTTGTTATAAAGATTACATAAAAACAATGTTATTAGCATTTTCTAATATTTTTCACAAATTTTACCAATTTGTGGATATTTTTTTCTATCGTATAATACAATACCAAAAACGGATAAAAAACCGGTTGATTTGGTTATGCTGTTTATCGATATTTCAAGGAATAACCTCTGATCAGCAGCATTTGAATCAAACATTGTAAGGTCAAAAGCCCAAACTATTGAATGAAAAGTACTAAAAACCAAAAGTTATAACAGGGAAGCAAAATTCAGCAGCGAAAATAACTACCATGTGCAGTACAAGGAGAAAAACAAGAGGCTCCCAGGAGCCTGAATCGCTCACATGACATATGTGCCTGAAGTAAAGGTTATTAGGCAAATTCTATTTGAAGTTGAAAGTGTCATAAGATTAATACGGGGGTCATTTGACGATATGGTGGATCTTAAGGTGCTGATCACTTTGTTCTCAATCAAAATCTAAAAATCTGTCACCCTTTTTGAGTTATTAGCAAAACAATGCAGTTTAACCTAATGTTCTATTTTTAGCCACAGCAGCCATGTTTTACAACCAATCAAAAATCCCCACATCAGTTCTATGCACCTAATGCTAATAAACAACAATACTAAGTTTGGTTCCAATTGGACTTAAAGTGTCAGAGGAGTTAAAGTGTAAGTTCGCGATTTTCGAGTTATTAGTTTATTTGATTTATTATAATGAGAGTAGGCATCATGCCGGGTTTTGGCATTGAAATCGATATATTAAGAACGATATTCGTAATTTTATTGCAATACACAAGACCATATGGGCGCGTCCATGCTATGATTAATGATGAATTATGGGATAGCTCAATTGGAGATGTGACGTCACATCTCCAATGATAAAAACATTAACCAATTGACGATATTTGTAACACGATCATGATAATGATTTGAAATATGAATAATTTGGCATTGATATTTTTTTTAATCCCGCGGTTTTTTTTTTTATCGAAATAGCAAGATAATAGTTTACTTAAACCTTTAATTGTTTTAAAATAATTAATTATAATTCCAAATAGTAAATAATCTGAAATATTTATTGACACAGTAGCCCTAGTTTTCAATCCTTTTTCAAATATTTAAGACAATAAATTCAGTTCTTGATGAATATACGGTGTCAATTAAATTCATTAACCTTTACGATCATTAACCATGGACGATCTGCCACGCCCCGATGGTTAATTACAGGTATAATTGACAGATATCATAGATCGATTTAGGTGCTCCTCCAATCAAAGATTTCCTTGCAGCACTCAACCCGCTTTAGACACACCCACCACAGCTCGATTTTAAGAATTTCGACCGGCACATCTTTTAATAATTTCTAAATCAGCATACGGTATAATTATTCAGCAGGTGTCAATATCACCTGTTCACTCCTTTTACTAATTACAATTATCAATCAGCCAAAGCGTGGTGCTACATCGTGCATGGTTTGTGTAATACTAGTACCCAAATTAAAAATGTGTTTAAAGAGTTTTAGTTCCCACTTTTTTTGAAGTGTTGGAAAAACAATTAACTACATAATTATTTACAAGACAAAAAAAAGATTCCTACAGTTTCTTGTTTTTATATGTTTTTAATTAGAAAGGGTATTTTATTAACATTTTCGCACTTCAATGTTCAAACGACACTGGCGGACCAAAGGGGTTGATTTTCGTTAAAAGAAAGTGTTCTAGAACCCATTCCAACCAGGTAAATGCCAACTTCTAATACACAGGAAACATATTAAACCCCTGTGGTGCCGATAGTTTGCACGGGGGTACTAAACATACACAGGAAACGGCAGGTGAACCCCTGTTGTGCCAGTGGTTTGTAGAAGGGAATACAGTCTTATACACAGAGAACGATAAGTAAGCCCCTGTGGTGCGATGGTTTGCACGGAAGGACTAATTATCATAATATCACTTCAAACGAATCATGCAACGTAATCCCAGTAGGGTGTCAGGGAACCATGAATTTTAAACAGAATGTATAAATGAAATCGTATAAAGGGCAATTCTACATACTGAAAATTGAAATATATATTTTCCTAAAATGTCTGTACGGCGAATCAAATTTTTTTTTTTAAATTCTATATTTTTGTACGAATTAATTCTGAACTTAACGATTGTTACCATTTTTAAACGTCTCACAATCAATCGTTAGACTGACTTTTATTTTATCATTCCCGACTTAATTATAATTATTTCAAATTGTCCGTTGTGGTAAACATCGGTAAGTACCACATGGGTATAGGATGCACGTTCAGGCTTTGAGCAGCGTCATCTAGTACAAATCACGTGACCCTCCATGGATAGATTTTTTTTTACTTTCAAAAGCCAATTTTATCCTAACTGTGCATATTTGAGCTCTAGGAATTTCACCAAAGTTATTTCTATATGATAGTCTTTCAATGTACAAATTTTGAAAAAATCGCGAACTTACACTTTAACGTTTTCAATGTAATGAGGAAATAATTTTTAAATGCTCAATTTTGACGTTCTAAGGGCAATAACTCCTCAAAGGAAAGCTCCTACAATGTTGACTCCATGAAATATTTTTAAAAATCTTTATGCGCTTACCAATATGCAATTTAAATTTCTCAAATATCTTGTATAGTTTTCAAGATATTGAGCTAAACAGGTGCAAAATTTGCAAAAAATCAACAAAAAGGGCAATAACTCCTACATGAGTTGTTGGATTTGCTTCAAAATTTCAGGGTAGGTAGATCTTTAGGTGCTGATCACTTTTACCCTTGCCAGAATTTTGATATCTGGAGCCGTTTTTTAGTTATTTGCAAAAAAACTGCATTTTACCCCTATGTTTTTTTTTAGCCATGGCGGCCATGTTTTACGACGAATCATAAATCCCCACATCAGTTCTAAGCACCGAATGCTAATGAACAACCATACCAAGATTGGACTTATGGTGTCAGAGGAGTTAACGTTTTAAAAAGTTTACGGACGACGGACGCCAAGTGTTGACAATAACTCTCATGACCCTTCGGGTCAGGTGAGCTAAAAACTGGTGTTTTTATAAATTTAGAATAGAAATCGGAAATTTCAGTAACAAAAACATTAGAAATTTAATGGTAAATTCGTGTCAGACAAGTCTGAAGACACTAATTAAAATTAGCTTTTGGTTAATCCCGTAAAGAATACTAACCAAATTTAGTTTTTGGTTAATCCCGTAAAGTATGCATAGAATTTTGTTTATAATTTAACTCACTTTATTTGCTTTGTTTCATTTTGTAAGACAATAATTCACTCTCAAACAAAACAAAACATTTCAATTGTACCAAGACCACTTACAAATAACATTAATTAACATACATGTATATTGATAATAGAGGACATGACAAATTTCAGGAATCACCTGCAACTTATTTTGCACACTCATCCGATCAACACAGCAATCAACCGCTCATTCATTTGGTATGCAACTATCTCATTCACCTATGCCATCAAATGGTTAATGTTAATATCTTTCTACGCTGCGTAGTTAAGGAAGCCATTTTAAAATTGTGGAAAAAAGGGGGGGATGAAAATATGAACTTCAAATATTAGGCTTTATAAGAAAATATTCGCACTGAAAATGATTTGTAAGAATAATTTATAAAATTTTAGACCTCTGTGACAAAAAGTAGGATTTTCTAAGCTTTATTTAACGTTTTATCGGCGATTTTAAGGGAGAAATCAGGGTCCCTTACAAACCGCAAAATCACGGTGTATTCCGCTACACAGATCGATCTGAAATTTTACACAAGGGTAAATGGGATCCCAACTTATTCAAAAAGTGCTGGGGGTACTTTTAATTCTGTTGATAAATATTTTTAAAAAATATTTTATTACCGTGGATTGCGGAATTTGCATGATTTTCCATCTGTTCATGCCTCTTTTTTCAAAACGGCTGAGAATCAGCACTACCCCCAGCACTTTTCTGGTGCGTAAATTATCTCTAAACGTTGTGCTAAAATATAAAAACAATTGGTGTAGTGGAATACACCGTGAAAATCTAAAATATAAGACTTGGTGTTTGTTATTTTATTTCAGCGTCTAATGTCAAACGCAACGTTGATGAAAAACGCGTAATATCGGACCAACGTTGTACAACGACTGAATAAATTCCGTATTTTGGACGTGATATTGAAAACCGAAACGTCACATTAAAATATCCAAACCCCAGGGCCAAAACGCACAATCACCATGATGACATGCATAAACAATGTAATTTCAACCTTTGAATATGGTAATTAATATTGACGCAGAGCATGTTAAAGCAAAATAATTTTTTTCATGTTCAAGTTCCTGTTTTGCCTGATTATGAAAAATACTGAATTTAGAAATTGCATGTACAAGTTCTTCTCACAATTAACAAAATGATAAAATTTGTTTGATCAAGACATTCCGAGAAATTAAAACATTTGAGCACGGACCCAACTGTTTCTAGTAATATTGTAGCACTTGTGTATCGTAGTCTATTTTAAGAGGGAGGTAAAGGGTTATTTTCGTGCTACGTTTTCGACGATTTTATTTTACGTGTTTTCGTGATTTTGATTTTTATTTCTCGTGTTTTCGTTTTGGGGAGGTTGTACGTGCTCCGTTTTTGTCTGTATTTTTGTCCCGTGTTTCGTGTTTTGAGATTTTTTTACCCGTGCTTTGTTTTCTTCCCTTTTTAGGCACGTGATTTCGTGTTTTCGATTATCTAAATTCAATTTTCTCGTTTTTCGTGTTTGGCGATTTTTATAACTCGTGCTTCGTTTTCAGCGTTTTTGAAGCACGCGTTTTCGTGTTGGGTCCCCCCTTTAACTGTGACACTCATAAGGGACCGATCATTTGATTTTTATGGGGCCAAATATCCAGAAATAAAAAGGCAGGACACTGCTTTTCATTAAAAAAAGGCAGAATGGTGGTTTTGGCTGAAAATTGTATAATAGTTTAAAAAAAAAAAAAAAAAATGGCAGGCGCAAGCGCGCATAAAATTCAGGCTCAGCCTTTTCTGAAAATAAAAAGACAGGACGAAGAAAATTTCCATAGCCCCCCCCCCCCCCCCCCCCCCTAAACATCAAATGGTTGCTCCCTAAATGCCATGCATTAATTGTTCTTAATGATGTTTGAACAAGATTAGGTAAAATATAACGATGTGCGGATGAAATTTATATTATGCCTAGTTGAACAACTGTATAATATACATGTATATGACAAGCACAAAATTTGAAATGCACTAGGTTTGAAATATATATGAAAGCTACCAGTAGTTTGAAAGTGTGTACAAATTAACATTATATGATTTAGTTTTGATTACTGTTCTCTTCGTATTCTTTTTTACTGCAAGTCTTTTTGATATAAAGTGCATTTTTGAAGAGTCTTTTTGTAAAGAACAAACAAATAACAGACTGCTTACAATACAGTGGCGGATCCAGAAATTCTGAAAAGAGGGGGCCCGCTTTGGTCACGTTTCAATGATTTCCTATATATTCAACCAAAATTTTTCCACCAAAAGGGGGGAGGTGGGCCACCCAGGCCACCCCTGGATCCGCCTATGCAGTAATATTTAAAACAATACA
The DNA here is from genome assembly GCA_963971305.1 of Arcuatula senhousia. Lineage (NCBI taxonomy): Eukaryota > Metazoa > Mollusca > Bivalvia > Mytilida > Mytilidae > Arcuatula > Arcuatula senhousia. The sequence goes on along the minus strand of OZ020316.1, from coordinate 14,338,592 downwards.
CAAATTAGAGACATAGCTTTATCTGGATTGCTGACTCGTCGGGCATGTGTTTTAAGTACTTCAACTACTTGTTGGTACACTGTACATGTTTTGTAACTATTTATCAATTTTGTTTTCTTACTTGCTCTTCAATACTCCAAGTTCTCTAACTCATATAATTGAACAGGCTATGTAAGGTGTCCAATCAAAATTGTATAATGCAATATGATTAAATATTAATATATAAGTTTGTTCTGCCTGCATAAACAATGTCTCCCCACCATTTTTTCCCCCAAAATTTTTAAGTTCAAAGGTCCACGAAAATTTGAGGATGAAAATTTCATGGTAACATGCTTAATTAAATATATGGTGTCCTTCCTACATACTAAGTTTCATTTAATTTGGTTCAGTGGTTTCAGAGGAGTTGTGCTAACAAGGTTATAAGATCAAACATCGAGTCATAACTCCCAAATAATTTGAGGATCAAAATTTCCTGGTAATATGCACAACTACATATGGTATTCTTCCTTCATACCAATTTTTGATGAATTCGGTTCAGTAGTTTCAGAAGACTTAGAGTTGCACTTACAAGATGATACATGAGGATTTTCAGCAAATTTCAAAGTTCCAAGGGCCATAAATCCAACAAAAAATTGAGGATCAGAATTTCCTTGTAACTTGCACAACTTCATATGGTGTCTTTTCTATATACCAAGTTTTGACAAAATGGGTTAAGTAGTTTCAGAGGATTTGTGCTGACAAACTTTGTGAATGACAAGACAGACAGGACAAAAAACAATATGTCTCCCCACCAAAGTGGGGGAGACATAAAATTAATATAGTGACTAACAATTCCTAAAAGTCCTGCTATCTCTGGGGAGTTGTTCCCCCAAAAGTGTAAAAAAGATGAAAATAGAATGTAATTAAATGTGGAATAAGTGTATGCCACACCACTTACATATATAAACAGAAATATAAAATTCAACAATGGAAAACAGCTAGCAGCCTTCAGCATGACCAGTGGTTGCTGCTTGTTGTTTTGCAATTGGCCTGGGATAACAAGATTGCTACATGTAGCAAATGTCCAAGTTAAAAAATTACTAAAAATTGAAGAATTAATCTTGCATTGCAATATGATTACCTACATATCATGACTAACAATCCTACATAATTTCATCAAAATCCATTGACTGGTTTCAGAGGAATTAAAAGCTCACTTAGTGTTCCTTTATGACCTGAAATGAACAAGCCGATAAAATCCCAATGGCCATAACTCCTATTAAATTTGTTGAACCAAAATGGCAGTGTAATATGATCAACTAAATATCATGACAAACAATCATACAAAATTTCATCACAATCAATAGACGGGACTCCGAGGTGTTGCACTAAAAAATGTGTGACAGACACACAGAGTCTGATGGACATACAGCATTATTAGATCCCTCTTTTTTGCGTTGTGGCGGGGGACAAAAATATAATACATATGATTTCAAGCCAATTAAAAAAAAACTTCTGGACATTAAAACGTCTTACACATAGAGGGAAATGGAGGACCAGTACAAAAATAAATTTTGACAGAGATTCCTGGCTTAATTTGAAAAGGCACATATGAAATGTGGCGAGGTTGAACTAGTTTTTGTTTTTTTTTAACCCAAGTTTTTCTCTCTGTGAAATCAAACTAAAAAAGTTACATGCATAAATAAAAGAATTGTCTTGAATACATGTATCTCTACACATATTATATTTGGCCAAAACTATATAATTGATGTGTTTGTGCAAATAAAGTATTATTACAATGTATCATTAATTTATTATTGTCACTACTAATCATGCATTTTTTACATTTTCATCATTCAGGTACATTTTGTAAAGTTTATAAACTTTACAGCTCATTTTCATCTTTTTATTTTTCATAGGGTACAAATGTATTTATGGTCTATTCAACAGTTACATGTAAAACAGCATCATATGACCACATAAATACATCTCCATGCGCATATATTTCATCGAAAGTGTTCTTTAATGTTTCCATATATAAGTCTTCTAGCTTGATTTTTGAAGTTCATGTGTACATCTGTCAAGTCTTTATCCATCTCACATGTTGTCCTTATATAACATGTATAAAATACACAAAAAAATGAAAAATTAACAATGAATTACAGTGTGTGTGGCCCAAGTAAACTATAACTCCTATAAAATTTGTCAAACCAAAACGGCGTTGCGATATGATCAACTACATATCATGGCAAACAATGCTACAAAATTTCATCAAAATCCGTTGAGCAGTCTCAGAGGAGTGTCGCTCACAAAAAGTTCCTATGACACAAAATGAACAAAGTCCCATAACTCCTATAAAATTTGTTGAATCAAAATGGCGGTATAATATGATCAATTACATATCATGACCAACAATACAAACAAAGTTTCATCAAAATCCGTTGACCGGTCTCAGAGGAGCATGTTGCCCTCACAAAAGTGTGACGGACCCCAGGACAGACAGATAAAGACCATTACTAGGTCCCTCTGTCTTGTTGCGGCGGGGAACAAAAATATCCTAGATTCTCATCCCAATTTTTTCAGCTGCTTGAAAATATTATTTTGATTTTTTGGCCAATTATTTTCTTATTTTTGTTCAAATTGTTGGAATTGGCAGCTTATTTATCATGTTTATTAAAATGGGAAAAAAATAAACAACAATCTCATTAAAATAAGATCTTAGTTTAATATGATTGTACAATATATTTACAAGAAATTTTGATAAGAATCTAGGAACTAATTTTATCATGGCCAGACATCTCTAAATTACATGTACTATATACATCTAGTTCTCATAATAAAACACACTAATGTTTGCTTACTCAGGAGGGTTTTAAAGGGGTTCCATTTAATGTAATGGAGCAGCCGCCTCAAATTTACGTGCTAAGTTTAAGACCATCATGGCCATTTTAGTGCGGTTTATAAGTTGCTATGGATATATTATTAATATACATGTATCTAGCTAGACATAAAATTTCGATTTGTTCCATTACGGGTTATGGGACCCCTTTGTAGCTCCGCCTAATCTAAAATATGTCCAAAGAGTTTAGTAACATTATTGCAGATCATGTATACATGCACATGTACATGTTAAATATGTATCACCTGAAAAGGTATACGGACCACCGCCACAATTACAACAACTTTTTTGTTACTTGAGTAACATTGCACATGCTACATTGTAATAGATATATGATCACATACATGTACATTTTTGTAACCCTCAGCCCACTGACTACATTCCCGGATGGGTAAATGATCTGGTGTCATGCATCGTAATGGAGCAAACCTTAAATTTACATATTTATTACAATTTTATTTTTGTTGCTAATTCATTTGGAAAACTCTGACATATGGAACATTGTAACAACAGTCTTACAATTTCTTTTAAACTGGCCAGTTTGTTTTTAGTACATTGTACGTATTGTACTAATTTTTACTATGAGACACTGAATGACTGATTACTTAAAATTATGAACTTAAAGTTCATGTTCAGAAATTTAAATGATGTGTCAATTAAACTCCTATTTGGGACAATAAAAGTTCTTACCAATAGAACATATATGTTTCATTATATTCATGTTTCCTAAGCATGTAATCATTTTCAAGTCCTTTCTGTCAAGAATTTCATTTCTAAGATTAGTGCTGTAATGAATGACTACGGCGCTGCTCCATTACATTAAATACATGTAGGACCAAATTGTTACCCTTTCATAGTGGACTGAGGATTACGTTATCATATCTGTGTACACATCATACAATGTATGTGTGTGCAGGTGTACATATATGTTTACCGACGCATGATGGGGGGAGAGTTGAGAAATACACCAAGGTTGGAATGAATGAAAATATCTGATATGTATTGTCCATGTAGTGCTTGTTAAACCTTTTGTTGATTATAATTTTGAAGTAAAGTTTGATGGTTTACTTTTTCATGTCTATAGTACTGTACATAGTGTACACAGTATTCAGTTTTAGTGTTACTTTAATGATTAAAACATGTCTGTAAGTGTAAGTATGTACCAGCAGTACTGTACTGTACATAGTGTAGATGTAGATTGGTCTTAACGGATTTTTAAATGAACATGTTCAACCACAAGGTCGTGACTTACATTTTAAAAATATTTATATATTTTGTTTGTCTTTTTACCTGAGAAAATCAGTCATACCAATAATTACAGTAAAACCTGTACTAGTGACCACCTCCATATAAAGACTTCCTGTCCATAAAGACTATTTTCAGTCCCCCCAACAATTTTTTCTATATATTTAACCTCTATATAGTGACCACCTGCCCAACGTGACTAGTGACCATCAGAAACCGTCCCTTGAAGTGCCAAAACCTGTATACAAGGACCTTAAATTAGTGCAAATAAATTGTTAATTGGCTTGGGTTAGCTGTCAGATCAAAGCTAATTAGGGTGTGTCACCTTTCTTTAATCTTTAGTAATTAGTATTTAGGTAAATTTGAGGAAGTTATAAGAAGTAATTATCACTAATTTCTTGTGTCAGGGTCAGTTTAACTTTTATGTCTTGAAAAGTTGGGAAGAAATAATGTTGTTAATTCTAGATTAATGAAATGTAATACCATAGTAAGCAAATGCAGATATTTTTTATGATTTTAATATGAGAATTTTTTAGCAACATTCCCTTTACTTATGAATAAGATATAAAAAGATAAAATGATTTTTAGAAATATACTTCAATACTACATAATTATATAAAAAAATACTGTAAACCTAGATTCAAACATGTATTTTACAAAGTTTTAGATAAATTTTCAAGACATAGAATGTTCAAAAATATTCACGAAATATTGCAAGTTAAATAGTCTATTGTTTGGTTTCAAAAGGTCATGAACAAATCAGTATACATGTACTTTCTATAGATCTATGGAAACTGTGCATCAGCTAATACCAATACACATACCTAACATTATACTTTTATCTCGACAACCTCTATATAAAGACCCCCTGTCTGTAGTGACCTTTTTGTCAAGGTCCCTTGAAGGGTCACTATAGACAGGTTTGACTGTACAACCTACCGCTCCAACATGTCCAAGAACCAAAATTACAAAACATGACAGGTGCGTGCTAAATGTAAACATAGTGATTTCACTGGCATTGTTGTTGGTTTCTCATCCTTTTATATCACCAGATTTCACAAAATGAGTGTCCGTTTGTTTCTTAGCATAGTTCGGAAGAACATGCAATGTCTTTATACCACATAAACGCTGATTATTTCTTATAAAATTGACGAAATCCTCTCGATATGATCAGAAATCAACAATGGCGTGTTGTGTGTAAAGCTCCGAATCGATGAAGATTTTCCCGATTTTCCAAATAAGGACATATCGCTCCGCCCACTAATTATGAATGCAAAAGAGGAAAAAGACTAAAAACAAGCCTCAAGTGATAAATTAAGACGCGATTTTAAACATACAGAGCAGAAAAATGTCTTTTTTTCATAAAGTAAATATATTATTCTTGTTGCAATCATTTATTCTTTGCTAAAATCAAAAAATCTGAGCGGTGCACGCTACCTGTGACGTCAATATATTGACGTTGAATATTCATAAGAATACGGAGTTACTTCCCCATAGTAAAATCTTTCAAATGCTTCCTTAACCCTGCAGCGTAGTGTACGTTTTGATTTTAATTTATATAGTTTGCAAAAGAACACACAAGTAAAATTGATTCAATTCATTCCTCTTTTTGCAATTTTAACAGAACGATTTTTTTTTCAGTTCTAGAACTTAGTTATGTCCCCGACCACGAAGTGTCGTCGGGGACATATTGTTTTTACTCCGTTTCTTATTAAGTCCCCCAAACAACGTTTGGGGACTTATTGTTTTTGCACCGTTTCTTATTCTTCTTCTTCTTCTTCTTCTTCTTCTTCCGATTCTTCCACTTAGTCGTGAACTTGTCCGGAGATGCCAGAGAAAACGACTCCACATATCAATATGAAACTTGGCAGGATAATAGATAGTAAAGAAAGGAAGCTTCGTTGACAATCGGACTTTTCAAAATGGCCGCGGTTTCCATGGAAACAGGAAAATGGACTAAATATTGGACATTGCAATATCTCGGTAACCTAGGTGCGCAGGGTTCTGAAATTTAGTAGGTTGATAGAGCAAAACATTCTCTTTCATAATATGAAAAAAATTTTGAAGCGATATTTACGGTTTTCGAGATATAAATAAAAATGTGATTTCTCAAGGGAGATAATCGGGTCGAAATTTTCAAAGTGCTCCGATTTACATGAAAATTTATATTTAGGGGTTTTTTGACATGCTGAAGAGAATAGTGGCAAATACGGGTCGTTTGGGGGACTTTGTGACTTGCTTGCAATCACAGTTAATACTTGTTTTTCTTCTTATTATGGTCCCGTGCGGGGCCCGGGTGGCGAATAGGCCCGCAGCAGAGCCTAGCTTGTCGTAAGAGGCGACTAAGGGTCTTGGGATTCCGACGTCGGGTCGGTGCTCAGCCCACAGAGCGACCAAGTGTGTACCCTAGGTGGCTGAATAGGGTAGCCCTCGTCCGCGGGGGTTGTCAGGTCTATAATACGGAAACCCTGACCGCCGACCATAGTGGGCCAACGTGTGTGGAGAGTGCCACGCTTCATGTACGTAAAAGACCCCTTTGTGGACCGCCCAGTAGTGCACCACATAGGCTAAATTTTCCGACCCTACCCACCTCTCCCCTTTTTCCTGTGGTTCTTCAAAATTTACCGGTCCTTTGTTTCCCACCCCATCCCCATATTTCATTTATCATCATCATTTCATGTTCATTTTATCATCCTTTTCATGTTCATCGCCTGTAAATAACCTATATAGCGTTGCACGGGCGTAAAACACCAACTCACTCACTCACTCTTCTTATTATGTCTCCCAAACGAAAGTTTGGAGACATATTGTTTTTACTCTGTTTCTTATTAAGTCTCCCAAACGAAGTTTGGAGACTTATTGTTTTTACTCAGGTTTTTCAGATTTTTTTTACAATGAACTTGTCCGACCGGTTTCTCGGAGATGGTTTTTCAGATCAAAACCATACTTGGTATGTGAGTTATTCATGTTATGAAGGTGTGCACAAAACTTTCAAATTTTTCAAGATGGCCGCCTATTTCAAAATGGCCGACAAAAATCGGCTAATTTTTGGGAATGTTGACCGATTCTGATGAACATTGGTTTCTGGGCTAAACATGATGCTCCGAGTTCAATGGAAAAGACCAAAAATTGCTATCTTGTATAGTTTTTTTTTCATAATTTTTTTTGTATTTTTTTTTAATTTTTGAAAAATCACATAAAATTTTTTTAAAAAATTCTGAAAAAAAATCAAGTGCTCCTATCAAAAATCTGATTTGATATTTGAAATCAGCATTATAAAAGCTACAAAAAAGGGGCGAGTCATGAAAAAATCTGACCAACGGTTTTCGAGTTATGCAGTTTTGAAATTTTTTCCGAAGTGACCCCACCCCTCCTTTGGACCCCCTTAATTTCGCAATGGACCTTTTACATTGAAACGATTACCGTATTGAGTTCAAGTACATGTTAGGTATCTTATAATAGGTATTGTTTATACAGATTGGATTTACTGTTTGAGAGCTATAAGGAGTTTTGTGTGCGAAACCATGGCATTTTGGCCTACGGTCCCCCTTTCTGGTACCCCCCAGAACCCCTTATGACTTGTGAATCTGATCTTTTTGGTATTAATTCTTTACATTGGCCTTAGTCCTACATGTTTACCAAGTTTCAGAAGGATCGGTTAAAAAATGCCTGCAAAAAGTTTCGGTATGTAATTATTATTAAGTCTCCCAAACGAAGTTTGGAGACTTATTGTTTTTACTCAGGTTTTTCAGATTTTTTTTACAATGAACTTGTCCGACCGGTTTCTCGGAGATGGTTTTTCAGATCAAAACCATACTTGGTATGTGAGTTATTCATGTTATGAAGGTGTGCACAAAACTTTCAAATTTTTCAAGATGGCCGCCTATTTCAAAATGGCCGACAAAAATCGGCTAATTTTTGGGAATGTTGACCGATTCTGATGAACATTGGTTTCTGGGCTAAACATGATGCTCCGAGTTCAATGGAAAAAAACAAAAATCTTCTTGGTGGATCTGGAAAATATAGTTATATTGGTAGAAAACATGTAAATGGAATGTCATCATAGTTTACAATTTTCTGAAAGTCGTATTGCAATTTCTATATATTTTTTGTCTTCCATGTGAGACCATTTCACAGCAAAATAAACATTATTCATACACTTTTTAAAATGAGACATAAATATTGAGATGATGAGGTTGCATTCATTCAACTAAATATTTACATTGTTATTTCAACTTATTATAATGGAATAAATTTGAAAGTTTAAACCCCTGCCTGTCATCATCAATTTCACTTTTTTAGGGACTATGTTAGGGAGGGACCAATTGACCCTTGACCTTCAGCAAGATGGGTGTATTATCTCCCTTTATGTTTTAAAATTATTATTTTCACACTCGTCCTTTTTACAATGGAAAAAATAAAGCTTTATTTATTTTTCTACAACAATTTTGAACTATTCTCGTTTATTGGTTAACAAAAGATCTTTGATAAATATAAAATATTTGCAAATTTTAAAATTTAACTATACCTGTTGCATTAATTTCTATTTACCTATTATATTCAAAACATATTAAATTTTTATGATGATCTTCGAACATTGGAAGCCTTCATTTTGGAGTTGTTACTTTTTTAATCGTTTGGGAGACTTTGTGTGTTGGCATCCCAACACAATCATATCTTGTTATTATTATTCTTTTTCTTCTTTCCTCCCGCCATGAACTTGTCCGGTAGTTTTCTCTCAAACGCATAGGGGGATTCACACGAAACATTGTAGGAAGGTAGATCGGTTACTGAAGTTGTTGACGGACTTTTCAAAAATTACAAAATGGCCGCCGTTTCCGTGTAATTGGCGAAAGTTCATAATATAGGACATTGCAATATCTCGGTTACCTAGGTGCGTAGGAGGCTGAAATTTTGTAGGTGAATAGAGCAAAGGGAGCTCATCAATAATACGAAAAAATTTTTTGAAGCGATGTTTACGGTTTTCGAGTTATTTGCGAAAATGTGATTTTTCGGGCCCAAAAATGCGAAAATCGTCAAAATGCTTCGATTTCGACAAAATTTTGTATGTAGGGGTTTTAAAAGATGGCGAATCATAATACGAGGTCAAAAATGGGTTCGTTTGGGAGACATTTTTGTGTTGGGCATCCCCAACACAGTCAGCACTTGTTATTATTATTCTTTTTCTTCTTTCTCCCGCCATGAACGTGTCCGTACCGTTTCTTCAAAACGCCTAGAAGGATTTTAACGAAACATTGTAGGAAGGTAGATGGGTTACTAGAGTTGCGGAGGGACTTTTAAAAAATTTCAAAATGGCTGCCGTTTCCGTGTAATTGGCGAAAGTTCATAATATAGGACATTGCAATATCTCGGTTACCTAGGTGCGTAGGAGGCTGAAATTTTGTAGGTGAATATAGCAAAAGGAGCTGTTCAATAATACGAAAAAAAATTTTGAAGCGATATTTACGGTTTTCGAGTTATTTGCGAAAATGTGATTTTTCGGGCCCAAAAATGCGAAAATCGTCAAAATGCTTCGATATCGACAAAATTTTGTATTTAGGGGTTTTAAAAGATGGCGAATCATAATACGAGGTCAAAATTGGGTTCGTTTGGGAGACATTTTTGTGTTGGGCATCCCCAACACAGTCAGCCCTTGTTATATCTCCCAAACACTATGTTTGGGAGATATATTGTTTTTACTCTGTTTCTTATTATTATTATTATTATTCTTTTTCTTCTTCCGGACATGAACGTGTCCAAGCCACATCTCATAGAAGGACTTGATGGATCTTCATGAAATTGTGTATGGTGGTAAGGTTGGTCCCAAAGTTGGTAATAGGCTATTCGGAATTTTCAAAATGGCCGCTGTTTCCATGGAAACAGCAAAAGGTCATAATATGGGACATTGAGATATCTCGGTAACCTAGGTGCTCAGGGTTCTGAAATTTTGTAGGTTAATAGAGCAAAAGGAGCTCTTTAATAATACGAAAAAAAAATTTGAAGCGATATTTACGGTTTTCGAGTTATTCACGAAAATGTGATTTTTCGGTCCCAAAAATGGGAAAATTGTCCAAATACTACGATTTCCACAAAATTTTGTATCTAGAGGTTTCAAATGATAGCGAGTTTTGGTGCGATGTCAAAATTAATGCAAGAGTGACAATATGCGTACGTTTGGGAGATATTTTTGTGTTGGGCATCCCCAACACAGTCAACACTAGTTATTATTCTTTTTTCTTTTTCTTCCGTCAACCTGATGCATGAACTTGTCCGGACTTCTTCTCGGAAACGGGTGGACGGATCGATCTGAAACTTGGAGGGGTGATAGGTCCCAAGGTAATTCGGGTTAGTTGGGATTTTCGATTTCAAAATGGCCGCCATTTCCAAGATGGCCGCCAAAAACCGAAAAACTATTACCTTCGTTTTCTCGGAAACCACTTGACGAAATTCAATGAAACTTGGTATACATGTTCAGAAACATGATTGGAAACTTTGTGGCGAAAAAAAAATTTCGCGAGTGGCGGCCATTTTGAAAAATGGCCGAAAAAATGCGAAAAATGTAAACATTGTCCGATTTCAACGAAACTTGGTATACAGGGTAAAATGGTGATGGCGACTCACGGCGTATTGTCGGATTTTCCATAATGGCCGCCATTTTCAAGATGGCCGCCGAAAATAGCGAAAAATGTAAACATTGTCCGATTTCAACGAAACTTGGTATACAGGCTATAAGGGCGATGGCGACTGACGGCGCATTGTCGGAATTTCTGTAATGGCCGCCATTTTCAAGATGGCCGCCGAAAATCGCAAAAAAATGTAAACATAGTTCGATTTCAACGAAACTTGATATACAGGATATATGGGTGATGGCGACTCACAGCACATTGTCGGAATTTCTGTTGAAAAGAACAGACATTAAATGAGAACGTGAGGGGACATCCCACGTTTCGGGAAACGTAAATTTTAATTAGTTATTGCTTTACTCCCAAGCAGCACGATTTCGGCGATATCCGGGAGATGAACATGAAAGTGGTGATACAATGAACATGAAATGATGAAGTGGAGGAAATGGGGACACAAGGCCAATCGGGAAGGAGAGTTTTGACTGCCACTGGAAAAGGGAGTGATGGGTAGGGACGGGAAATTTAGCCTCCCGCATGGGGATCCTACGGATCCTACTCTTACCGAGACCTGCAGCAGGGTTCTTTAACGTGCGAGGAACGTGACATTTTTCCCAACACGGTGCACCACTATGGTTTGCGGTCAGGTTTTCCGCATTATCGCCTGACGACCCCGCATCTCTCGATGTCAGGGCTGCCCCATTCAACCACCCGGGGCACACATCCCAGTCGCTTTGTGGGCAAAGCGGTCTGACCCGATGTCAGGTTTCTGAGCGCTCTTTAGTGGACTTTTACCGACAAGCTTAGCACTGCTGTGGGCCTAGTTCTAAAACAAACGTTTCTTTAATATTCATTATATAGCTTTAAGTGCTGTGTATTGATTAGGTTTTAAATGAACTCTTCATTCAAATGGAGGGACAACTTGGATTAGTCATTTTTGGGCATAATTTCCAAAGTTCTGTTTTTTTCATTTTTATCTTGTAGCAAGTAATTATATTAATTAAGATTGACATAATGAATTCGAATGTCCAAATTAGATGATTGTGTGTTTAATGTTTTCTGTCAGTGTGAACGTAATATCCAAATCATCATTGTTTGAGACTTTCAAGTATTCTTGCTCGAAAGCCATGACTTTTTGAAATGTACAAAATATAATTTGACAGAATACTGGTAGAAGAAAATAAAGGTAATAACAAAATTACCGAACTTGGAAAATCAATCTCAAATGTCCATAAGACGAGACAATACAAGGAATACATACCAGAAAAAATTGAAGATCACAATATTCCTGACTTGGTACAGGCATTTCAGAAGAAATGGTGGTATAAACCAGGCTTTAAGGCGCGCCAAATCTCCTTCTTCGATTGCGATATTTGGGTCCGGTAGTTACACAAAACACAACGGGTTTGTGATGACATATTAGGGGTTCTAATGTGATCATCTCAGTACATCAACCAGCAAAACACTAATCAAAGCAAGAACTAATCATTTCGTCTAACATGATATTGATTTTTTTCTACCAGTGGCTGATAGCGAAGAAAGAGTTTGTTTAGAGATCGTATGAGACGTATTTTTTTATAACCTTGGTCTAATAGTCGGTTACATAGAAAGTGGTGTCGGATCAAAAAATCTGAAAAATGTGTACAAGCCCTGGTATATCGAATTAGTTGTGAGATATAGACACCGTATGCAGGTGACGTTGGTATGTTACTTTTCAGGTAAGGAAAATTAATAATTTTAAAATTAAAATCGTCTCTTTTATCGTAATTTTTTGTACTGAGATGACTACCCGGGTCAAATTCGAGATATAGATCCAAGAATGATGTAAAGCAAGTGGATTCGGTGCTTTATTTAATCTCTAGCTCTGGATGATATATTACAGGAATCTATCTGCCAAACGACGAGTTGTTGACAAAGAGAACGTCATCAATATATGAATGACCTTGCCTCTTTCATCTACTTGTTCTTTACGAGTTCCTGGAGAAATTCAGTCTCGTGAGAGTATTACAACAAGTCGGCGATGAGAGGAGCACAGTTCATGCCCATTGGAATGCCGACTTGTTGAAAAATCTCTCATAATGTGACAAATATGTTGTCAATAAGGTAATCAAGCATACTGCAAACTTGATCCAGGTGTTACAAATCTTATCGTTATAAGATGTTTTGACAAAAATGTAGAATTATAGCCTAAAACAACAAAGTTCCTTGAATTCGAAAAGGCCTTTTCAATAAGTTTTTTAAGTCGACACTGAAGTTTTTCGTGTGGCAATGTGGTGTACAAAGTTGAAAAATCGAAAGTTCTCAAAGAATGAACCTCAGAGAATGACCTGGATTTACAATTATCAAACAAATCTTTTGAGTTCTTTAAAATCCACATATGATTAATTCCGCTACGATTATAAATAGTGCCACAGTTTGCTTGTTGTCCTTCTTTGACAGCAGACAAGATCTGAGTAAATTGAACGGACAATTCTGTAGTTGAACACGATGAAGATCCAACTATATACCTTTCTTTGTACGGATTTTTGTGATATATTTAAAGGGGACATGAAAGAGTTATGGTTTACCATGATCTCATCTTTGTCAAATGATGTCATATTGTATGAAGCACTAGCAGATAAATTACACATCTATGCCTAATTCTTGAATCAGACATTTGTAGTATTGTGCTTTACATATAAAACCTGTTATTGGAAGGTTTGTCTGCAGGTGTGACAACATATTTGTCATGCAAGGAAGAGACACTCGAGAGCTTCTTGATCTCTGAATACGTAACATGGCCGAGGATTTAGACATTTTAAAAGTTTATCTATTTGGCTGCGTACTAGAGACCGGATAGAGATGTGGAATAAGTGAACGCCACACAACCTTCAATATAAACGTAAATTTTAAAAAATCCACAATGGAAAACAACCAGCAGGCTTCAGTGTGACCATTGGTTGCTGCTCGCTGTTTTTCAACATAAACTACATGTGATTCAAGCCTAATCCTAAAGTGCAATGAAAGACCCTCTTCTTGACGAAGCACAATGAACATAAATTCGGCTCAATACAAACATAAGCTTTGATAAAGATTTCTGGCATAGGACAAGCACATTAAAAATGTGGCGGGGTTAAACTATTTTTTTGGCGCCAACCTTCCCCCTATTGATAATCAATAACAAAGCAGAAACTAACACACAGTAAAATCAAATCAATAGAAGTTCAAATCAACAAGAGAGTACATGAGACAAAAGGACAACAATTAATTAAAGGGGCGTAGAGGCATATTCTTGAAGTCCTTCCTTAATATTGTCATTTTGTTGTCTGCAAACTCTAAAAATGACTAGTTTAGGTGTAGTAATTCTATTGCGAGAATTTGTTATAGGAAAATGAACTAGCTTACTGTTTGTTTACTTAGGCTCATATTTTGGACAAACAGTGTTTGATTTTTCTTATTTCCATTTTAATATTACCAAATATATTTTGTTTTTTGCCTAATTTTGGCTGTCCTTTAAATTGAGGTACATGTAATGCTTCAAAAACATTATTTTAAATCATTTTATATATAACTTAAGAATTGATGAAGATCATGACAGTTGTGGGGACCCAACTGTAACTAATTCAAACTCATCAGTTCCAGGATCATCACAACAATCAACAGCTCATTCATCTAGTATGCCATCATCCCATTCATCTATATCATCATGCAGTGGTAAATATTTTTATCTTATAATGGATAATAAAAATGTGGGCGTTTTGTTGTCCTTAAACCAGAATAATAATTTTATACGTTTGTTGAAGAACAAAGTCACAGTTTGCTTCTTTTGAATATTAAACAAGAGGCTCCCAGGGGCCTGAATCGCTCACCTGGTCTTGATGTCAACCCTATGAAGACTTTTGTACAGCTAAATGAGCTGAATGTTTAAGCATGAAAAAGCTTTTCTCTATCTGCAATAGTTTTCATTCTAAATAATCAAAAAACACTATTATTCAATTTTTAAGGGGCTCAGACAACTTCAACCCTTTGGAGACTTTTGTAGAGCTAAATGAGCTGAACATTTAAGCAAGCAACAGCTTTTCTCTATCTGCAATAGTTTTCATTCTATAGGCCACAAACACTATTTCTTGCCTTAAAGGGGCTGTAACCCCTATAAGGGGTCATCTGACAACTTAAGACTCTATGGAGACTTTTGTAGAGCTAAATGAGCTGACTTTTGTAGAGCTAAATGAGCTGAACATTTAAGAAAGGAACAGCTTTTCTCTATCTACAATAGTTTTCATTCTATAGGCCAAGAACATGCAAAAACGCTATTTTTCACCATTAAGGGGCTGCAACCCCTATAAGGGATCATCTGACAACTTTGACCTTATGGAGACTTTTGTAGAGCTAAATGAGCTGAACATTGACGCAAGCAACAGCTTTTCTCTATCTGCAATAATTTTCATTCTATAGGCCAAAAACATTCTTTTTCGCCTTTAAGGGGCTTTAACCCCTCTAAGGGGTCATCTGACAACTTCAACCCCATAGAGACTTTTGTAGAGCTAAATGAACTGAACATTTTAGCAAGCAACTGCTTTTCTCTATCTGTAATAGTTTTCACTGTATAGGCCAAAAACACTATTTTTCGCCTTTAAGACCCTATGGAGACTTTTGTAGAGCTAAATGAGCTGAAGATTTAAGCAAGCAACAGCTTTTCTCTATTTACAATAGTTTTCATTCTATAGACAAAAAACATGCAAAAACGTTATTTTTCACCTTTAAGGGGCTGTAACCCATATAAGGGATCATCTGACAACTTCGACCAAATGGTGACTTTTGTAGAACTTTTGATGCTGAAGCAGTAGGGTGGCATCAGATTTCATCTATCTCTCATACTTTTTGATTTACAAGCCAAAAACAGTAGTCTGACCCCCCTGGTCTATTTTTAGTAACGGTGGCCATGTTTTTTGACAGATCAAAAATCCAAACACAAGTTTGGTGCAGGACACCCTAAAGATCATTCATACCAAGTTTCATTAACTTCTGTTCAGTAGTTTCAGAGGAGAAGATTTTTGAAAAATTGTTAACAGACGACGACGACAGACGACGACGACGGACGCCAAGTGATGGCAATAGCTCACCTGGACCTTCGGTCCAGGTGAGCTAAAAAAGATGTTTGGCACATTCTAATCAATGTCTTGTGTTCAGGTCTTAGTCACTATAATTAGTAAAATTTGCTCATCTTGTTGAAAGCATGTGATCTCCATCATTTTAAGTGGTTTGATCAGTAAACTTCACTAAAGCGTTGGTAACATCCAGGTAAAATTAGATCACTGGTTGATTGGGGGGTGTTCTGATAACGGTTCACAGAAAATAAAATTTGTATTTCACAGTTCACAGGAAATTAGCATTTATTTGAGAAAATGTCCCTAATCAAAATTCACAGGAAATATTGCCACTGTAGAGATATGTGGAGACATAAATCACATATCACGGAAAATTATTTTAGCCGAGAACGGTTCACAGACAATGCTCTCGTCACAGTTCACGAACAATTGTTTTCTTGAATCACAGTTCACAGAAAAATCACAGAAAAAAATGGGGAATGACACATCACGAAATTACCCCATCAGCCCCCTCGCATATTTCTTCAGTGACTAACATGCCAGTGTGTGATAATGTCTCCCCCACCACTTTTGTGGGGAGACATATTGTTTTTGTCGTGTCTGTCCGTCGGTCTGTCCGAACATGTACTACATTATCCTGGAAATAACAGGAATTTAACTTAAGATTGTTCCATAATGAAGGATAGCCTTCACCTTGAACTAACTTTTTTGGTCTTTTAAAGGATCTACAATGGAAGGTTAATATATCAATAAACATTATTTTCTAAGGTGCCTATGAAGCGTTGCAAGGTCAAAAAGTGCCACCAGTTAATGTTATTACGCACATATTAAATATAGTTATCTTTTTGATATTGGTTTGTTTTATGGAATATTTTGTAACATTTGGTTATGTTTATTTGATACTTAATAAAAGATTATATGTATTGTAAATGTTATGATTCACACCTCAACAGTTTTTTCCTTGGTTGAAAATCAAATTTTCCAGCTTGCTGGTATACTGGTGTACTCCTTATTGCAGTAAGCAGGTCGGGGGTCAGCTCATTTCCAATCTTAATAAAACATACATCCATAAGGTGATATTCCTAATAACCTATGTAGTCCTTCATTGTTGATTCTTTGCCAGTAAGGAAGAGACCCAATTACACACTTTAGGTGGTCAAGAAAAAAATGTATCCTCCATTTTTTATCCAATATATGACCAAAATTAGCTTAATTAAAGAAATAAAAGGACAACCATTTGATTCTGAAAAGGGGGGTCTGCCGTTTTGGTCAAGTCAGAAAATTTATTTTCCACCATTTTGTGCCGCCGAGTTATTTATTTTTTATATACCATACTAGTAAAGAATCTCGGGACAGATTTTTTCCCTTGAAAGTAGAGGCCAGATTATTTACCTCCAATTCTTTTTGCAGGCAAGATTATTTATACACAAGAACTGCCACTCACTCCCGTCAGAATCAAATATGTCATCCCCTTAAATATATCTGCGGGAGCTTATCAGGTTGAACCTGCATCATATTAACAATTTACATTATTTCCTAACTTTCTATACAAGATTCCAAATTTCACAGGTCTGAAATAGAAACAGGTTGTTGATATTTCCATGCAGAACACATCATCGCTTGAGAATACTACCCGGGAGGGGCGGCGGTACGTCTAAATACCACACAGGAATCCTTCGTGCACTAAGCTCATGGGCTTGTGTACAGTAAAAAAAATAAAAATCCCACTATATACCCTTT
This sequence comes from Arcuatula senhousia, assembly GCA_963971305.1. Taxonomy (NCBI): domain Eukaryota; kingdom Metazoa; phylum Mollusca; class Bivalvia; order Mytilida; family Mytilidae; genus Arcuatula; species Arcuatula senhousia. The sequence goes on along the minus strand of OZ020316.1, from coordinate 14,321,022 downwards.
CACAAGGGAGGACATACTTCGGATAGGCCCTCGGTTCAAAGACAATTTTTACCGGTTCAAGTGTAGAATGACGATCAACCGGCGTCATAATATTGTAAAATAATGATATTTCTTTCAGTAAACACTAACCTTTATGTTAAAATCCCGTCGGAAACCCCAATATTGAAACAATATTCCGATAATTTCATCCAATGGACAACTCCTTGGCTTCCATAATCACGTGACTTTGTGCCGTTGGATTGCTCTCGGGGTCTTACCAATCGCAAATAATGAAATGGAGGGGACAGAAGCGCCGTTATGTACAAACTTCAAAGAGGTTCGAAAAAAACATTGTCTAATTTTACCGCTTCTGTCCCCTTCACCTCTATGTTTAAGATTAGAAAAAGCCCGAGAACAATCGAACGGCGCAAAAGTCACGTGATTATGGAAGCCTAGGAGTTGTCCATTGGATGAAATTATCGGAATATTGTTTCAATATTGGGGTTTTCGACGGGATTAAAGGTTAGTGTTTACTGAAAGAAATACATTGTTTTACAATATTATGACGCCGGTTGATCGTCATTCAACTTTTGAACCGGTAAAAATTGTCTTTGAAGCGAGGGCCTATCCGAAGTCTGTCCTCCCTTGTGAAAGGGTGTATAGGGGGATTTTTATTTTTTTTACTGTACACAAGCCCCTGTGCACTAAGGATCCTAAATGTGCACTAAGGACATGATGCTTTTGTTTGATGCCATTCAAAATTATGTTAAAGGTCTCGGAATGTTAAAAATAAGTTATTTCAAAAGTTTTATAAAGATATCTAAATTGTTTCTGAGTTCTAGTGCATTTAAAAAACCTTTGGTGTGCCCCGGATTTACCGTTCGAAACTTGTTGACAATAAACAGGTAACATGGATAACGACGAATTTCGAAATCAATAAACAAAGTTACGCATCATTGAATGAATACATTTCATAAAAATTAATGAAATAAATTGTGTTATTGATAGCAAAAGAAACTTTTTTTAAAATTTACTTGCATACCATTTATTTTCAAAGTAAAAACATACAATAATAAGAATTTCAATTTTCAAAAGTTTGCAAGTCTACTTTCCACTTTCTTGATTTTCTAATTTATACAACTTGAAATTCCTGAAATTTCTTTAAAGGTAAGTACAATCAAATGTATTTGAAAGGCTGATCATAGCAACAATGACATCGTTGATCGGGCGGAGCTACAATGCGGTCAATTTTCTTTCCACAATTCTAATACAGCTTTAAAATGGTTCGAAATTACTAATAAAAGTCTGAATAATATGTAGTCATTATTAAATTGGTTAAAAGCCTTAGGAAACTATTATTTTGATAGAAAACTCACATTTTCAATTTTCTGATCCTGAACTTCATTATAAAGTTCAAGAAACCTCTTAAATTGATAGTTTCATGAAATTACAAATACCAAAACGCGGGTATAAACGGTTAATTTGGATATGCTATATATCGATATTTCAAGGAGTAACCTCTCATCAGTAGCATTTAAACCAAAACATTGGAAGGTCAAAATCCAAAACAGTTGAAAACGAAAAGTACTCAAAACCAAAATATTCGAACATGGAAGCCAAACCCAAGTCAAAAAATTCTTGGACATTTGAGATTGATCATCAGTATTTTCGTTAACATTGATAATGCTTTTGACGATATTATAGTATTATTGCGTAAATCTGGCGCAATCATTGGCTGAATTCAAATTTGTTATTGTCAGACATTTTTGTGTGAATGAGAAAGCAGTGTGTTAAAGTTGAAAATGTGAGTTTTCTAATCACTTCCAAATCATTTTCAAATGACTTTCAAATCATTGTTGAGCGATTTGAAACGTTGATTTGAAACTGATTTAAGAACCAAATCACTACCAAATCAGTTATGTACAAATATGGTGTTGTGATTTGGTAGCCATTTCGTTTACAGAAATAATTTGGTTCAGATTTGAATATCTTTTATTTGAGATGCTATCATTTGGAAGCAATTTCGTACACTTTGTATGCCAATTCATATGATTTGAAAACAATTTGAAAATCTGGCGCAATCATTGGCTGAATTCAAATTTGTTATTGTCAGACATTTTTGTGTGAATGAGAAAGCAGTGTGTTAAAGTAAATGTTGCGGATTCTTTGGAAAGCAGACTTTTATGTGCATAGATATTAATTGTGTGTATAGTTTTAATAATATATTCAATGTGAAGCAAATATACAAACTTATATAAAACAATTACTGTTGTTATTATACTGTTCATTATGGAATATACGTAATGCCCTAACACATGTTGGTAAGTTGTTTATATTACTTTAGAGCAGAAAATATTGAAATTGCATCTATAATGTTAGAGGGGGTTTATATAAATATTCCATTTTAATTTCAATCGAACACAATTGCATTCCTGTCTTTAGCTATAATATGAAATGGGCCATGTTTATCAGAAAGGCTAATCGAAGAAAATACTTTAGGCTTCAATTCACCATGAATGTATTGACTTTGAGCAAGATCTGATGTTTGTTGGTGACCATATATATTTTACATATGCTGAAGAATAACATTTATTGAGAAGTAACTTATTTTCAATTATTTTGTTATGAATTAAAAACAAACAATTTGGTTTTGATTTGGTTATTTTATAATATGATTCTGTTGCAATTTGAAACTAATTTGATTGTGATTTGGAAGCAAGTTGGAAATAATTTGGTAACAATTTGAATGTAATTTGGAAAGGGAATAAGAGGGAGGGATTATTTTGTTTGGGGTGATTTGGTTATGATTTCGATGAAGATATTATAATCAGTTGATTTGGTTGTGATTTGAAAAGATGATTTGGTAGCTAATTTGCATGTGAATTTGCATCATCTCCAAATCACTTTCAAATTGCTGATTTGAAAATGATTTGGAAGGGTGATTTGGTAAGGGAATTTTTTGACTTGGGAATCCAGCACCGAGGATATCGACCATGTGCATTACAAGGAAAGAAACCTGGTGTTTTCATCAATTTTGAATTTAACAATCGGAAATTTCAGCGACAATATATTAGAAATATTATGGTAATTCGTGTCAGACAAGTCTGACTACCAGGCTTGTGATTACCCTCGGGGACCTCTGGTCCACCAGCAGCGGTTATCGCCCAGTGGTTTCAAAATTACAAATACCAAAACGCGGGTATAAACGGTTAATTTGGATATGCTATATATCGATATTTCAAGGAGTAACCTCTCATCAGTAGCATTTAAACCAAAACATTGGAAGGTCAAAATCCAAAACAGTTGAAAACGAAAAGTACTCAAAACCAAAATATTCGAACATGGAAGCCAAATCCAGCACCGAGGATATCGACCATGTGCATTACAAGGAAAGAAACCTGGTGTTTTCATCAATTTTGAATTTAACAATCGGAAATTTCAGCGACAATATATTAGAAATCTTATGGTAATTCGTGTCAGACAAGTCTGACTACCAGGCTTGTGATTACCCTCGGGGACCTCTGGTCCACCAGCAGCGGTTATCGCCCAGTGGTTTCAAAATTACAAATACCAAAACGCGGGTATAAACGGTTAATTTGGATATGCTATATATCGATATTTCAAGGAGTAACCTCTCATCAGTAGCATTTAAACCAAAACATTGGAAGGTCAAAATCCAAAACAGTTGAAAACGAAAAGTACTCAAAACCAAAATATTCGAACATGGAAGCCAAATCCAGCACCGAGGATATCGACCATGTGCATTACAAGGAAAGAAACCTGGTGTTTTCATCAATTTTGAATTTAACAATCGGAAATTTCAGCGACAATATATTAGAAATCTTATGGTAATTCGTGTCAGACAAGTCTGACTACCAGGCTTGTGATTACCCTCGGGGACCTCTGGTCCACCAGCAGCGGTTATCGCCCAGTGGTTTCAAAATTACAAATACCAAAACGCGGGTATAAACGGTTAATTTGGATATGCTATATATCGATATTTCAAGGAGTAACCTCTCATCAGTAGCATTTAAACCAAAACATTGGAAGGTCAAAATCCAAAACAGTTGAAAACGAAAAGTACTCAAAACCAAAATATTCGAACATGGAAGCCAAATCCAGCACCGAGGATATCGACCATGTGCATTACAAGGAAAGAAACCTGGTGTTTTCATCAATTTTGAATTTAACAATCGGAAATTTCAGCGACAATATATTAGAAATCTTATGGTAATTCGTGTCAGACAAGTCTGACTACCAGGCTTGTGATTACCCTCGGGGACCTCTGGTCCACCAGCAGCGGTTATCGCCCAGTGGTTTCAAAATTACAAATACCAAAACGCGGGTATAAACGGTTAATTTGGATATGCTATATATCGATATTTCAAGGAGTAACCTCTCATCAGTAGCATTTAAACCAAAACATTGGAAGGTCAAAATCCAAAACAGTTGAAAACGAAAAGTACTCAAAACCAAAATATTCGAACATGGAAGCCAAATCCAGCACCGAGGATATCGACCATGTGCATTACAAGGAAAGAAACCTGGTGTTTTCATCAATTTTGAATTTAACAATCGGAAATTTCAGCGACAATATATTAGAAATCTTATGGTAATTTATGGAAAATCTTGTAAATTCCGCTAAATGTCAACGGTCTTCTAATGAAAAAATCTTACGAACAAGAAATAGAACTCTCACAAAAAGCAAGGGAAGAATTAATTTGGTGGATAACCAAAATAGAAGAATTCAACGGGAAAAGAATTATATTCCCTTGTCTAGCTACAATAATGTGCTCCTTTGACATTTTTGATTCCGCCCAATCAAAAATGACAAAGGAGCTACATTATTGTAGCTAGAAATAGACATGCATATAAACGCAAAAGAATTATTAGCGGCATAACCAGTGGCGTAGCTACCATTGACGCAACGACGCACCTGCGTGCACAAACGAAACGGCAATTTTTTTTTAATATAAAATAAATAGAACTAGAAAAACTGTGAGCCGCAGCTCACAAATAAATACCCCCCACCCCCAAAAAAAATTAATCAGATAAAATTTAGCATAGGAGATAAACATCTACATTATGTCACAAAAATTGTGTGTAGGTTTCATGAAAATCCATCAAGGGGTTTAGGAGGAGTTGCAGATAAGAGATGGGCACCCCCATGTAGTCGAATGGCTGAGTCCATGTATTGCTTTGGTAAACCCCAAAAAATCATTCTGATCAAACTTTCGAATAGTAGGTGCACATCTATATTATGTAACAAAGATTTTGTAAAAGTTTCATGACAATCCATCAAGGGGTTTAGGATGAGTTGTGGATAAGAGATGGGCACCCCCATGTAGTCGAATGGCTGAGTCCATGTTTTGCTATGGGAAACCCCAATTATCATTCTGATCAAATTTTAAAATAGTAGATGCACATCTACATTTTGTCAGAACAATTGTGTGTAAGTTTCATGAAAATCCACCAAGGGGTTTAGGAGGAGTTGCGGATAAGACATGGGTACCCCCATGTAGTCGAATGGCCAAGTCCATGTTTTGCTATGGGAAACCCCAAAAATCATTCTGATCAAATTTTAAAATAGTAGGTGCACATCTAGATTGTGTGTAAGTTTCATGAAAATCCACCAAGGGGTTTAGGAGGAGTTGCGGATAAGAGATGGGTACCCCCATGTAGTCGAATGGCTAAGTCCATGTTTTGCTATGGGAAACCCCAAAAATCATTCTGATCAAATTTTAAAATAATAGGTGCACATCTATATTATGTCACAAAGATTGTGTGTAAGTTTCATGAAAATCCACCAAGGGGTTTAGGAGGAGTTGTGGATAAGAGATGGGTACCCCCATGTAGTCGAATGGCTAAGTCCGTGTTTTGCTATGGGAAACCCCAAAAATCATTCTGATCAAATTTCAAAATAATAGGTGCACATCTATTATGACACAAAGATTGTGTGTAAGTTTCATGAAAATCCACCAAGGGGTTAAGGAGGAGTTGCGGATAAGAGATGGGTACCCCCATGTAGTCGAATGGGTAAGTCCATGTTTTGCTATGGGAAACCCCAAAAATCATTCTGATCAAATTTCAAAATAGTAGGTGCACATCTACATTATGTCACAAAGATTGTGTGTAAGTTTCATGAAAATCCACCAAGGGGTTTAGGAGGAGTTGCGGATAAGAGATGGGTACCCTGAAGTGTAACGGAAGGACGGACGGATGGACGGACGGAAGGACGGACGGACACCCCTATCACTATATACCCCCCACTATATACCCCCCACTTTTGAAGTGGGGGGTATAATAATATAATATCCAATTAGTCTATGTTATCCTACTCAAGCTCCTACAAAACAACCAAACTCGTTCACTTCGAAGGGAAGAATTCAGTCCGGAAATGCTCCTACTTTTAGTCTGATGTTTAAAAGTACTAGTCTACGTTACTGAATGTCAAGCCCTCATACGAGTCTTTGAAATTGGAAGAAATGACGGATCAGTTTATGACGCACTGTACGATGAAGCCGTTGAACTTGCTGAACACTTATCCCTATAAACCATCTGGACAGTTTAATAAGAGAAGATCAGATGCATATTTTCGAAGCATTTGAACCTGATCTACAAAGTAAGAACAAGTATCTCATAGAAATACAAAAGTGGATAGCGCGTTGGGAAATATTTCCCACAACAAAACCAGACCAGCTATGTGACTGGCAAACTTTAGAAATGACCAATGGACAACTATATACTAATGTATTTGAAATCATCTTAAAAGACGTTATTGACATTTTTGACAATGCAAAACGCAAAAAAAAAATGCTTTCATATAAGAAGATAAATCTTTTTTCAACCCACTATATTATAGTCATTATTCAAGATACAATTTAATAGCATGACCATAAACATTCAAATTATTAGGATATTGTTGGGATATATTGTGTTTTTTGGTCTGACAATGTTGTCGGTTCACTTGTATCATTTTCTTTTTCGTTTCATATTTTTTAAATGAAGTAGGCCTATCTGAATCCGAAAAATTATGCGATTCATTTTGTTTTTTATTCTTTAGATTTATCATTGAAACATACCTGAATGAAATGTTGCAAATTCGTACAAAAATATAATAAAAATGCATTGTCAATTTGAAATAAAGTTTTGGAGTTCAGGTTGCTAGATGCGGTTAACTTGTTATGTGGTTTGTTTCGTTGTGATAGATTTTATTTTATGTCTATCAGTATAATGATGTTTTATTACCCCTTTGGTACATACACCTTTGGTACGTTCTTGAATGATTGTGACTGTGTCAATTTCATACGAAAATTAAGCTTAAAATTTAGTTCCAAAATCCAATATTCGCTGAATATTCGCAGCAAGTATTTTTGAAGCAGCAATTTTTTGGGGTCTGCTTTTGCAAAAAGGTGTTGAATTCCTTGTCAAAAGTGGGTGGAAAGTTCACCAAAGATGGCATGTGTTAAAACAACTTTATCAGTCTACAATGGGCATAATTTGCCTCAAACATACAGCGTTTCATGCAACATGTTGCGGTCATATCATACTGCACTCGGCGAAGCTTTTTACTCGCCAATAACTAAGAAATTGTACAGATATCAAATTTCTGTTTATAGCAACAAAAATATGCCAAAATATTTTTTCATCAAAAATCAGATCCAGACCATATTTTTTTATGATAAAAACACTAGAACAAAATTTCATGTTTTTAATTTTCCACAAAAGTCCTACAAAAAGTTTACTGCTAAGAGAAAAAAAAAGAGTTGTTGAAGCGTGGAAATGGGTTCAGGGTCACACAACATGGTGTGATTAGCGTAAACCACAACCCCAACTGTCTAATATTATCAGATGCCTAGGTTTTGTACTTTTCATGTAATTAAACAAAGACGTTTTGATACGTCTAGAAAAGATCTTATTTCATATAAGAGTCGTTGAAGCGTATAAATGGACCATGGTCACATGGCATAGAGCCAGTTGCGTCCCAACTGTCTGTAAACCAAATGTTTAGGTATGTATACTTTTCATGTTATTAATTTTTCCACAAAAGTCTACAAAAAGTTTATTAAACCAGTATACATACTATAGGATAAAGCTAATCATACAAAATATAAGACCACTTTCTTATGTAGTTGCAAGATAGAAAACCGTGATGTACTTTATATTTTTACAGTATATTATTTTGGACGGACGGACGGACGAATTTATAGTGTAAACAGTATACAGTCTTTGAGTGGGGGATTGCTCAGAAGACGACAAAATTAACATAGAAAGGGATATTTATATAGAAACACTAGTTTCAGAACTCAACTGAACATTTGTAAATCAGCATACGCTAACATTAAGGAAACATTCTGACTTCCGATTTTCGATCCTTTTTCTCACCTTCAACGTGTCCACTGTGCAATCTAGCTTGTTCATTTTCTATTGGTAGATGGTTTTAATATTGTCATTTATTGTCGAAAAATCTTTCCACAGTTTTACTGTCTGGTCATGTGTTTCATTGTGAATGTTAAACATTAGAAGCAAAGGTGTACCAAAGGGGTAATCAGTATCATAAAACCGTAAAGACAAAGACAAAACCGGCAGACAAAAACTCATCACAACAAAACAAACCACATAACAACATTAACAACATAAAACATACACACACATAACAACAAAACCGCATTCAGCAACGTGAACATAAGTTGAAACGAGAGTGAACTCGGGTGCTCCGGAAGAGTAAGTAGTTCCTGCTTGCTATAGCACACCCGTCACGTTGCCAAAGATCGATTAAGTGTTGGTCAAATCCGGAAAGGATGACAATACAAAATTCTATGTCAAACCAACATCTGTGCTCATCTGAGAGATAGAAATTCCGTATTTGTAAACAAGCACATGATGTCGTCCGTAAAATTTCTTGAGTGATGACAACAACCTGGGAGCAACGTTCCCCTGTGTTAACAATTTGCTTGTCAGCCGTGTAGCTCTATCAAGGAAGTCGTTGTACTCCCCACTTAGCTTATCAGGAAGAAGTTTCATCAGTTTCTTCATGTCATCTTCTCTTAATGCTGTCCATTCCCGGTCGCCTTTTCTTTGTTTTGACGCCCAAATCTGAAAATGGACCCCACACGACCTAATGCTTTCAACCAGGGAACTAAGGTTGTCGGATTTTCGTGACTCTCCGGCAGTTTTATCGTCCTTATCGGCAGCATCGTCAATTATATTTCGCAATAGTACATCAAAGATTCGCATTGTCAGGTGAAGTTCGTCGGGCACTATTTGGTCGGGTTCAATATTTATGAGAGGTGGATATTTAATGCTGTAAAGTTTCTTGCTCTTGGAACTAGGGGATTTTATCTCATCAATTGTTCTTCAGTTAACCGGCATGTGATAATGGTTCCATTCTTTAGAGAGATCCCTTCTTTCCCCTTTTGATACCTTGCACCACGGACATGCGTATTCGGCCGTTGATCCGCTAAGTCCAAGGCATAACTGAAAAAATGTCATGTCTCCCCCATACAAAATCTCAATTTAATAGTCTCTATTGTTAACATTAAGTTCCGGTGAGTAGTTCATCGGTTCCGGTTTACTCGGCTGACATCCAGAACAACTCTTACAGTATTTTTTACTGCTTTTATCGATTCCAGGCCACCATACCTTACTCCTTAACCTTGTGTTCATAGACACGATACCCGGATGGCCCTCGTAATGTAGCTCCTTGACATCTTTGATTGGGCGGAGCTACAATGCGGTCCCATTGCTCGTAACGGAGCAACACCGGAAGCGACATCACACAGGGCGCTATTTAATCCATTAGACGTCAATTTTGGGTTAATTTTGGACATAGTTACATAGTAAAACAAGATCAGACAGAGCGCAATAGACTTCAGGCAAACAGACGGGCGCTCAGTGATGGAAACGATAACGTAAGCCTTACTTATGAGCATAGTTACGGATTAAGGGTTACGTTGATGGAGAGGAACGGAGTAAGAGTTCGTTATCGTATAACTAATGAAATATGGCCCAAAAATAGCAAACTATTTCATCGCAGCAACAAAATTTGGAAACATTTATAAAAAAACAAAAATCTCTTGGTCACCAAGTATCACAAACTTAAATCTTACAGCTCTGTAAGTGGCCGTTATATCTATGTACAAGTGTAAAAAAACTTGGTAAGTCTGTAAGGTTACAACTGATTACCAATGGCATGTTAAAAGCAAACCAAAACTTGATCAATACCATCCCTGTGTTTACTTTTCAACGAAATGCTAGTATCAGGAAAACATTGGACAAATGGTATATTTTACCAATACCAAAATCTGGTAATCTATTAAAACCAAAAAATTATAAAGGCATTGCAGTTACTGGATCCTTAAGTAAATGATCAAATTCTATATTTAAAAATAAACGTTTAGACTCTCTTCATAGGCCTTAGATATATGGTATATAGTTAGGTCACCATAAGGCAATGTATCGCGTACCAACATGGTTGACCTTTGGCCTCGAGGTCACTTATGGTGATACTTAGGACTATAGTCTTGTGTGGACCATAACTTTTTTTCTTTTGACATAGGCCTTAGATATTTGGTATGTAGTTAGGTCAACACAAGGCGATGTGTCCATACCAACATAGTTGACATTGACCTTTGAACTCAAGGTCATTTATAATGATTTTTAGGACTGTAGTCTTGTGTGGGCCATTACTTTTTTGTCTTTTGACATAGGCCTTAGATATTTGGTATGTAGGTAGGGCACTTCAGAACGATGTGTCGGGTACCAACATTGTTGACCTTGACCTTTGACCACAAGGTCATATATGATATATAGACTTGTTTTTGCCTTTTTTGTCTTGTGTGGGCCACAACGTTTTTGTCCTTTAACATAGTCCTTAGATATTTGGTATGTGGGAAGGTCACAAGAAGACCGTGTGTGGCGTACCAACATGGTTGACCTTTGACCTCAAGGTCATTTTTGATATTTTAGACCATATTCTTTTTCGAGCCATAACTTTTTTGTCTTTTGACATAGGCCTTAGATATTTAGTATGCAGGAAGGTCACTGCAAGACAATGTGTCCACAGTAAATGGTTGACTTTGACCTTATACCTTTGGTTATCACGTAAAATACACAAAACGAAGGGGGAGACATCAGTTTTAGTTACCTAAAACAATTCTACTTAGACATGGTATTTGAGAAAGCGACTCTAATTTCCGAACAGGCTGATAATGGAGGTTTCAAAATTCCAAGGAGATGCGGTCGACAGACCAGGAAAAATAACGTTCCAGCTGAAAATGAAAAGGTTTACTACCGACGGGCAGTTCTCTTAGCCACAATGATTCAGCAATGCAATATTCGTGTCGGTGAACATGCTATGTATGTTATAAGGGCCCTTGCTATGATTCCTAACAATAACCTTCAGACATCAGATGATACCATTGCAGATGTCCTAAATTATTATGAAGTTTACATGCCATATCCAGAATAGTTTAGACAGGAATTTCGGCTTTGGGTGGAGTTATGGAGGAACCAGACTCCTAAACCTTGTACCATAACAGCGACCTTAACGGACCAAAGAGTGTGTCACGGAATATTTCCAAACATAGTCAAAGTTCTGAGCCTGCGTGCGTTGACGAGCATAACATCAAGCTCGACAGAAAGGGCAAACTCTTCATTTAAGTTCATTAAAACCTTTTCGCGAAGTACCATGGGAGAAGACCGCTTAGATGCCTTGTTACTTTTGTATGTCCATAACGATATTGAACTTGATTATGGTAAAATCATCGACAACTTCGCCCGTAGAAATCCAAGAAAGATGGTTTTCATGAATCCCATGTCCTAATTAAACAAATTCGTGAAATAAAAATGTTGGAAAATTACTTAATTAAACGATACTTACCTTGGTTAAAGTAGAAGTTTGATTATATTTCTATATAGTCATAGAATTATTGGAGGGATTAAATGAGATAGTACTGCGCAACTGCAACCTCAATCTTTAAAGCTGGAAAATTGTTTTGTGACCATCAGATCAACATATTTTAATAACCATAAAATACATGCCCATGTATTTATGAATTTTGTTAAGTTGATGGGGAGGGGGTGGCATTTAATCCCTCCAATAATTCTATGACTATATAGAATTATAATCAAACTTCTACTTTAACCAAGGTAAGTATCGTTTAATTAAGTAATTCTATTACGTCATCATTATTTCCGGTCTTAAATGAGACTTCAAAGAAACCATATAATTTTCCAAACACGTTTTTATACAACAAAGTGTAGTCATGATAATACATTTTCAGCAAAACCATCATACAATAAATCTTTCTCATAAAAAGTAGCAAAAGTTTTTGAGTTTGACCATCCTGCTTTGGATAAAATAATGTCAATAGGGACGTTCTGTCTCTTTGCTTTAGACACTGCTGCAGATCTAACACTGTGGGCAGAGTAACTTGTGGTATCAATCCCCGATAAGAATAAACATGACTTTATCCATCTTGAAATAGTGCAAGTAGTTACTGGTCTATAAGGCTTCGAATAACTTAAAAGTAGTTTGGTATGTGACTTTCGATAAGCTGAAGTCCTTTTTAAGTATTCAACTAATATTGTATAAACACACAGTTTAACATCTGTATACTTTTTAAGCACAACAGGAGGATTCCTATATCCTGGGCGACTTTGTTTCAAGAGTCCATTTATGTAGAAAATAAATTGATTTTCATGTCTTTCCATTGACTGAATGTCTAATAAACTTAAGGTCTGCACTCTTGTAGCATTGCATAAACTTATCAACATAACAAGTTTCATAGTCGAATTCTTAGTTGACAAATCAGAAGCAAGGGATAAGTCCCGCAAATAACGTAAAACCAACGAAACATCCCAAATATGTACATTCTTAGTCACAGTGGGTCGCAAATTAAAAACACCTTTCATGAAACGGATAATCATCGGATGTTTACCGACCAGTATACATACTGTCAATTTTAATGTCCAATGCTGATAAAGCTGATCTAGCAACATTTAACGCACTGAAACTTAATCCTGATTCATAAAGCATGGTTAAAAAATCCAAAACGTCATTTAAAGTACATCGAACTCCACTAATCTGCCTTTGATCACGGAACGAAAACCACTTTTGCATATAAACTTTGTACTGTTTTTGAGTTGATCTTCGCCAAGATGCGAGTAAAATTTTTCTAGTGTTTCTTGAAATACCTTGTTTTTGATAATGTTTCCTGATACTCTGCAAACCATTAGATTCAGTGAGTGAGTGAGTGAGTTGGTGTTTTACGCCCGTGCAACGCTATATAGGTTATTTACAGGCGATGAACATGAAAAGGATGATAGTGAGTGAGTTGGTGTTTAACGCCCGTGCAACGCTATATAGGTTATTTACAGGCGATGAACATGAAAAGGATGATAAAATGAACATGAAATGATGATGATAAAGAAAAGGATGATAAAATGAACATGAAATGATGATGATAAATGAAATATGGGGGTGGGACACAAAGGATCGGTAAATTTTGAAGAACCACAGGAAAAAGGGGAGAGGTGGGTAGGGGCGGAAAATTTAGCCTATGTTGTGCACTACTGGGCGGTCCACAAAGGGGTCTTTTACGTGCATGAAGCGTGGCACTCTCCACACACGTTGGCCCACTATGGTCGGCGGTCAGGGTTTCCGTATTATAGACCTGACAACCCCCGCGGACGAGGGCCACCCTATTCAGCCACCTAGGGTACACACTTGGTCGCTCTGTGGGCTGAGCACTGACCCGACGTCAGAATCCCAAGACCCTTAGTCGCCTCTTACGACAAGCTAGGCTCTGCTGCGGGCCTATTCGCCACCCGGGCCCCGCACCATTAGATTCAAAGTTTTCCTCAGTGGATGAAGTGCTCCTGCAACAGGAAGTGTCAGTAATTTGTCGGAAGCCGGAATCACCATCGGTTTCTGTATTAATATCTGGAGAAGTTGAACAAACCAATACTGGGTCGGCCACAACGGTGTAACAATTATCGCTTCTGCATTGTCTATTATAATTTTCTTGACACACTGTCCCACCAAACTGAAAGGAGGAAAAAGATAAACATAATGTAAAGACCAATCTAATGTAAAAGCATTTACAAATTTTGATTCTGTGTCAGGTTTCCATGAACAAAAAAGTGGCAACTGAGAATTTAGTCTTGATGCAAACAAATCAATTTCTGGGGTACCCCAGATTTTACATATCTTATGAAATTTACTTTTATGTAACTGCCATTCTAAGTGACTATTAACATTGCGCCTGGATTCAATATCAGCCTGAATATTATTTTGACCAGGAATATGAGTAGCAGTTATCCACATATTATGTTTAATACAAAAGGACCAAATCTCCTTTGCCACTTCATTGCATGCTAATGCTTTTACTCCACCCATATTATTGATGTAAGCTACTGCTGTAGTGTTGTCTGACAATATCTTGATATGTTTGAAATGTTTTATTTGTTGTTCAAATGACTTTAAGCCATATAATATTGCTACGAGTTCTAAATAATTTATGTGATTTTCTTTCTCTGATTGGTTCCATTGACCACCTCACCTGTTTTATCTTTATCACCTAAAACTGCTCCCCAGCCTTGTAGGGATGCATCACATATTAATTCTATGTCTGGATTAGGTTTCTGAATATCTCTTTTTTGAGTGTGAATATTTGACACCAACCATGAAAGTTCTAGTTTAATTTTGTCTGATACCTCCATTATTGAATCAAAATCCCCCTTTGCTTCTTTTAAAGCATTAATTTTTTCAACCTCAGTATCTCTATAATAGAGGGGGCCATATTCAACTGCTGGAAATGATGATATTATGAGACCAAGTATCCTGGTTACTTCCCTTATTGTAACTTGTTTCTTTTGTAACAAATTACTTATTTCTTGTATCAACATAGTTTTCTTCTCATCTGGGAGAAGTACAATCATTTAAATTGAGTTAATAATGAACCCTAAAAAGGTTATTATTTGTGTGGGTTCAAACACTGATTTATCTTGGTGTACTATAAAGCCAAGTTTTGAAAATAAAGTTACTGTACCCCCGTGCGGGAACCGGGTGTGAAAAGAATAGTCCCGCAGCCGCCCGTAAAGCTTGTCGTAAGAAGCGACTAAACGGGTCAACATGTTTGCCGTGTGTTGCGACCTGTGTCGGGGGAGGACGGGATCCTGGTCCACGTATGTGTGCTTTGGCCCTTACTTCTCCTAGACAGGCGGTCAGATTCGGCTCGGTCTGATCAATCGGCTGGTCACGCCAAGCCCTGTAAAGCAACCTCTCGTTTATTTCAAACTCTTTTTCCGTAATATTAGAATTTATAACTTGATGTCAGTTATGCTTTACAGAAGGCGGTGGCTCATGGGTCAATCGTGTGGATGTTATTCTAGAGAGTTGTATCGCCGGGTAACCCCCGGCACGATGCTTGTCTTGTAACCCTGGTGCTTTCAACAGGAGAGCCGTTGTATAACAGCATCGCCCTTGTTGGCGCTCCATGGCGGGCGGGGAGCAAGGCAGTGAAACTCTCTTCTCTCATCATGGCTTCCCCAAAAAAACAAGCAACAAGTTCTAGTGAAAAGTATAAACGAAATATTTCATGTAGTGATAGTGATAGTGATGATCATGATGCACCAGCTTCTTCAAAACGTCAAAACACAACAAATGATAGTTGGCCAAAGTTTATTGTACTTTCAAGCAAAGATGCCACTCGTCCTTTGACAAAGGTTTCGCCCTTTGTCATTGCCAAAACAATTAAGGGTGTTACCGGAGGTGATGTTCCCAAGGTTACGAAACTCCGATCCGGTAACCTCCTAGTAGAGTGTGCCAAACAACAACAAGCAAAAAACATCTTGACAATTTCATTCATTTTAGAGTTACCAGTTTCCGCTGAAGCTCATCGATCATTGAATCGTTCGCAGGGTATCATTCGAGATAGAGACCGAAACCTTGCTGATTTATCAGAGCAAGAAATATGCTCTGAACTTTCATCACAAGGTGTCTCACACGTTAAAAGGTTTACAAAGAAGGAAGACAACAAAATTATTAAATTAAATACATACCTTATTACATTTAATTCCGCAGCTCCACCAAGTCACATTAATCTGGGTCTTTTCAGAGTCTCCGTAGACATATTTATTCCCAATCCTCTCCGTTGTTTTAAATGCCAACGTTTTGGCCACGGGAAGGCCACCTGCAACGGGAAGGAAAAATGTGTAAAGTGCGCTGAGGAAGGCCACTCGGATTTCAACTGTACGAAAAATCCAAAATGTGTTAACTGCAGTGGTGATCATTTTTCGTCTTCAAAACAATGTCCAAATCTTCTACGTGAAAAAGAAATCCAAAAGCTTAAAGCAGAAAAGAACATTACCTACCAAGAAGCTCGTCGTCAAGTCTCTGTCTCGAGTGATACAGCACCATCCATGTCTTACGCGGAGGCCGCTAAACCCTCTAGGACATATGGTTGGCAAACCATGTACACTTGGCCTGAGGGTGAAATTAAGCCCCGTACTTGCAACACCAATGGATGGATGTTTGGTGCTGACTGTTTCGTGGATGATATCCCAAAAAGCAATATCAAATACGCGAGACCTTGGAAGGAATTGTGTGATAATCATCCCCCACCACGTAAGTCAACAGCAGGTCCAAATAATGATTCAATGGTCGATGAGGATTTGTTTATAATTCCACGAAAATCGTCTTGGACTGGATTTGGAGCTCCAACCAAAGCTTCTAATCTTCAACCCCCATCAATTTCTCTTTCTTCCAAACAGAGTCAATCGTCTTCCTCAAGGTCGTCATCTGCTGCTCAACCTGGAAATAGACAGCAGCGACCCTCACAGCCAGGAAGACGCCAGAGTTCATCGCAGCAGACGTCACCACTTAAAATGCGTAGATCAAAGAAGGCCGAACGAGATGCAATTTATATGCATAATCGTTTCGGCTCTCTTGGTGACGACATGGAGTCTGATATGGATCTATCGGAAACACCTGTCGACCGTTCACAGAGCCAGTCTCCACAGAGGAGACGTAGGCGATCACTCGGTAGACTTTCTGATCCCATACAGACTCCAAAATGAGTACCATCATTCAATGGAATTGCCGAGGCCTTAAGGCCAACTTTCTTGAATTACAACTTTTAGTGCAGTCTTTTAATCCAACTGTCTTTTGTCTTCAGGAAACACACCTCAAGGAAACTGACACGATTTCCTTGAAGGGTTTTTCTATGTATAACACATTTTCTAATACAGAACGAGCTTCTGGCGGATCCTCCATCTTAGTTAAGGATCGTATTCTCCATAGTTCGATTCCTTTAACTACCGATCTGCAAGCCGTTGCCGTTAGAGTTTCATTACATCAAACAATAACTCTATGTTCAGTTTATATACCACCTAATGATAACTTAACTTTAGCACAACTTCAAAATTTAACGGATCAGCTTCCTGCTCCATACATGTTAGTTGGGGACTTCAATGCCCACAACCCATTATGGGGCAGTGCCAACTTGAATGATAAGGGTAAAAAGATTGAGGATTTTTTATCGAAAGAATCTCTTTGTATCTTTAATGATGGTTCTTCTACATTTTTACATTCTGGAAATGGAACATACTCATCAATTGATCTCTCAATATGTGATCCTTCTCTTTTAACAGATTTCTCATGGCAAGTCCATGATGATCTCTGTGGAAGTGATCACTTTCCTATTATATTAAAAGATCTTTTTGGTGAACCTGAACAAAGAATTCCTCGCTATAAGTTAGAAAAGGCCGATTGGCAAAAATTTTCAATACTTTGTTCGGAAAAATTAAGACCAGAACTTTTTGATCAGGACCAAGAACCAATAACAACTTTTAATCAAACTCTTATATCTATAGCTGATGAAACCATTCCTAAGACCTCGGCAACTCCTAAAAAACTCAATAAACCTTGGTTCACAGACGAGTGTGACAAGGCTATCGACGATAGAAATAAAGCTCAAAAACAATTTTGCAAACATCAAACAAAAGAAAATTTGAGTAATTTTAGAATTTTTCGGGCGAAGGCTAGACGAACTTGTCGACAATCTAGAAGAACATCCTGGCGAAATTTTGTATCTGGTTTAACTTCACGAACTCCCATGAATAAAATTTGGAATTTCATACAAAAACTCAAAGGTAAAAACTCTAAATCCTCGGTAAAACATCTGAACGTTGGCAATTCTACTTTAACATCTGAAAAGGACATTGCCAACAAACTAGCTGAGACTTTTGCCAAACATTCATCTTCATCTAATTACAAACCTGACTTCCAAAAATTTAAACGTACAGCTGAAAAAACGAAATTGAACTTTAACTCCGACAATTCGGAGAGCTATAATTCTCCTTTCTCTTTAGATGAGCTTAAAACTTCCTTAAGTAAAGCCCATGACACTGCATGTGGCCCTGATAGCATCCACTATCAACTTTTAAAACATCTTCCTGAAATATCGATGAAGACTCTTCTAAATTTAATGAATGATATATGGATAAACGGAAAATTGCCTGAAATATGGAAGCTTGCCACTGTCGTTCCTATCCCCAAGCCGGGGAAGGATCACACAGATGCTTCCAACTATCGTCCGATAGCCTTGACAAGCTGCGTCTGTAAGACTCTAGAACGCATGATCAACGATCGGCTCGTTTGGTTCCTTGAGTCCAATGGACTCATTTCGAATATCCAGTGTGGATTCCGCCAAGGCAGGAGCACGCTTGATCATTTGGTCCGTTTTGAGTCTTTTCTTCGAAATGCATTTGCGAAGAACGAACATGTGGTGTCTATCTTTTTCGATCTCGAAAAAGCTTATGACACCACATGGAAGTATGGTATTTTAAAGGACATTTCTGATATGGGGTTGAAAGGAAGGTTACCAACTTTCTTGGCCGACTTTCTTTCTGACAGACACTTTAATGTTAAAGTAAATAAAACTTTTTCTGAAGAGTTTGACTAAGAAATGGGTGTACCTCAGGGTAGCATTCTTTCTGTCACTCTCTTTAGTATAAAGATAAATAGCATTGCCAAAGTCCTTCAAAACAATATTGAAGGTTCTTTATATGTTGATGACTTTTTAATATGCTACAGTGCAAAAAACATGAATACCATTGAAAGGCAATTACAGCTGTGCCTAAAACGGATTGAAAAATGGGCTTCCGAAAATGGTTTCAAATTTTCAGAAAGCAAAACTGTTGCTATGCATTTTTGTAAGAAAAGAAAACTTCATCCCGACCCAGATCTCTTTTTGTATGGCAAAAAAATTAAGATAGTTGAAGAATCAAAATTTCTTGGCGTTCTTTTTGATAGAAAACTCTCCTTTCTACCCCATATCAAAATGTTAAAATCAAGATGCCTAAAAGCTCTTGATGTTTTAAAAGTTGTTTCTAGTACCGACTGGGGAGCTGATAAATCAGTTCTTTTAAATTTGTATAGGTCTATTGTTAGATCGAAATTGGATTATGGTTCAATAATTTATGGGTCTGCGAAAAAATCTTATTTACAAATTTTAGACGCTGTTCATCATCAGGGATTGCGACTTTGCCTCGGTGCATACAGGACCTCTCCCATTGAGAGCCTGTATGCAGAGGCAAATGAGCCATCCCTGAAGCATCGCAGAATTAAACTCGGTTTGCAATATGCCACCAAATTAAAAGCCTTTCCTAGCAACCCTGCCCACGATTGTGTTTTCAATCCACCTCTCAGGAATATGTATGAAAAACATGAAAACAAAACTCCTCCTTTTGGTATTCGTATCGAACCTCACCTGACTAATCTTAAACTTAATTTAGAAACTATAAAACCTGTCAAGCCTTTGAAAGTTCCACCCTGGGAACTTTTAAAGCCTAAATTTATTTTTGATCTTCGTAAACATAAAAAATCTGAAACAAATCACCTGCTTATTCAACAAGATTATTCCGAAATTAAATCTAGATATCCTGGGTTTCTAACAGTTTATACAGATGGCTCTAAAGATGGTGACAGTGTTGCTGCTGCTGCTGTCTCAGGGAATAGCACGTCAACACAACGACTCCCGTCTGCTGCTTCCATTTTTACAGCTGAAGCGAGAGCCATTATTTTAGCGCTCAAATTGATTGATGCTTCTGAGCACGCTCAATTCTTTATCTGTTCTGATTCTCTTTCTTGTCTTTTGGCAATTCAGAACTGCAAATTGAAAAATCCATTAATCTCTAAAATTGTTTATATGGTTCATCAATTGATCAGAGGTGGCTTAGAATTGATATTCCTATGGGTACCCAGTCACACTGGTATTCATGGGAATTCAGTTGTGGACAGGGTTGCAAAGGAAGCCCTCCGTAAACCAGTGTCCAATTGTTTTATTCCTTATTCGGATTGTAGAAATACAATCCGAGTATATGTCCAAAGTTTATGGGACGAGGTTTGGACTGCCGCTGAGCACAACAAACTTCATGAGCTTAAGCCACAGCTTGGGGAGAATCATGCTTCATTCCGATGCCGTCGAGACCAGGTAGTCATCACTAGATGTCGTATAGGACATTCTAGAGTCACCCATGGCTACCTGATGACACAAGAGAAGGAGGTCCCGATATGTATCCCTTGTGACGCACGGTATTCCTTGAGGCATGTTCTCCTCGACTGTGTTGATCTTGCTCCAATTCGCATGAAGTATTTTAACTGTGCATCCATGCACGATTTGTTTAGCGGCACCCCAGCCGATGCCATTTTATCCTTTTTAAAAGAAATCGGTCAGTATTCAAAATTATAGTTTTTGTTATCACCATTTGAAAGTTAATTTGTTGTCATAATATTTAGCTTATTTTTGTTAAGTTCTTTGTTTTCCTCTTGCTTTAAATGGTTTTATTGTTTTAGTGTGTTATTTTTTAATGATTATTTTATCTATTTATTTTCCTATCATACTTTTTGTTTTATCTACGGTCTTTTGACTTTGTTTTATATTAACATGTTATTAACATAATTATATCAACTTGTTTATGTCCCGATGATGGCTGCAATATCGCCGACGGGACATAAAGCAACCAACAATCAATCAATCAATAAAGTTACTGTATTATTCACATTATCTGTACACTCTTGTGCAGAGTCACCCAACAATAAAGAATCATCAATGTAACCCATATTTACATGACCTTTCTGTCTCAAAGTTGAATATGCCACCTTCATGATTTTAGTAAATATTCTTGGAGCAGACCCTATTCCATTTGGTAAACAAGTATATTGATAAATTTTGTCTCTCCAGAAAAACCTCAGATATTTTCTAAAATTAGTATCAATTGATACTGAATAGTATGCATGACGCAAGTCAACACTAGCCATAAAAGAATTTGGCTTAATTAAATTTAATGCCGATTCAAAAGTATCCATCTAAAAATGATGATATTCTACATACTCGTTTAATTTTTTTCAAATTTAAGATAACTCTGTATTCGCCATTCTTTTTAGGCCGTACAAAAATTGAAGAAATAAATTCTCCCTCTGTTGATTTAACTTCCTCAATAACATTCATTTTTAAAAAAAATTCAATTTCTTTTTCTATAACTTCATTTTCAGTTTTATTAAATTTTATTTCTTTTAATGAATGCGACATTTGCATTGGAGGCTCATTATCTTTGAATTCTATTTCACATCCTCTAACTATGTTTAATATTTTTTCATCTGAAGTTATTTTCTGCCATTCTGAGACAAAATTTTTCAATCTACCTGCTTGAAAATCTATTGTATTTTTTAAACCATCATTTTCTGTACATGTGGCAATATTAATATGAGTCTTATTACCTACACTTAGGTCCTGTATTTGTTCAGGCTCAGCCTGGAGTTTTTTTACTCTCTGTCGTGTATAACCATGGGTCTTGAGCTGCCTCGAGACCTGCCTCTTCCAAACCTACGTTTTGGCATGTATCTACTTCTATTGAACCCATAGCTTGTGCTAGTAGAACCAGCTGCAATACGATTCGAAATCTTACTGCATTCTCCGATGTCCTTTACGGTCTTGGACACGTCCCCGCCAAACAGCCACTTGTTGAATGGTTGAGACTTGTTAAATAAATGACTGTATTCATCCTTGACATCTGGTTTCATAAGTTCCCTTCTAGTGTGGGAAATCTCTTTATTGGCATGTCCAAACAGAGCTAGTGAATCCATGCAATCTTCAAAGATTGCTGATACTTCATCTTTCTGAATGCCTTCAGTTTCAATAAGCTTGTCTAGCCTGTCAATTACTTTGGCCAATATTGTAGAACCTTTAACAATTATATTTTGACAGTGTCTCATCTTATTGTCATTTGTTTTTGTTCTTTGCCAAATAAGATCCCATATTAGTTCGTCACATTGAACTGAAACAAGGCCGTCACAGTTCTCTGGTCTTGTTACTTTTTCATCTTTCATCAATTCTCTAAATTTCTCATCAGATATTCCATTACGAAAAATACTTGTAATGTTTTCAGCAAATTGGTCATGAAGCTTGGGACCACATTTCTCACCAGATCTGAACTTCTTGTTCATATTTGAAAATCTACTCTGTTCATCATCAGCTGATTTCTGACGTTTGTTCCCCCGTGCGGGAACCGGGTGTGAAAAGAATAGTCCCGCAGCTGCCCGTAAAGCTTGTCGTAAGAAGCGACTAAACGGGTCAACATGTTTGCCGTGTGTTGCGACCTGTGTCGGGGGAGGACGGGATCCTGGTCCACGTATGTGGGCTTTGGCCCTTACTTCTCCTAGACAGGCGGTCAGATTTGGCTCGGTCTGATCAATCGGCTGGTCACGCCAAGCCCTGTGAAGCATCTTCTCATTTTATTTCAAATTTACTGTTTTTGACTTTTGAAAATATTGATTTGATTCCATTTATGCTTTACAGAAGGCGGTGGCTCATGGGTCAATCGTGTGGATGTTATTCTGGAGAGTTGTATCGCCGGGTAACCCCTGGCACGATGCTTGTCTCCCTAAAGGAATACTCTGTGCGAGTATACTGTCCTTGTAGCCCTGGTGCTTTCAACAGGAGACCCGTTGTACAACAGCATCGCCCTTGTTGGCGCTCCGTGGCGGGCGGGGAGCAAGGCAGTGAAACTCTTTTCTATCATCATGGGTTCCCCTAAAAAACAACAAGCAACAAGTTCTAATGAAAATTTAAAACGTAATATTTCTTTGAGTGACAGTGAAGATCAAGACGTATCAGCTTCATCCAAACGTCAAAATACAACAAATGATAGTTGGCCTAAATTCATTGTTATTTCAAGCAAAGATACCACTCGTCCTTTGTCAAAGGTTTCGCCCTTTGTCATTGCAAAAACGATCAAAGGCGTTACCGGAAGTGATGTTCCAAAGGTTACGAAACTCCGATCCGGTAATCTTCTAGTCGAGTGTACAAAGCAACAACAAGCCAAAAACATTATGACCATTTCACGTATTTTAGAATTACCTGTTTCAGCTGAAGCTCATCGATCATTGAATCGATCTCAAGGTATCATTCGAGATAGAGATCGAAACCTTACCGATTTGTCAGAGCAAGAAATCTGCTCTGAACTTTCATCACAGGGTGTGTTACAAGTTAAAAGGTTTACAAAAAAGGAAGACAACAACATTATTAAATTAAATACTTACCTTATAACATTCAATTCTGCAGCTCCACCAAGTCACATTCATCTGGGTCTTTTCAGAGTGTCCGTAGACATATTTATTCCGAATCCTCTCCGTTGTTTTAAATGCCAACGTTTTGGCCACGGGAAGGCCACCTGTAACGGGAAGGAAAAATGTGTCAAGTGTGCTCAGGAAGGCCACTCGGATTTCAACTGTACTAAAAGTCCAAAATGTGTAAACTGCAGTGGTGATCATTTTTCTTCTTCAAAACAATGTCCAACTCTTCTACGTGAAAAAGAAATCCAAAAACTGAAAGCAGAAAAGAACATTTCCTACCAAGAAGCTCGTCGTCAAGTCTCTATCTCGAGTGATACAGCACCATCCATGTCTTACGCAGAGGCTGCTAAATCCTCTAGGACATATGGTTGGCAAACCATGTACACTTGGCCTGAGGGTGAAATTAAGCCCCGTACTTGCAACACCAATGGATGGATGTTTGGTGCTGACTGTTTTGTGGATGATATCCCCAAAAGCAATATAAAATACGCGAGGCCTTGGAAAGAGTTGTGTGATAATCATCCCCCGCCACGTAAGTCCACAGCAGGTCCAGATAATGATTCAATGGTCGATGAGGAACTGTTTAAAATTCCACGTAAATCATCTTGGGCTGGATTTGGAGCTCCAACCAAAGCTTCTAATCCTCAACCCCCATCAATTTCTGTTTCTTCCAAACAGAGTCAATCGTCTTCCTCAAGGTCGTCATCTGCTGCTCAACCTGGAAATAGACAGCAGCGACCCTCACAGCCAGGAAGACGCCAGAGTTCATCGCAGCAGACGTCACCGCTTAAAATGCGTAGATCAAAGAAGGCCGAACGAGATGCTATTTATATGCATAATCGTTTCGGCTCTCTTGGTGACGACATGGAGTCTGATATGGATCTATCGGAAACACCTGTCGACCGTTCACAGAGCCAGTCTCCACAGAGGAGACGTAGGCGATCACTCGGTAGACTTTCCGATCCTTCGCAGACTCCAAAATGAGTACCATCATTCAATGGAATTGCCGAGGCCTTAAGGCCAACTTTCTTGAATTACAACTCTTAGTGCAGTCTTTTAATCCAACTGTCTTTTGTCTTCAGGAAACACACCTCAAGGAAACTGACACCATTTCCTTGAAAGGTTTTTCTATGTACAGTACGTTTTCTAATACTGAGCGAGCTGCAGGCGGATCCTCCATTTTAGTTAAGGACAGAGTTCTTCATAGTTCGATTCCTTTAACTACAGATCTGCAGGCAGTTGCCGTTCGGATTTCATTACATCAAACAGTCACATTATGCTCAGTTTACGTACCACCCAATAATAATTTAACATTAGTACAACTTAAGCAATTAACGGACCAGCTTCCTGCTCCATATATGGTATTGGGAGACTTTAATGCTCACAATCCATTGTGGGGTAGCGTTAACATTAATGATAAGGGTAAAAAGATTGAAGACTTTTTGTCAAAAGAATCTCTTTGTATCTTCAATGACGGCTCCTCTACTTTTTTACACTCTGGTAATGGAACATATTCATCGATTGATCTTTCCATTTGTGATCCTTCTCTTTTAACAGACTTCTCATGGCAAGTCCATGATGATCTCTGCGGAAGTGATCACTTTCCTATCATTTTAAAAGATCTTTTTGGTGAACCTGAGCAAAGAATTCCTCGTTATAAATTAGAAAAAGCCGATTGGCAAAAATTTTCAATTCTCTGTTCAGAAAAATTAAGACCAGAACTTTTTACTGAATTTAAAGAACCAATTTCTGTATTCAATGAAACCCT
This sequence comes from Arcuatula senhousia, assembly GCA_963971305.1. Classification (NCBI taxonomy): domain Eukaryota; kingdom Metazoa; phylum Mollusca; class Bivalvia; order Mytilida; family Mytilidae; genus Arcuatula; species Arcuatula senhousia. The sequence continues at coordinate 14,295,637 of OZ020316.1, read as the reverse complement.
TATCTCTATAGCTGATGAAACAATCCCTAAGACCTCGGCATTTCCAAAACAACTTAATAAACCCTGGTTTACCGACGAGTGTGGCAAGGCTATCGGCGATAGAAACAAAGCTCAAAATCATTTTAAAAACCATCAAACTAAAGAAAATTTAAGTAATTTTAGAATATTTCGGGCAAAGGCAAGACGAACATGCAAACAAACAAGAAGAACATCCTGGAAACAATTCGTATCTGGTTTAACCTCTCGAACTCCCATGAATAAAATTTGGAACTTCATTCAGAAAATGAAAGGTAAAAACTCAAAATCATCTGTTAAGCATCTTAATGTTGGCAATTCCACTTTAACATCTGAAAAAGATATTGCCAACAAATTAGCTGAGACTTTTGCAAAACATTCATCTTCATCAAATTACAAGCCTGATTTTCAAAAATTTAAACAAACAGCTGAGAAAACCAAATTAAACTTTAATTCTGACAACTCCGAAAGCTACAACTCTCCTTTTTCTTTGGATGAACTCAAAACTTCTTTAAGTAAAGCACACGATACGGCCTGTGGCCCTGACAATATCCACTATCAGCTTCTAAAACATCTTCCTGATATATCGATGAATACTCTTTTAAATTTAATGAACGATGTTTGGATAAATGGTAAATTGCCCGAAATATGGAAGCTTGCCACTGTTGTTCCTATCCCTAAACCAGGGAAGGATCATACAGATGCTTCAAACTATCGTCCGATAGCATTGACAAGCTGCGTCTGCAAGACTCTTGAACGTATGATCAATGATCGGCTTGTTTGGTTCCTGGAGTCCAATGGACTCATTTCGAATATCCAGTGTGGTTTTCGCCAAGGCAGGAGCACACAAGATCATTTGGTCCGTTTCGAGTCATTTCTTCGGAACGCTTTCGCGAAGAACGAACATGTGGTGTCTATCTTTTTCGATCTCGAAAAAGCTTATGACACCACATGGAAGTATGGCATTTTAAAAGATATTTCTGATATGGGGTTGAAAGGAAGGTTGCCGAATTTTTTGGCTGACTTCCTGTCTGATAGACATTTTAATGTTAAAGTAAATAGAACAATGTCTGAAGAGTTTAATCAGGAAATGGGCGTTCCTCAGGGAAGCATCCTTTCTGTCACTCTCTTTAGTATCAAAATAAATAGTATTGCCAAAGTGTTGAAAGATAATATTGAAGGTTCCTTATATGTTGATGATTTTTTAATATGCTACAGTGCCAAAAACATGAACACTATTGAAAGGCAATTGCAACTGTGCCTTAATCGAATTGAAAAATGGGCCTCTGTAAACGGTTTTAAGTTTTCAGAGAGTAAAACCGTGGCTATGCATTTTTGTAAAAAGAGAAAACTCCATCCTGACCCAGATCTTTATTTATATAACAAAAAAATTAAAATGGTTGAAGAAGCGAAATTCCTTGGCGTTCTTTTTGATAAAAAACTGTCCTTTCTACCCCATATCAAAATGCTAAAATCAAGATGCCTCAAGGCTCTTGATATTTTAAAAGTTGTCTCCAGTACTGACTGGGGAGCTGATAAATCTGTTCTTTTAAATTTATACAGGTCCCTTGTAAGATCGAAATTGGATTATGGTTCTATTGTATATGGATCAGCTAAAAAGTCTTATTTGCAAATTTTAGATGCTGTTCATCATCAGGGATTGCGACTTTGCCTCGGTGCATACAGGACATCTCCTATTGAGAGCCTGTATGCGGAGGCAAATGAACCATCCCTGAAACATCGTAGAATAAAACTCGGTCTCCAATATGCTACGAAGCTGAAAGCTTTCCCAGGTAACCCTGCCTACGACTGTGTTTTTAACCCACCTCTAAAAACTGTTTATGAAAAACACGAAAACAAAACTCCTCCATTTGGCATTCGTATTGCACCACATTTAGCTAATCTTAATATTGATTTGGAAACGATAAAACCTGTTACATCTTTAAAAGTTCCACCCTGGGAACTTCTAAAACCTGAATTTAATTTTGATCTTCGAAAACATAAAAAGACTGAAACAAATCATTTGCTCATTCAACAGGACTATTGTGAAATTAAATCTAAATACCCTGATTTTCTGACTGTTTATACAGATGGTTCTAAAGATGGTGATAGCGTTGCGTCTGCTGCTATCTTGGGTAATAGCACTTCCACCCAACGCCTCCCATCTTCTGCTTCCATTTTTACAGCTGAAGCAAGAGCCATCATTTTAGCCCTTCGTTTAATTGATGCTTCAGAGCACGCACAATTCTTTATCTGTTCTGATTCTCTCGCTTGTCTTTTGGCAATTGAGAACTGCAAACTAAAACATCCATTAATTAGTAAAATTGTTTACATGATTCACCAATTGATGAGAGGTGGTGCAGAATTGATTTTCCTATGGGTACCCAGTCATACTGGTATTCATGGGAATTCAGTCGTGGACAGGGTTGCGAAGGAAGCCCTTCGCAAACCAATTTCTAAATGTTTTATTCCCTATTCGGACTGCAGAAATGCAATCCGTATATATGTTCAAAGTTTATGGGATGAGGTTTGGGCTGCCGCTGAGCACAACAAACTTCATGAGTTAAAACCACAGCTTGGGGAGAATCATGCTTCATTCCGATGCCGTCGAGACCAAGTGGTCATCACTAGATGTCGTATTGGACATTCTAGAGTCACTCATGGCCACTTGATGACACAAGAGAAGGAGGCACCTGTGTGCATCCCTTGTGACTCTCCGTATTCGGTGAAGCATGTTCTCCTTGACTGTGTTGATGTAGCTCCAATACGTGTGAAGTATTTCACCTGTGCTTCTATGCACGATTTGTTCAGCGGCACTCCAAACGATGCCATCATCCACTTCCTTAAGGAAGTTGGATTGTATGCAAAATTATAGTTTTGTTGTTTTTTAAATATTTTACTATTTATAAACATTTAATTTGTTTCACCTGATAATTTTGTATGTTCTATTTACAATTGTCGTTTGATAATATTAGTTTTAGCTTTTACTTAAATTATTTTAAGTGTTTACTTTTATTTATTTATTAGCAATAACAATTTGTTTTAGTCTCGGTCTTTTGACTTAGTTTTACTTTAAAGATTTATTAAGTTATAACATGTTTTTGTCCCGATGATGGCTGCAATATCGCCGACGGGACATAAAGCAGATACCAATCAATCAATCAATCTGACGTTTGTTAGCATTGATATCAACGTTATCATCATGGACCTCGTCCATATCGTACTCGTCATTGTCATAATCCTCATAGTTATCATCATCATAACCCTCACACATATCATCTATTCTTTTGTTTACATCGACAATTTTCTGATTTGTCTTTCTTTGTTCCTCTCTCATGTCTTGTAACATTTTAATGATCACATCATTATTGTTTTCTTGGTTGTTTACAACAGGGGGTGAGGTTTTTACAGCGTCCTTAATATTGACCCTACTGCCAGTACCGGTAGTCGACTTTGTCGCTGCCTTTGTGCTAGCTTTCCTTTTAGCGGGGGCCTTTCCTTTGATACTTTCCTCGTCAGTATCAAGTCGAAGTAATTCATCTTTAAAAGATGATTTATTAGCCTTATCGACTTTTTCTTTTACCATTGCGTCGGCCATTACACACTGTTTACACTCCACGAGTGATAATCTCAACACCAAATTTAAAAATAATTTTCAACAGTATGCGCCGACCCAGTCAGCATGCAAATGTTGGGCCAGCGTTGGCCCAACATATGCTGCTATGTTGGCCCGACGTTGTAAAACTATGTTGGCCCAACGTATAAGTGCAAGTTGGGCCAACGTAGTCCCAACATGTTGGCATAACGTTGGCCCAATGTTGTAAGTGTAGATGAACTATGTTGGCACAATGTTGGCATAATGTTGGCATTGTGTTGGCACAATGTTGGCCCACTGTTGGCATTTTGTTGGAACAATGTTGGCCCACTGTTGGCATTATGTTGGCCCACTGTGAATTATGTTGGTACAATGTTGGCACAATGTTGGCATAATGTTGGCCCACTGTGACCATTATGTTTGTACAATGTTGGCCCACTGTTGTAAATGATATTTTGGTCCACTGAAGATTTGAGTACTAGGTTGGCAATGCTTGTTTCACTGTTAGTGATTTGTTGGCATTATGTAAGCTGGTTGTTGTTGTGTGTTTTTTTTAAGTGAAGTATTTCTTTTTTCTCACTTCTGACTAGATTGTATCTGATGAGACTTTTGAAGACACATGTTTATGAGATGAGTGTACAGAATCTGGTTGTATTTATGTTCAATTCTTCTAAGAAATAGCAATAAAACGTAATAAAATATTTTTTTTCTAATTTTTAATTCTTAACAGGGAGCCAACTTTGAACAATATAATTCTTCACATTAAGTCAATCATTCATCATTTTCAGCGTCAGGAACTTGGTTTTCTTCAGCAGCCCTCCTTACAGCAGCTTGTCGCTCTTCTTCAGCTTCCTGCTCGGCTGCTCTCTTTTTTTCCCTTCTTTCCTTTCTCCCACCTTCCCTATCTATACTGAATCTCAGCCACTCCTTGATTCCATCCTCAATTTCTTTATCTCCACTGTCCTTAAATTTATGATTTCTCTTCACAGCTTCTGCAATTTAAAGTGCTTTATTACAGTAAATATTTAATTTAGGATATGTATGTTACAAAACTATATTCAAAAAGGAAAAAAATAGGAAGTTAGTGTTGATATTAAATAGTTGATCTTAGAGTTGAGACCGTAGCTTACATATAATAAAGGTTTTTTTTCTACTAAAATGTTGGTTTTCAAGACATTTAGACCATTTAAAATATCACTTGTTTTTCAAATTTAGATACTGTAAAAGGGGAAATTTTCGCGAGGGTTTTTTTCAAATTTGAGGAAATATCCCCTTGCATAAATAGCATTTAGAAGGACCCAATATTCCATGATTAAAAATACGCGAAATTAAAACCTCATGAACGCATTTTGGTACTATAAACACCAAGTTTAAACCACACCAAATTATCCCCTTTAACAGTATATGGTATCAAACTGATCATTTCTTGTTAAATCAAATCTGAGTGTCAATGAAAAATACACATATATATAGCAATTTACAGCACATGAAAAAATAGTCAGTAAATAATCTAAATTTTTAAGAGATTCAGTATGAACTTTACTGTAGCATTTAAAAGAAATTTGAAAAGTCATGTAACCTGTAACTTGTAAATAATTCTACACGAAGAATACTGAAAAATCGTAACCATGCATTAGACACAGCCAATTTAAACTGAAGAAATGGGATTTTTAAGGAATATCATTTTTATAGATTGAAATACACATAAAAGTCTCGTCATCTAAGAAATATGTTTTGTTGCACAACAATAATAGATGTGAAAATGTGTTTTTTAAACAGTAATAAGCAACTATTAGGTACTCACTAAGTACAACATCTTTAAGTGTCAGCTGAGAAAAGGCCTGTTTTTCCCCTCTACCTAACCAGTTAATGGTTTTAGCAACATCATTTTCTAAAACCATAGCCATGATCCTCCTTACACATTGTTTAAGATTGTCACCACCAGTGCTTCCAAGATATCTAATCTGAAATGTAAAATAACATCGAATTAATAATATCAATTTTTTTATTGAAATATACTTTCAATATGTTTTGTGGTAGGTAGGAGGGGTCCCATCCTGCAATCCTGTTAAAATAAATTCTAAAACAAACTCTCTGTAGTTTAATGGGTAAAATCCTGAATTCCCAGTTAATAAATAACTAAGCTAATCTCGCTGTTTGTAAAAGGTCCTACCGACCCCTCGTGTATGATTATATTCAGACACATGTAATGATCAGACTAACTTCAGTTGTTGTTTTAAAACTCCTTTAAAATTTTTAGAATATTTTTGTGTAAATTAAATTACTGCTATATGACTCTATGCAGACCTTTTTTTATGCGAAACGAATTTTAAAATAAAGGACAGCACAAAGGCAATGCAGAATGTAAGAAAAATGAGATACAAAAAGGGAAAAGTCAATCATATATGTCAAATTTTACTTAAAGATATATGTTTTATAAAAGCAGTAAAGAATATGGTTGCTTGTGTTTAAATATTACACCTTTTTCAATTCTAAAACATTTAAGGTACAAACCAACTGATTTCTGGCTGGTTCATTCCTTAGATAGACTTCTATGCTGTTTAATTCTTCCTTACTCTTCACTGGAAGGGTTGGCATCTCCTCATCGTTCATTTCTAAAGCGTCAATATGGTGGGCGGAATCTAATTTCTTGACAATCTGGCTCAAGACATTGGAGTTATGTGTCAGGTGTTGCTTGATTTGTTCAAACGATCTAAGAACTTTGATTTCAAACTCTAAAATAGAAGAAAACATAAATCTTAAGACATACAAAGCTGCCTTGGTTTTGAATGTAGTAAAACGTCAGATAAATAAAAACACACACATTTTTACTACATGAAGTATTTTCTATATGTACAATGTATCCCAAATATTGTGGATTCCTCGCAATTGCATAACTTATTTGTAAGAGACACTTATGCAATTAACCAAATGACCAAATAATGTGAAATGTCAATGCATGGCAAGCAGAAAATACAAAAGGATTTATATGATTTTGTTTAATTAGCAAATGTCTCCAGTATGCTTGTAAAAACATAAGTGCCATTATCAAAAAATGTTTTCTTACTAAACATACTTCAAAGAACTCATAAAATAAACTGTTAACACAGAGACATGTCTCGCCTGTCGCAACTGGACACAGTATAAAATGAAGTAAAAACTGATCTTAACTGATGCTTAAGCAGCTGCATACCAAATATAAATGGTGAACCATAACTGCTTTATCCATTTCTTTTCCTGTACATCTCAAATATGGTGTAATTTCTTCATTAAAAACTTAATGGCTTTTGGATCATGACTTTTCAATAAATCATTTTTTTCTCTCTAACCTGATGTTCTTGGTTTTGAAGCAGATACTGCAGAAATGGGGTCAGATCTACTACAGGTAGCTGTTTTAGGGGTCACAGGTTGCGTTATTTGAGATGACATGCCAGCTACAGGGGAAGGAGGAGCAGGGAGCTCTGGCATAACACAACTTTGGAATCTCTTTTGGACTGCCTCTTTTCTTGGTGATTTCCGATGCGTATAATAAATTGGACTGATAAGTTTTCTGGGTGATCTCCTGGGTGAGTTTTCTGGAGAACTCTCAGGTGAAGAATCACTGTCCTCATACCTTGGATTAGGTCTAAATGAAATAAATATATAGAATATTATAAATACACTTCTGAATAAAATGGTACCTAATTATTGTTTATAAATTCAATGCTGCATGACCCTTCAATATGCTTTATATTAAATTTGTGTTAAAGAATTTACATATACATTCTAAATATCTGAATGTCTATTATTTTCTAATTTTTCACAAATATAGTTTATCGACTGCTATGAAGCTATTAAGTTGTAATATGTACATCCTCATATCCTGTGTACAAAATTTTATATATACATGTACATGTTTATCAATAAATTTAACAAAATTTATTATTAGTTTGATTTGTGTTTGAAGAAAATTGAGTCATTTCATAAGCTTGTATACTTTAAAAAAAAATTAATATACACTTTCAATTTGAAGTTAATATATGAACTCCGCATGAATTTCAATTGACAGTTATTGATACACCAAATCGATTCGTGAAACTTTTAATATTTTCATGGAAAAATATCATTTTACCAAAAGTTTTGCTCTGAATATATCAATTAATTAATCTAACAGTATTAACTGTAACAATAATCTGTTTACAAATGGTTTAAGGAAGCATAAGCTAAATTTTTCAAGGTGAACATTTTACATTGGATTTTATTCAATAAGCAACACTAAAAATTTAGTTCTTGGTTCAATGAACCAAAAAAATTCCTAAATGTTCCAATCATATATATTCAATTATTTATAATGGCTAAAAAGTATCAATGTTTCGGCAATTGCTTTTACCAGGAGTAAAAAATCTTTTAAAAATTACATCATGCTCCATCAATACTAATCATATTTTTGAATTTTTTGTGTTCATAAGAAATTATTAATGGACAGACAGCAACATCATAGACAAAATTAAAACTCAACGGCCTCCAGACAGTGTCTTCAGTGTGGATTTCTCATTATTCTTATTAATAATCATGATAAAATAATTAAGTGGCGGATTCCAGGGGTTTCTTTTTTTTAAATTGTTTTTTCTTAGAAACTTTGCATTGCTAGAATAAGTGACTAACCTTTTCTTTCTCTTGTTTGATCTGTCATCATCTTCTGGCTCTGTTTGAAGGTCTGATTGAGACTCAGCTTTTTTCAGCTTTTCTCTTGCCTTTTCATAATCAGCTAAAATTATTAAATAATTAATCTGAATCTGAATCTATTTACGTCGAAGGTACCAATTCTGGCTTTAACTTGACGGGGCAGTACATGCAGTAATTTGGTACAAACAAAACAATAACCATTAATTTATAATATAAATGCACAAGGGCTCTTGCAAATCTGATTCAACAGCAAATTATTAACAAATACATGTATCATCATGAACACATACCCTAAGCCAGAACTTTTAAAAAATATGTAGGGTCAATTCTAAAAATATTCCAAAATTTTATAGTGCTGAACCAAATCATGAAATTTCAATTTTGTTTTAACTTTTATTTGTCAAAGGGGGCTTTTGTTTGAACTTCTAACTGGCTATAAGTATTGAACATATTTATGATATTTGTGTCATTTGTGTTTGCCAGTCGAGCAAGAGTCTTTTACTTGTCTATGTTTTTATACTTCAAGCCTTAACGTAATTCCTAGATAATATTTTTAACTTTACTTTCAAAAGTTAGTGTTGTATTCCTTGATGATTTTGGTACTGATGTACAAATTTAAAATTGTTCATTTTTAAATCTTACACGTGACAATAGAAGATTGTGCAAGCACTAACATCATAAACAACATTCTATTTTGCTTTAAAGTTCCAAACATAAAATTCCCAATTGATTATTATTCATACAATTTCCCTGTTTGTTTTTAGGAAACATACATGCTTAGTACATGTGATACAAGAATTGTGCAAGACAACAGTTTTAAAAAAGAAAAAAAATATTGCACGCTATAGTTCATGCCTATTAGCCTATTGCTCATGTTGCTTTATTTTTTTTTAAAATATATACTGTATTTGTAAATTGGTTCTTTTTGATAGTCATGTACAGTAAATATTACATAAACAAATGTCTCTTTTTAATACATTACAAATGTAGAATACTAATATACATGTATCACCCCCAAAAATTAATATGGAGCTTTTATATCTATTGGTACTTACAAGTCCTGTACATCACCCTCACATCATACTTTTCAAATTTGGTTCAATTCACTGTTTTACAGCCATTCTGTGTTTTGAGGTAGATTTAAAATTTGGCCATAAGCATTCCTTTTCATCCTTGGATACCCATGTAAAGGGGACCATTTCAACTTCTCTTGTTGACTTAAACTCCACAACAGCATACCGGTATTCAGCCCTGAAAGTACATACATTATTGTTTATATAAACTGGAAACAGTCTTCTATTATTCCCAGATCAATATTCAATTAACATGAACATGATGAACAGTACAAGTGACTACCACACACTATTACAAAGAGTGAAAGCAATCTGATGATCTCCGTATGGCAACAGTACACATTTTGCCTCCACCTCCTCCAGCTTTGCATGACGATAAGTAGTTCCCAACCTGTCCAATTTCTTCACTCCAAGCAACATAGAAGGCAATGGAATATCAAAAAAGTCACTCTCATTTCTATACCTGTGGTATATTAAGTATATTCCTTTAGCAGTTTGAACAATGTTTTGTATCACACATATTTTACTGCCAATTTGTACACACGAGTCTTTTTTGTCAAGACGTATTGTAAAGTTTTCAGTTTTAACCTTTTGAAATTGTGTTGCACCAACAAATGCAGGAAGGACAGGGCCACGTGTATGCTCTTTGTGTAAGCTTGTTGTTGAAGGTTTTTCTGTTTCTACTGCTGATTCTTCAAAGAGTCTTCTTATAACCTGTTGCAAGGCAAATTCTGGCTTTCGAACAAGTCTTTTCAATTTATGCAAATAGTTTTCAAATGGAAAAGCAGAAATATTTTCAAGACTTCCAAACTCATTAGAATCAGCAGCAAGGTGTACTAAACAATGTACATTATAAACTGCATATTCATAAACATACATATCACAAAAGTGTTTTACAAATGTTTGTAAAAGGTCATTTGCATATTGGTTGTAGGCCAGACAAAGATTTTCATTAACCAAGAAATGTATAGCAACCGAAAGTAACATAAAGTTTTTGTACATATTTTGGTGAATTCTATTTTTCAAAACAACTGGACCAGTGTATAAAAGAAATTGTCTAAATTCGGTTGCCTTCCATCGGTCAATTTCTGATAACGGTCTTGGTTTTCTGGCAAACTCACAAGGAATTCTCCCCTTTAATGCTACTAAAGCTTCAGATATGTCATCAATCACTCTTGGGCCAACCCTGTTGCATAAGGGTCCCTTAACCCATGAGACTAAAATTCGCTTCATAACTCCTAAGCACACAAGATGCATATAGTCAAGAGGAAACTTGCTGACCATTCCAATGCTTGTGTCTAAGAATGGAGATTCGCCAGTATGGTGCTCTTCATCTGACCTTAAACGAAAAGATTCATCTGTCCTTAGTCTTGCATTTCTTTCTGTATAGGTCATTTTTCCCATCCATCTCCCTTGTTGTTCACATTTATCACATCCTTTGTATCCAGAAAATGATTTAATACATTTTACAAATGCTCGTGCTGGTGTATCACAAATTACAGAGTGTAGTTCTACATTCCAATGCTTAGATTCAAATTCAAACCCATTAGTTTTAAGTTCATTATATTCATTTATAAATGTTCTCAATTAATCGTGAACATTTGATGGTTTTTTAACTCCATAAAATAAACCAATTACAAATGGCTCACTTTTTATATTTCTAAGAAGACCCAAGATTGGCCAAAACTGGTGGCTTGTACTTTTAAATAATGGTAAACCATCAATATTAAACTGCAGTTCAAAACAAAAATTATCAGGCAAATGTGAACATAGTTTTTCTAGTTTCAATTTTATCCCATTCAGTAATCCAAAGTGGTAATATTCCCCACCACACATTTCTATAATATTATATTGTGTAGGTGTCTTCATAAGGGAACGGGGATCTTTTGGCAAATTTGGAATGAATGGATTAAGCACTTGCAATAAATCACGCATGGCGGTTAATGGAATTTGGTACGTTACTGCCCAGTTTTGTAAATTTTTTTTAATATTGTTTTTATCACAGCCTTCATAATCATTATTCTCCTCTTGAACATCATTATCTGATGAATCTATTGGATGAGTATTGTACAAATTTTCAAAATATTCAGTATCAGTATCATTGAAATCATTATCTGAGTTGTCATGAACATGGGGCCTTTCCTCTATTGTATTGACATCAGAACTTGGTGAATGAGGTATTTCATCAACTTCGGAAATTTCAGGAACCTGATCTACTTCGTTTTGCCTTTTTTGATGTGCAAGTGAAGTACATGTACTTGTATCTTCTTCATTTTCAAGGTCTAAAATATGTTGATCTAAATTCCTTTTTACTTCTCGGTATTTGGACCAATATGACTTTCCTCCTCGTGACCTATTTTATGAAATTATGAAAATACATTGATCGGTACATCTTAAATAGAGTGCATATATGATGTACATGCATACACTTGTTGATTGTATCTAGTTTTGTAATTTAGTCCTTTTTTTAGTTGTGTCATGTGAATCAAACGGAGTTTTAAGACTTGGTGCATGTAGTAGATTAAAACTTTAAGAATAAAGCACAATCATGACAATATCCTAGACCTGTTTAGTATAAAAAAATAACCTTTAACATGAGTCGATTAAAAATAAAGATGGGAATGTATGAAGGTGAACGTTGATGTTCCAAAAATATGGGTATTTTTAAGAAAATTTATTAAAATGTGATTAGTTTTTATAGACAGCTTTATATAAACACAAGAATTCTTTCTAAACAAAAGAATGATTTTAACCCCCCCCCCTTCCCAGTGTTAAATGATCATCTCCATATTGTTTAAATTTCTTGACTAAGAATTGCTATCATAAATTTCAGCTGTTTTATACATGTCAGAAGATAATGCATCAATATTTAACATAACATGCATGATACATCCTTTCATTATAGACATAGTTGATTATTACTGGTATATCATAAACCTGTATATTAATCCTAGGGGGTAACTAATGGTATTTTTTGGGTGGGTCATTTTTGATTTGAATAGTATACCCATATTTACAAAATGTATATAAAATTTCCAATTTTCATGACCTATATTGAAAAAAAAGGACATTTACCATAACCCATATTCATGATATTCATATAAAATCTACATTTTTTAGACCCATATTTATATTCAGTAAACTGTAAATGTTAATTTCATTAAATATATACATGATATATATGTGTTATAACTCTTTATTTGTTACAAAATATAATTAAGGACGGAGATTATTTATTGCAGTTTATTGCTGATGCAGAATTTCATGGGGTAACGTTATATCCATATAAAATGGACAAAACATGACCCATCTTTATATTATAAAAACCAGATTTTTTTCAATGAAAATTAAAAAGCATACCAATTTTTATATATTACTGTCTTAGAACTATACCCACCTTAAATACATTTTCAAATTTTTTGGCACATCCACATACTCCTTTTATGCTTTATATAGGAAGTTACCCCCCCAGGATATTAGGGAACAGTCATTATCAGCTGAGGGGGTTGGGTGATTCTAGAGGGGGTCGAAAAAAATTATCATGCTAAATTGAGGGGGTCAAAAAATATTACTCCCATTAAGTGAGGGGGTTGAAATTTAATATTTCTTTTTTTTTAGGAGGAATGCCATGATGTATTCTACCTTGTCAGAGATTTTTAGATTCCGATATCGTAGTTTCTGAAATTCATTTGTTGAATATCTTCAATGCTTGTCTATGCATACATTCTACCCATAGTATGTTGAAATGCTGTCAGAAAGAACACATTCAAAATCGTGTTCCTTTCTTAAGTTCCAGTTAACCATACTGGTATCAGTTTGGTCTTATTATTCTATACTCTTTAATTTCATAACGTGGTTGACATTTTTAATATTATGGGTAGAACGCCTCTGAGGAGTGTTAGTCTTGAAGTACAGCCGACCGCCCCAATAAAATTATCCCTACTCGAAATCTTTATTGAGAGTCGAAAAAAATGTTTTATTCGTTTTATTAATTTCATTATTTACAGGTTTTATCATGTTTATAGGAAATTCACAGGGAAAGCTAAAATTTTGAGAGAGAAAAAAACCACATTGCCTACATACCTACTCCATTCAAATTTGGCAAAACGAAAAAAAGGCAGTATTTTAGTTTAGGCTTGATTTCCTGAAACTTAGTTGTAATATCTCGAAATCTAGGGAAAAAATGAACACATTTTTCTTAAGCATTACATTTAGGATAAGATTTGTTAAACCAACAATGAACATGCATCAAATTGTTCTTGTATTATAATTTTGTCTACATGTATGTTGCATCAAATGTATTTTGAATGTAACTAGAGGCTCCCAGGAGCCTGAATCGCTCACCTGGTCATTAAGGCATAATTGTCTCTTCTTTAATGGGTCAAGTCCCAACTTAGACACAACGGAGACTTTCCTGAGGCTAAATGAGCTGAACATTAAAGCAAGCCCCACCTTTTCTCTATCTGCAATAGTTTTCATTCAATAGGGCAAAAAAACATGAAAAAACGCTATTTTTGACCTTAAAAGGGCCATTACTCCTATAACAGCTTATCTGACAACTTCATCCCTATTGAGACTTTTGTAAAGCTTAATGAGCTAAACATTTAAGCAAGCAACACCTTTTCTCTATCTGCAATAGTTTTCATTCTTTGGGGCAAAAACATGAAAAAACGCTATTTTTGACCTCAATAGGGCCATAACCCCTATTAGGGGTCATCAGACAACTTGGACCGAATGGAGACTTTTGTAGAGCTTAATGAGCTGAACATTTCAGCAGGCAACAGCTTTTCTCTATCTGCAATAGTTTTCATTCTATAGGGCAAAAACATGAAAAACGCTATTTTTGACCTTATAAGGGCCATAACCCCAATTAGGGGTCATCTGACAACTTCGACCCAATGGAGACTTTTGTAGAGCTTGATGAGCTGAACATTTTAGCAGGCAACAGCTTTTCTCTATCTGCAATAGTTTTCATTCTATAGGGCAAAAACATGAAAAAACGCTATTTTTGACCTTAAAAGGGCCATAACCCCTATTAGGGGTCATCTGACAACTTGGACCCAATGGAAACTTTTGTAGAGCTTAATGAGCTGAACATTTTAGCAGGCAACAGCTTTTCTCTATCTGCAATAGTTTTCATTCTATAGGGCAAAAACATGAAAAACGCTATTTTTGACCTTAAAAGGGCCATAACCCCAATTAGGGGTCATCTAACAACAATGGAGACTTTTGTAGAGCTTAATGAGCTGAACATTTTAGCAGGCAACAGCTTTTCTCTATCTGCAATAATTTTCATTCTATAGGGCAAAAACATGAAAAAACGCTATTTTTGACCTTAAAAGGGCCATAACCCCAATTAGGGGTCATCTGACAACTTCGAACCAATGGAGACTTTTGTAGAGCTTGATGAGCTGAACATTTTAGCAGGCAACAGCTTTTCTCTATCTGCAATAGTTTTCATTCTATAGGGCAAAAACATGAAACAAGAGGCTCCCAGGAGCCTGAATCGCTCACCTGAACTACAAGATACATATATATATTGTAGATATTAATGTGCTTAACCATATGTGATTTAAATTCCTGAAATATCTTGGTTAGATTTCAAGATATTGGGCTTAATAAGTGCAAAATAGGGCAAAAAGTACGAAAAAGGGCAATAACTCCCACATCAGCAGTCAGATCTTTTCCAAAATTTCAGGACAGGTAAATCTTAATATGCTGATTACTTTTGATTTTTGCACAATTTTGATATCTGAAACCAGTTTTAAGTTATTAGCAAAAAAATGAAATTTACCCCTATGTTCTATTTTTAGCCATGGCGGCCATGTTTTTTGACGAATCATAAATCTGAATGATAGAGTTGTAGCATATAAGCTATTAAACAAGTGTGCCAAGTTAAGATGCAGTTGATATTAGGGTGTCAGACAAGTGAATATTGAAATTCAAGGGAAAAGTAACGAAAAAATGACAAGTTTTGTTGTTTTAGGACAATAATTCCTAAAAGAAATGGTCCTACAGCTTTGACCTAAATACATTTAATGTAGATTTTGAAGCGCTAAATCATTTGCAATTTAATTTTTTTAAATATCTTGTATAGTTTTCAAAATATATGGCTAAATAAGTGAAAAATTTGAAAAAAATCCAGAAAAAGGGCAATAACTTCTACATCAATTGTTGGATCTTCTTGAAACTTTCAGAGCAGGCAGATCTTGAGATGCTGATCACTTTTGTGTCCCATCAGAATTTTGATATCTGTAACCAGTTTTGAGATATTAGCAAAAAACTGCAATTTACCCCTATGTTCTATTTTTAGCCATGGCGGCCATATCTTTTGACGAATCAAAAATCTGAACGACAGAATTGTAGCATGTATGCTATCAAACAACTGTGCCAAGTTTGGTTGAAGTTGGATGTATGGTGTAAGACAAGTTTATCTTTGAAATTCAGGGGAAAAGTAATGAAAAATGGTAAATTTTGACGCTTTAAGGGCCATAACTCCTAAAAGAA
Organism: Arcuatula senhousia; assembly: GCA_963971305.1. Lineage (NCBI taxonomy): Eukaryota > Metazoa > Mollusca > Bivalvia > Mytilida > Mytilidae > Arcuatula > Arcuatula senhousia. The sequence goes on along the minus strand of OZ020316.1, from coordinate 14,279,782 downwards.
ATGGTTCTACAGCTTTGACTTAATTACATGAAATGTAGATCTTGATGTGCTTAATCATATGCAATTCGAACTTTTAAAATATCTTGTATAGTTTTTAAGGTATAGGGCAAAATAAATGCAAAATTTTGAAAAAATCCAGAACAAGAGGCTCCCAGGAGCCTGAATCGCTCACCTGACATATGTGCCTGAAGTAAAGGTTATAAGGCAAAATCGATTTAACGTTGAAAGGGTCATAAGATTAATAAGGGGGTCATCTGACAATATGGTGGATCTAAAGGTGCTGATCACTTTTGTTCTCAATCAAAATCTAAAAATCTGTCACCCTTTTTGAGTTATTTGCAAAAAAATGCAGTTTAACCTAATGTTCTATTTTTAGCCACAGCGGCCATATTTTACAACCAATCAAAAATCCCCACAACAGTTCTATACACCTAATAATAATAAACAATAATACCAAGTTTGGTTCCATTTGGACTTAAAGTGTCAGAGGAGTTAACATTTTCAATATAAGGAAATGCAGTTAAAATGCTCAATTTTGACGTTCCAAGGGCAATAACTCCTCAAAGGAAAGGTCCTACAACGTTGACCCTGTTACAAATTTCGTAGATCTTGATGTGCTTAACAATATGCAATTTAAATTTCTCAAATATCTTGTATAGTTTTCAAGATATTGAGCTAAACAGGTGCAAAATTTGCAAAAAATCCACAAAAAGGGCAATAACTCCTACATGGGTTGTTGGATTTTCTTCAAAATTTCAGAGCTGGTAGATCTTGAGGTGCTGATCACTTTTGTTCCCAATCAAAATTTTGAAATCTGTCACTGTTTTAGAGTTATTTTCAAAAAAACTGCCATTTACCCCTATGTTCTATTTTTAGCCACAGCGGCCATGTTTTACGACCAATCAAAAATCCCCACATAAGTTTACTACACCTTATGCTAATAAACAACTATACCAAGTTTGGTTCCATTTGGACTTAAAGTGTCAGAGGAGTTAACGTTTTTTAATGTAATGAGGAAATGCTGTTAAAATGCTAAATTTTGACGTTCTAAGGGCAATAACTCCTAAAAGGAAAGGTCCTACAACGTTGACCCTATTACATATTTTGTAGATCTTGATGTGCTTAACAATATGCAATTTAAATTTCTCAAATATCTAGTATAGTTTTCAAGATATTGAGCTAAACAGGTGCAAAATTTGCAAAAAATCCACAAAAAGGGCAATAACTCCTACATGGGTATTTGGATTTTCTTCAAAATTTCAGGGTAGGTAGATCTTGAGGTGCTGATCACTTTTACCCTATGCCAGAATTTTGATATCTGTAGCCGTTTTTGAGTTATTTGCAAAAAACTGCATTTTACCCCTATGTTCTATTTTTAGCCATGGCGGCCATGTTTTACGATGAATCAAAAATCCCCACATCAGTTCTAAGCACCGAATGCTAATGAACAACTATACCAAGTTTGGTTGCAATTGGACTTATGGTGTCAGAGGAGTTAACGTTTTAAAAAGTTTACGGACGACGGACGGACGACGGACGCCAAGTGATGACAATAGCTCACATGACCCTTCGGGTCAGGTGAGCTAAAAACGCTATTTTTGACCTTAAAAGGGCCATAACCCCTATTAGGGGTCATCTGACAACTTCGACCCAATGGAGACTTTTGTAGAGCTTTTGATTCTGAAGAGCCTAAGATCCTTCAGATTTTTTCTATCTGTTCTAGTTTTCAAGTTATAAGTCTTTGAATGTGATTTTACCCTATGTTCTATTTTTAGTAACAGCGGCCATGTTTGTTATCAAATCATAAAGCCGAACACAATTTTTAAACATCATGCCCTAATTAATACTTGGACCAAGTTTTGAAAACTTCCATTCAGTGGTTTCAGAGAAGAAGATTTTTGAAAAAGTAACGGACGGACGACGGACGACAGACGACGGACGACGGACGGATGGCGATGACAATAGCTCACTTGACCCTTCGGGTCAGGTGAGCTAACAAGAGGGAGGGGCGAATTTTTTTCTTGTGATTTTCTGAGGGGGTTGAAAAAATTTTCTGGTTGTCAGTGAGGGGGTTGAAAATTTTTATAAGAAACTTGTAAAATATCGCCCATCCCCCTCAGCCAACCAATAAATAATGACCATTCCCTTAATCAGTTTGTAATTTCTAATACAGAGGGGGCGGACAAGTGGGACGGAGAGCAGGGGTAGAGGGGGCGGGGAACGGGAAGCAGGGGTACAGGGACGGACAAGGGGGGGGGGGTACCAGGGTTGAGGATGCGGGGAGTGGGGTTGAGGGGGAAGAGAACCCCCCTGTCCATCCCCCAAATACACAGGTCTATGGAAGGGACGTAAAAAACAATCAGTTTTATTTAATCCCTGTCTATGGTTATAAATTTGTGATCAGATCTGACATCTGACCTGTAACTTCTAACAATTTCAATACAATATAATAATTTTTATGTGTTTTTTTTTCTTATTTCAAAGCCTATAGCATTCAACAAAAAGTAAAATGGCAAGACTAACCTTGAATAATTATTAAGTTTTTAGTGATAGATTTGGTTTGCCTTTTCCGTTGGGTTATATTTTAAATCGGGGAATGCAACGGACTTTTAAACGCTAATCAAAATATCATTTGAACGGTTAAATATTTCCGGATTTAATGAGGGGACCCAAAATCGATGTGAAATTTTAATTTTGTTCTCATACATTTCATGTATATAGTTGTTGCAATTAATTGAAAGATAGGCTAGACAAATCTCTTTTCTTAGAATCAAAGTAGTTTTTTCATCCCAAGATTTTCTTCTTTATGCCTTACATAATGGTGTGGGTTTCTGGTGCTGGCGGTATGGATAATTTCTTGAATATAAACGATCTAAATTATGATTATTGTGCTTCTCCATAGTATTAAAATAAGGGAATTAAATTTACTACATGTATATTTTTTTTTCTATCGGCGTTGTATTTCTACACGGATATGCAACCATGAACTTTTCTATATCCAGTTGATATAAATAGTATACACTACATCATACATGTGCCAGTACTTGTAAAAACCATAATATAAATCGCCAATTATCTTGGTTCTTGATATTTTATTGTAAAAAAGTTTACAATAATATCATACTAATGAACTACATCTATATTGTAATGAAAAGAATATGCAGAGAGTATTTTGTTTGTAAATAACATAGACCTGCAATATACAGGTCACATATATGCGTTTGATACTTGTGCATGTATGTGAATTAACATGTCGAAAGTTTAGTTTTGTCTATAAAATTATATGCCACATTGGTACTTCCTTGTTTCTCGTTTATTTAAACATGATAATTATTAGTTATATATATAAAATGATTTAAAAAAAAACTTACATAGTCTATCTTCTTCTGTAACAACGTTGAAGTGAATTGATAAAACTGCACCCTTTAACTGACCAGTTACTATGACGACCAAAATTTTAGACAGGACAAAGCATTCACAGTAACACATGTTACTCCTGGGAGCAATTAAAACTTCGTCTTATCAAAGAGATCATGCTGGTAGTGAAAGCTTATCCCAATAACAATCTCTCCATGGGCAAATAAGTTGATTATCTTATGTACACAATGCATAGCAATTTTTCTTTTACTTTAATTGCTTCAAATTGATAATTAATAGGATAAAGATAATCAGAGTGATTTCCATAATTTGGAAGTGATATGATTTTCATAATCAAATACTACATGTATTAGTACTTTTCTATCTTCACATCAGTTAGATTGTTAATTAAACATGATGAAGAAAAAATGTTTAAATAATTGGCAAAATGCTATATATACTAAATATAAGACTTACAAAAATTAGAATATAAATGTCTTCCATCCCTAATCTTCACCTGTATGTGTTTAAATTAATTACCCTTGCTGAACAAATTACTGATCTAGTTGACCAACAATTGTATTTCCTTATCCTTGTTTGACTAATGTCGGGCCAACATTGGCCCAACATTGTAAAAAATATCAACTGAAATTATCTTATCAAACAATCAACCAACATTGGGCCAATATTGGGCCAACATAGACATTTAAATCTTGTGCAAAACAGTTTTAGTTGACATCATGATGGATTTTAATAAAATGGTTTATTGTTCAGTATATAATATTTAAAAAAATATATGCAAAATGATTTGTAAGCACTGAAGGATGCAATACAAGGTAGGAATTCAATCATATGTTGGTTCTACGTTGGGCCTACATTGGCCCAACGAAAGGTTAGATTGTTTGCTTAAATAGTAAGTTATCTACAGGATACTGAATCAGAACATCTTGATCTTTCTTTATATCAACAATCTTGAAAAAATATTTTAAAAAATGTTCATTTTATACGACTTGAGAAAATAGACAGTTACGTTGTTTTGCCAACACTAACCTATTGCCAACCTAACTACCAATTGCCAACGATGGGCCAATGTATGCATGCTGACTGGGGACAAAGCCGAAGCTAATAGAAAATAAAATTTATTGAATAAAGATATAAGTGTCAATCACATTGACAAAAACTTTTTAAAGTTTTATTTTATTCAATAAATATAAGAGGTTGCGTTCGAATCTCGGACCACGTCCGTTCAGTTCGACAGTTGGCAACACATTGAGGTTGCAGTTGCGCAGTACTATCTCATTTAAGACCGGAAATAATGATGACGTAATAGAATTTTACTATAAATTTATTATTTTTTCTAATATTAAGACTTGTGTTTAACTATTAGGGTAGAATAGTTTCCCAAACATTTGTAACTAAAGGTGATAAATATGGAGTAGTGTTTTTTTTTTAATCTGGATACAAATGTATTAAGAAAATTATGATTATTTCACAAATTGTTAAAATAAACCATTGGGTTAAATCAGAGTGAATCTCCTTTACCTCCGCCGCAACATACTCCTAGGAGAGGAAATGATTGAGACAGTGAGTCCGTATTTCATTTTTACCTTTTATATTGATTTATCACTAAATTGTAAGTTTAATTATCATCATTAGAATTTGTAAATTGGCTCATATCATAGAATTAGCTACAATAATGTAGCTCCTTTGACATCTTTGATTGGGCGGAGCTACAATGCAGGCCCATTACTCGTAACGGAGCAACGCCGAAAGTGAAATCACACCGGGCGCAATTCAATCAATTAGACGTCAAATTTGGTATTAAAATATCGCTTACAGTATTTTATTGACGAATTCAGCATAAATTTTCCGACAGTTAGCGCAGTTTAAAAGAATTTTATGAAAATATCAATTTTCGAAGCATCTAGATCCTGAACTTTATGATGAAGTTCAGGATCAGAATTCTTTGGTTTTCTAACAAATTAAAATTAACCTGTGACTTTCGATTAATGTTTTTATTAGCTCAATGTAATTCAGAGTGTTATTGGTACTTCCGAACCATCATGAAGCTTTGTTTGAGGTGGAAAAAGAAATTCGATTTGCTCCTATGGGACCGCATTGTAGCTCCGCCCAATCAAAGATGTCAAAGGAGCTACATTATTTTTATTGTAGCTAATCATAGAATAAGCATTGCAGTAAAATAAGAGCTCTTTTATATTAATCACTGCTTGTTTGAGAAACTTCAGTTCACCTTTCATTTATATAGCTATGAGCTGAATATCAATGCCTTGTTCCCTTATATCAATATAATAGATGCAAAATGATGCATTATTTGTTATGGTAAATATAGATTATTACACAGTATTTTCCATATCAAGCCTCATATAATATTATTTCAAGACCCTCATATTGGGCCGAGGAATGATATGAAGCCTGATATTGAAAATTGTATTTTCAAACAAGCATCATATGGCGACGTCATAGTATATGTTAGTCCGAGATAGCTCTGACGTCCTCGGCACCAGCTTGCTGGAAAAAATACCGAGGACGTCAGAGCAATCTCGGACTAAGTATATGTATGATAACATCATCTGAGTATTCTGTTTATTTTTCAAGCACACATAAAGCTGATGGAAGAGGTGAAAGCTGTCAAGGCAAGCCAAGCAGTTATTCAAGACGGAGATGGTTGGTTTGCTGTGACAGCTTTTAGCATCAAAGAACACGACAGATGTCGTTGATAAAGATGTATTGACAAAGCCATGTGACACAGAGGAGGAGTTGGCTAAGCTTGGAAACCTGCTTGCCAACAAGGAATACAAAAAGAAACTGGTAAATAAATAGTCAATGTCAATAAATTATGACTGTTTTCTAGGTTTCAATGCATAATTTTTTTTTGTAATTGAAAAGTAATGAGAACAGGTATGTTGACTGATGAATGAGGGGGGGGGGGTGTAACAATTTTCTGAGACACCACTTATACTGTTCTGAAAATGTGTAAAGCCTTCTGTTGAGGTCCCATTTGGTTGGATATGATTTCGAGTCTATTTGACATGTTCCGCCTGTTAAATAAAATTTGCATGTTTCAATTTCAAAGACTATTTTTTTCTTAGAAAGACAAATACATGTATGATAATGGATAAAATTTCATTTTAGGTTGCACTGTTGGGTACTAAAGCAGGCTCAAAACTGCCTAATTCTGTAAGGAAAATGGGATCAAATGCCTTGTGGTCCTACTACAGTTTGAAAGGCAAAAGGGGTAAACTGTCCTTTCAGCAACTGTCCGTGTATAAAGCTGTGATAAGTAAGTATATGTAAGTATATGTTTTTTCACTCTACCCTGAAAACTTAGTCCATCTGATGTGGACAAAGATATCTGAGATTTTCGTGGAATTATACTTGCTATAATAGACTTAGAAATGTTTGTCATTGAAATGATGATATTGAGGTTAAAACAGGCAAATTCAAACTAATTAATGTAATGTATTCTAGTTTTATTTAGTTGTAACTTTTTGATTTATAACATAAGAATACTTTAATTCAAAATTCATTTTCTTAGATCCCGTTCGGGGCCCGGGAGGCAAATAGGCCCGCAGCAGCGCTAAGCTTGTCGGTAAAAGTCCACTAAAGAGCGCTCAGAAACCTGACATCGGGGTCAGGCCACTTTGCCCACAAAGCGACTGGGATGTGTGCCCCAGGTGGTTGAATGAGGCAGCCCTGACATCGAGAGATGCGGGGTCGTCAGGCGATAATGCGGAGAACCTGACCGCAAACCATAGTGGTGCACCGTGTTGGGAAAAATGTCACGTTCCTCGCACGTTAAAGAACCCTGCTGCAGGTCTCGGTAAGAGTAGGACCCGTAGGATCCCCATGCTGGAGGCTAAATTTCCCGTCCCTACCCATCACTCCTTTTTCCAGTGGCAGTCAAAACTCTCCTACCCGATTGGCCTTGTGTCCATATTTCCTCCACTTCATCATCATTTCATGTTCATTGTATCACCATTTTCATGTTCATCTCCCGGATATAGCCGAAATCGTGCTGCTTTGGAGTAAAGCAATAACTAACTAACTAACTAACATTTTCTTAGTAACTATAGCTACATAGTTTAATTTATCTACTGCCATGGTTTAGCATTGTTAGTTCAAAAAGAAATATTGGAGTCAACCCAGTGTCCATGTTTGCGTCTGCAAAGAGCCGTAACGTCCAACATAGATTTAAAACAAGTTCTACTTACACAAGGGTTATGAAACTTTACATACTGATGTAACTTTGGTACTTGGTAAAAGCTGTTCCAAATTACTTGATGATTAATAGGTTGTGTTGATTTCAGAAGCCTGCTTGAAGGTCCACAAGGTTGCAACAATTGCTGAGGTGGAGGACAATATTTCTGAAACACTAAAGCACGCTCCAACTCAGAAAGATGGAACAAAATATCAACAGGTAAATAGTTTCTCTGCCAAGCAATTATAAAATGCTAATCAAACCCTATAACGTACTAGTTGGCTGTCATGCCAAAAGTAAGCTATCAAATTAAGAGCACAGTATGAAGCGAAAAACAAATTGAGACTAGCCTTTGTCCTGGATAATTTCAAAACATAATCAAGTCAATTAGGAGTAAAAACTCCCCCAAAATTATTTTCATGGCAATTTTAACAAATAGATCAAGTGTAACATTGACATAGTGATACAAAAATAACATATTACAAGTAAGACTACATAGAGCCCATATATGAAGGGGGAAACCTCAGTATTGGTTTGCGAAAAGGGGAACATCTAGTATATGCTCATTTTTTTGCCTACCCGATTTTTAGGGGGAAGAATCAGTATATATTGATATTTCCGGGGGGAAATCTCAGTATATACTGATTCTTCCGGGGGGGGGGGGAATGAGTAGGGGAAAAACTAGTATGTAACACCTGTAACACCGGTTTAAGACTTCTTCAAATCTTCATGAATTTTACCCAACAACCATACTTTCATTTGAAGAACATTTTTGGTTGCCTTTCTTAAATTAAGCCTAACTCTTTTCTTCTTTCTTAATGGAAGGGGATTTTTGTTTTCAAACTTTCCTTTTACTAGGTTTTGATGGACAGGCAGTCCCTCCTCTAGATGCAAAATATCTTTTGTCTTATGATATAGGACTTCTAAGTCTGACAATATTTCCTCTAAGCATTTTGCTGAGTTGACAAATTGTTTTGAATGTCTTTCATGCCATGTGTACATTGGGTAATATATGTACCAAACTCATGGCTGTTGTCTTCACTTTGATTGATGATAGGCTCCGCCATCACTTCTTCCATAAATACATTTTCATCTTCCTCTGAAACTACTTGTGGAATGTTAGTTTGATTCCTGCACATTTCACTTGCTGAAGCTGCAATGACAGTTGGGTCAAGGTTAAAATGTTGACAATCCCTGTAATGTTCAGGTAAGTTATCCCATTCCCAGTCTTCTGTTCATCCAAAGGCAGCAACCATGTGTTTACATGGCCAATGATTTTGTCCCGCAACATATCTTTTGTCTTATGATATAGGACTTCTAAGTCTGACAATATTTCCTCAAAGCATTTTGCTGAGTTGACAAATTGTTTTGAATGTCTTTCATGCCATGTGTACATTGGGTAATATATGTTCCAAACTCATGGCTGTTGTCTTCGCTTTGATTGATGATAGGCTCTGCCATCACTTCTTCTTTCATAAATAGTCCCGTGCGGGGCCCGGGTGGCGAATAGGCCCGCAGCAGAGCCTAGCTTGTCGTAAGAGGCGACTAAGGGTCTTGGGATTCTGACGTCGGGTCAGTGCTCAGCCCACAGAGCGACCAAGTGTGTACCCTAGGTGGCTGAATAGGGTGGCCCTCGTCCGCGGGGGTTGTCAGGTCTATAATACGGAAACCCTGACCGCCGACCATAGTGGGCCAACGTGTGTGGAGAGTGCCACGCTTCATGCACGTAAAAGACCCCTTTGTGGACCGCCAAGTAGTGCACCACATAGGCTAAATTTTCTGCCCCTACCCACCTCTCCCCTTTTCCTGTGGTTCTTCAAAATTAACCGGTCCTTTGTGTCCCACCCCACCCCATGTTTCATTTGTCATCGTCATTTCATGTTCATTTTGTCACCAATTTCATGTTCATCGCCTGTGGATAACCTATGTAGCGTTGCACGGGCGTAAAACACCAACTCACTCACTCACTCACTCTTTCATAAATACATTTTCATCTTCCTCTGAAACTACTGCTGAAGCTGCAATGACAGTTGGGTCAAGGTTAAAATGTTGACAATCCCTGTAATGTGCAGGCAAGTTATCCCATTCCCAGTCTTCTGTTCTTCCTAAGGCAGCAACCATGTGTTAACATGGCCAATGATTTTGTCCCCAATCCATGCACTCACAATAAGGCCCTCTTTGGTCAATACAAACTTCATACGTATTTTCAGAGTTTGTACATGGTAAATGTCAGGAGAGTTTTCTAATATGTTTTCTCTTGGGATGAACGAACAATTAGGGGGACGCCTTTCCATGCAGTGGTCTGTTCTTGGGAAATGTTGGTACATCAAAATTGTACTTTCTATTCATCTCCAGACTCCTTTCTTTAAAAAGAAAGTTAAACTAAGTAACCTTGGTATGATTTATGGTACAGAATTAGACAAAATAAAACTATGATAAAAACTAAACAAATCTTAGAATCTCTGAGACATAGCCACTTTTAAAGAGGCTGTCCATGTAGAAACCAGGCAAAAGCCTACAGAATCTGGCACATGAAGAATTTTATCCCAGCAAATTTATTGTTTTAATGTATTGTTGGACTCATATGTAAAACAAAAATCACCAGGATTCGTTTGAAAGCAACATGGATGACTTGTGATACAGCCTTAAAGTTCTTAAACAAAGCAACCAAATTCTGCAAATATGCAAGAGTTATCTCCTTTTTTCTGCATATTTTCAATGCATTCTATGTAAATTTTATCTAAGTTATTACTTAAATAGACCGACAATCTGAATTTGTTCGGGGGAATGGATGTTAATCGGATGTGAAATCAATGAAAATTTTTGAAAAACAAAATTTGTCATGTGCCAGCTATTGCCTGTGTTTTGATTGGACTGGACAGCCTGTCCATGTAGAAATCCGGCAAAAGCCTACAGAATCTGGCACATGAAGAATTTTATCCTCGCAAATGTATTGTTGTATTGTATTGTTGGACTCCTATGAAAAACAAAAATCACCAGGATTCGTTTGAAAGCAACATGGATGACTTGTGATACAGCCTTAAAGTCCATGAACAAAGCAACCAAATTTTGCAGACATGCAAGAGTTATCTCCCTTTTTCTGCATATTCCTAGTGCATTCTATATAAATTACTTAGTACATCTAAATCATCACTTTAATAAATCAAAAATCTGCATTTGTTTTTGGGAATGGATGTAAACATGATGTGAAATCAATGAAAATTTATGAAAAACAAAATTTGTCATGTGCCAGCTATTGCCTGGGTTTTGCTTGGACAGCCTCTTAATTATTAAACTCAAATGTTGTATTAAGAATTTAGACTCTTTAACTAACTACAAAATACCTTTCATTCTAAAAAGCAGTTCTTTAATAGTACTTAAAGCTTTATGGCCCTGCCACACTATAACGTTTTAGCCAACGTGTGCCGAACGTTCGAATATTGTTCTAAAACGTTGGAACACGTTGGCAGTCGCTGTAAAAAAAATTCAAAATTATCTCGGTGAAGGACCACAAAGCGTCAGACTAACTACATGCAACGCACGGCAAACTTATTCAAAACTTATCTATAGCGTTTGTCCGGCGTACTTGACGTTTGCCTAGCGCATGTGTGACGACTGCAGAACGCATTCACTGCGTTAGTCTAGCTTAAGTTTTTTCTCTCGGTGGGGAGACCTAGGATTTCTGTTCTTTTCTTTAGTATTATTTCAAAATAGCCCAAATAGATCTTAGATCTGGCTTAAATGTATTGCTGGATTATTTAATAATTATAGATGCATCATGTAAATTTAGTTTCGTTATAAAAATATTGGTTTAAAGCGTTCTGGTAATATTAATGTATAATTATTCTAAAGCCGTTTTTAACCAATAGTGATGTTTTTTGCAATCAGTCTAAAAGAATAAAATATTGTAGATTTTATAGTGTAAGAAATACTGGTCTGTAGAGATTGCCTAGCATCCTGACTAATACTTAATGATCGCAGACACCATATGACGGATGTCCTTAAAAGAGAAAAACGCGTGTGCTTATTGAATATTAAAAATACACATTATTTCAAATGAGTATTGAAGTTAGACTGTCGTTACTCGTTGTATTTGAGTATTTTTCTAACAAAAGTATGTCCACCGAAAACGCGACAGGTGTATTACTAGTCCGAGATAGCTCTGATGTCCTCGGCATTTTTCCAGCAAGCTGCTGCCGTGGGACGTCATAGTCCGAGATAGCTCTGACGTCCTCGGCATTTTTCCAGCAAGCTGCTGCCGTGGGACTACCAGCTTGCTGGAAAAAATGCCGAGGACGTCAGAGCAATCTCGGACTAGTGTATTACAATTTGCAAGAATTACTTTCAATTCCAGACCATGTAAGTTATCCTTGTAATATTCACGATTTTTTTGGCTTTGCTCATTGTTTTTTTGGTAAAAAGATTTTTTTCAGGTTTGAATTAGAATTTGAAGCTTTTGAAATTATGTCTCCCCTTACCAGAAGGGGGAGACATATTGTTTTTGTGTCAGTTCTTCTTCTTCTTCTTCTCATACAAAGCGTGTCCGGACCATAACTTTTTTATCCTTTGAGATAGGGCTTTGATATTTGGCATGAGGATGTACCAGAATGACCTTCATATGACCTTGACCTTTGACCTCAAGGTCAAATTAAAGAATTTTACATCCAAAGTGTTCCGAGCCATAACTTTTTTGTTCTTTGACAAAGGGCTTTGATATTTGACATGTGGATGTATCACCATGAGACGATGTGTCGCTTACCAGAATGACTTTCATATGACCTTGACTTTTTACCTCAAGGTCAAATTAATGCTAATTTTACATGGAAAGTGTGTCTGTGCCATAACTTTTTTGTTCTTTGAAATAGGGCTATAATATTTGACATGTGCATGTATCACCATGAGGCAATATATTGCGTACCAGAATGACCTTTATATGACCTTGACCTTTTACCACAAGGTCTAATTAATGCTAATTGTACATCCAAAATGTTCCGGGCCATAATTTTTTGTTCTTTGACAAAGGGCTTTGATAGTTGGCATGTGGATGTATCACCAAGAGACAATGTGTCACGTACCAGAATGAACTTCATATGACCTTTGACCTTAAGATCAAATTAATGTTCATTTTACATCCAAAGTGTTCCGGGCCATTTTTGTTCTTTGACATAGGGCTTTTATATTTGGCATGTGGATGTATCACCATAGGACAATGTGGTGTGTACCAGAATGACCTTCATATGACATTGACCTTTGACCTCAAGATAAAATTAATGCTATTTTTACATGTAAAACATTTCTGGGCCATATATATTTTAATCCTTTAAACAAAAAGCTTTGATTTTTGACACACCCGTGCGGGGCCCGGGTGGCGAATAGGCCCGCAGCAGAGCCTAGCTTGTCGTAAGAGGCGACTAAGGGTCTTGGGATTCTGACGTCGGGTCAGTGCTCAGACCACAGAGCGACCAAGTGTGTACCCTAGGTGGCTGAATAGGGTAGCCCTCGTCCGCGGGGGTTGTCAGGTCTATAATACGGAAACCCTGACCGCCGACCATAGTGGGCCAACGTGTGTGGAGAATGCCACGCTTCATGCACGTAAAAGACCCCTTTGTGGACCGCCCAGTAGTGCACCACATAGGCTTAATTTTCCTCCCCTACCCACTTCTCCCCTTTTCCTGTGGTTCCTCAAAATTTACCGTCCCTGTGTTTCCCACCCCATCCCATATTTCATATATCATCATCATTTCATGTTCATTGTATCATCCTTTTCATGTTCATCGCCTGTAAATAACCTATATAGCGTTGCACGGGCGTAAAACACCAACTCACTCACTCACTCAATTGATTTTTGACATCAGTGAGTGAGTGAGTGAGTTGGTGTTTTACGCCCGTGCAACGCTATATAGGTTATTTACAGGCGATGAACATGAAAAGGGTGATAAAATGAACATGAAACGATGATGATAAATGAAATATGGGGGTGGGATGGGAAACAAAGGACCGGTAAATTTTGAAGAACCACAGGAAAAGGGGAAAGGTGGGTAGGGGCGGAAAATTTAGCCTATGTGGTACACTACTGGGCGGTCCACAAAGGGGTCTTTTACGTGCATGAAGCGTGGCACTCTCCACACACGTTGGCCCACTATGGTCGGCGGTCAGGGTTTCCGTATTATAGACCTGACAACCCCCGCGGACGAGGGCCACCCTATTCAGCCACCTAGGGTACACACTTGGTCGCTCTGTGGGCTGAGCACTGCCCCGACGTCAGAATCCCAAGACCCTTAGTCGCCTCTTACGACAAGCTAGGCTCTGCTGCGGGCCTATTCGCCACCCGGGCCCCGCACGGGACTTTTTGACATGATAATGTGTCATCATGGGAACAATGTGTCACTAACGTTAATGACCTTGACCTGTGACTTCAATGTCAAATAATTGCTAATTTGACATGCAAAGCTTTCCAGGCCATAACTTTTTTATCTTTTGACATTGGGCTTTAGAATGTAGATGTATAATTGTTAAACAATTTGTTGTACAATGTATGTCATTGTGACTTTGACCTTTTGACTTCAAAGTTGAACTTGTGTTATTTAAGGAAGGGGAGACATCAGTTTTAGTGTGCTAAAACAGTTTTTCCTAGTTGACTTTCCCCTTGTAATTCAATCTAACTTATAAAATCTGGGTTGATACGCTACTCGTTCGTTACAATGACGCTCTGTGCGTTCTGTACACGTTTTAAACACGTTGAATAGGTTTCTTGGTCGTTAGACTGACGTCCCGTGCGGGGCCCGGGAGGCGAATAGGCCCGCAGCAGCGCTAAGCTTGTCGGTAAAAGTCCACTAAAGAGCGCTCAGAAACCTGACATCGGGGTCAGGCCGCTTTGCCCACAAAGCGACTGGGATGTGTGACCCAGGTGGTTGAATGGGGCAGCCCTGACATCGAGAGATGCGGAGTCGTCAGGCGATAATGCGGAAAACCTGACCGCAAACCATAGTGGTGCACCGTGTTTGGAAAAATGTCACGTTCCTCGCACGTTAAAGAACCCTGTTGCAGGTCTCGGTAAGAGTAGGACCCGAAGGATCCCCATGCAGGAGGCAAAATTTTCCGTCCCTACCCATTACTCCTTTTTCAAGTGGCAGTCAAAACTCTCCTACCCGATTGGCATTGTGTCCCTTTTTCCTCCACTTCATCATCATTTCATGTTCATTGTATCACAATTTTCATGTTCATATCCTGGATATAGCCGAAATCGTGCTGCTTGGGAGTAAAGCAATAACTAACTAACGTTAGACTGACGCTATACGTGCGCTGCATTATCGCTAGACACGTTCGTTTCCATTTAGCTTAGCGTTCGTCAACGTGCGCATAACGATCTCAAAGCGTACATCAGCGTGTGTCTAACGTCCTTCTAACTTATGCCTAGCGTTCGAATAATTTATTTCTAACACGTTGGCGAACGTTGGAAATTTTATGCATGTTGAAAAATTTGCGACGCACTCGACGTTCACCAACGCACGCTGACGTTCACGTTCGCTAACGTGTTTGTAACGTGTTCATAGCGTATACAAAACTTACGCAACGCACACCAGCGTGTTGAAAATATATTCTAAAACGTCGGCACACGTTGGCTAAAACGTTATAGTGTGACAGGGCCGTTAATTGAATACATAAACAATTGTCAAGGAAAAAATTAAGTCATTATGGTCACCCTACATTTGTATGTAATTTGGAAAAAAACCCAACTTATATTTATATTCAAATAATGAAAGGATGTCATGATTAAATATATACATGCAGGAAGAATACATGATCCATTTTGTCGTTTTATTGAGTTTCCACCACCCAAGTTTTATTACTGTAATATAATGTCTAATTTCATTTGATTTAAGAATGTATGTACATGTTTTAATGTGTTATAACCATTTAGTGTAAATGTGTTTTGACAATAAATAATTCTAATTCTTTAAATGCAAGATGCAGATCCTGCAATGTATTACTATTTTTTTTCAGGTTGATGAAAACAGAATTCACACAATCGAGAAGTTGTCTGAAAGCAAGTCGGTCGTGGGGTTTGGTTTAAAGATAGGGCATGGAGGCTTACTGCATCAAAGTTTGGGGAAATTTTTAAGGCAACATGCAGGAGAAACACCCTTAAGCTTTGCAATTCAATTTGTAATTAATGCAACTTTGCACGGGAAAAATTATGGAAGAAAAGCATTGTTGAGCTTTCAAACACAATTTAATGTTAAAACTAAATCATGTGAGCTAATTGTCAGTGAAAATTACCCGTTTCACCTGATGCTTTAGTTGAAGGTGAAGATGCAGTGGTAGAAATTAAATGTCCCTACTTAGGAAGAAATGAGGAAATCAAGCCTGGGCCTCATTTCAAATTGCTTATGTATGAAAATAAATTCATTGTGTTGTAAAAGAGTAGCTCATATTATGATCAGATTCAAGGACAAATGTTTATTTCTAACAGAAAGTCATGCTACTTTGTTGTTTACACATTTCAAGACATTTTCGTTAAGAAAATATTATTTGATGGACCTTATTGTACGTCATGCTTGTTGCCCAAGCTTTCTCTATTTTATGGGAAGTTTTATAGGCCATTTTAAGCCTCTCGTCTTTAAGATTAATATGTTTTAGAAATTTGACTTATCTGATCATTATACATGTAAACATTGTATATTTACCATTTAAATACTATCATGAATATTAGAACTTTATTTTTGCCTTTAAACCCATTTTCTTCACTACTAAGGTCTTCCTTGAAATTGATCTCATGAAGAACTGGTTTACAAATGTTTAGAAGAATTAACATATTTTGTCGTAATTTTTAAATTAGTGGTGTATACAAGTGTAAAAGAAAAAAAATCGTTTTTTTTTTAGTTGGGGGGGGGGGGAATAGGAAACACATGTATTTTCAAAATATAATACATACAAATATTATTTTTATGCCCCCGCGACGACATGTCGGGGGGCATTAAGTTTTACTCATGTCCGTCCGTCCGTACGTCCGTACGAATTTCCGTCAAGCTTTTCTCAGAAACCGTAAATGGGAATGACTTGAAACTTGGTAGGATGGTTCAGTATGACAAACTATATGTCCTAAGCGAATTTTAGACCTGTCGGACATCTACTTCCTGTTTGGGGCTGGATCGATACCAAAATCGACATGAAAATTTCCGTCAAGCTTTTCTCAGAAACTGTAAATGGGAATGACTTGAAACTTGGTAGGATGGTTCAGCATGACAAACTATATGTCCTAAGCGAATTTTATACCTGTCGGACATCTACTTCCTGTTTGGGGCTGGACCGATACCAAAATCGACATGAAAATTTCCGTCAAGCTTTTCTCAGAAACCGTACATGGGAATGGTTTGAAACTTGGTAGGATTAACTATGCGTCCTAAGGGACTTTCAGACCTTTCGGACTTCCAACTTTTTATTTGAGGCCAGCGGGGGCATCCGTGTCCCATGGACACATTCTTTCTTTTTTCACTCTTATTTTCAGGGAACAAAACACACAAATGTTATTTAATAATTAATGATGGTATTTTTTTTAAATAAGAACATGTTAATTGATTTGTTACTTTATAGTTTTCAAGCATGCGACTGTCAATACAAAACTCCTATGTTTACAGTGTGATTCATATAGCCAGTACATGCTAAAATAATTTTAAAGTAAGAATTAAAGTAAATAAGTGCTAACAAAAGGAAGCGCCCAGGTCATGAGACTAGATTTGAATGTAAGGACTGCAATGTTTCTCTCTGTCTTGAGCCATGCTTCAAGTTCTTTCATACTTGCCAGGAATATTGTCTTGCTTACAAACGACGGAAAACTGCCAATCAAATTAACACCCAATCTCTGAGAAAACCATGCAAAAACACCATATTCCTTCCACAGGGTAGGTTAACAGAATGAGTTGAAATTTGGCATGATGATAGATGGTGACCTATAGAAATAGGATGTATGTGGAAAAAAAATAATTGGTTGCTATTTTTAGAACAAAAAGCGCCACCTATGATATTTGATGCAAATGATGAAAAATCGGGCTGAAAAATTGTCATTTTTAGCACATTTTTAAAGCAATGTATCTTTAGATATTTAAAAAAGTTTTATTCAACAAATAATATTCAAAGTTAGGTCTTTCCAACATAAAAGTGTTTTAAAAATAATTTCATGTCAAACTAACCACGTGATTTGACATGCGCTAACTGGGGTGCAAAAAAGTGCAAAGATCTTCTAAAGTATTTCCTTAAATTTTGAAAACAAACTGTTTTTTTATTGACATAGAATGAAAGATCATAATGATAAAAGGTTTAGCTGGGCTTTCATTGGGTGTTGCCATGGTAACAGTTTGAAAACATGATGATTTTAATAAATTTTGTCATTTTTTTCCACTATTGTGGCTTTTAGTGCAGAGTTTCCCTCGAGTTTCCTGTTAGTTATTGAATGCTGTGATATAATACACCTTTCTTGACATTAAATCTGCCTTTATCTGTTTATTTCTGTCCATTTTACTTGCTTTTTCATGATTTATAGGCATTTAGGCAGCCTAAAAATTGTTAAACACTATTATGATTTTATTTATTTTCAATAATTGGACAATATGGCATATGGAATATTTATAAACTTATTTTCCCAATAATTTTAGGAAATTTCTTCCATTTAGTCCTTCATGTTGTGTTTTACAACCACATTTTATCCAATTTACAAAGTCCAGGTTTTAGCTTTTCCCTCATGTCCCTGAAATTATCTCCCTTCATACAACCTGATTATTGACCTATACAAAAACACAAAACTCTAACATGATGCGATGTCAGAGGCTGAAAGCAGTTGCTTTTTAAGAAAATTTGATAACATTCCTTGTGGTTTTTCGAAATATTATACTTCTGAAATTCTATATACCAGCATAGCAGAATGTTAAAAGGATGTAGAACTCCATTTGTTAGTTAGTTATTGCTTTACTCCCAAGCAGCACGATTTCGGCTATATCCGGGAGATGAACATGAAAGTGGTGATACAATGAACATGAAATGATGATGAAGTGGAGAAAATGGGGACACAAGGCCGATCGGGTAGGAGAGTTTTGACTGCCACTGGAAAAAGGAGTGATGGGTAGGGACAGGAAATTTTGCCTCCTGCATGGGGATCCTACGGGTCCTACTCTTACCGAGACCTGCAGCAGGGTTCTTTAACGTGCGAGGTACGTGACATTTTTCCCAACACGGTGCACCACTATGGTTTGCGATCAGGTTTTCCGCATTATCGCCTGACGACCCCGCATCTCTCGATGTCAGGGCTGCCCCACCTGGGGCACACATCCCAGTCGCTTAGTGGGCAAAGAGAACGAGTGAGTGAGTTGGTGTTTAACGCCCGTGCAACGCTATATAGGTTATTTACAGGCGATGAACATGAAAAGGATGATACAATGAACATGAAATGATGATGATATATGAAATATGGGATGGGGTGGGAAACACAGGGACGGTAAATTTTGAAGAACCACAGGAAAAGGGGAGAAGTGGGTAGGGGCGGAAAATTTAGCCCATGTGGTGCACTACTTGGCGGTCCACAAAGGGGTCTTTTACGTGCATGAAGCGTGGCATTCTCCACACACGTTGGCCCACTATGGTCGGCGGTCAGGGTTTCCGCACTATAGACCTGACAACCCCCGCGGACGAGGGCTACCCTAATCAGCCACCTAGGGTACACACTTGGTCGCTCTGTGGGCAGAGCACTGACCCGACGTCAGAATCCCAAGACCCTTAGTCGCCTCTTACGACAAGCTAGGCTCTGCTGCGGGCCTATTCGCCACCCGGGCCCCGCACGGGACCAAAGAGAACGATCCTTTGGATGTAGAATTTGAATATAAGAAAATATTTGGTCGTTTACCAATCTGTTCCGCTCACCAAATAACGTAGTGTTTGAATGGCTAAGAAGTCACAATCTCCTTGTTAGTAATTTAATATGTCCTAACTGCAATGAGAATTGTAAACTTTATACCAGAAACAGTAAAACTGGCGGCTTCACTTTTAGATGGAAAAATGAGTTTGGAATGAGGAAGTACTCTTTCTTTGAAGGATCTTCCTTTGATATCAGGGATTAGATCGAATTTATCAAGTATTATTTGGAAGGGCATACTTTACTCCAATGTTCCAAAAGTGCAAATATGGATTATAGAAACACTGCAGTAAACTGGGCTAGTTATATCAGGGAACTTTTTGCCAGTATGTATGTTCAGTTTATGATGACATTGAGTTTGACGGAGATGTAGAAATCGACGAAAGCCTGGGTACCAGGATTTGGATATTTGGAATCGTTGAAAGGTCTACAAATATGCTGGTGTTATATCCTGTTGATGATAGGTCGGCACAAACATTGATTCCATTAATCCAGAAGCATGTGAAACCAGGAACACGCATATACTCAAGACTCATGGGCCGCTTATAATGGTCTTAAAAACTTAGGATATGAACATTTTAGTGTTGTCCATAAGACCTCTTTCAAGCAAAAGTATGTAAATACGGAAACTGGGGATGAAATATATACTGTTGTACCAACCAAATTGAAGGTGCGTGGAAGATCGCTAAAGACCATTTCCGAAAGATAAATGGGACTAATACCAAAATGTTTGAACAGCATCTATGCGAAATAATTTGGAGAAACCATGTCCATAGATATAACCTATACAGAACCTTTTTTTGAATTACTTGTTTCAATTGTCACCTTAGATGGGCCAGCACAATACAATTACCGAAAGCCAGTTTTTGGAACATGGACTCTACCCTCAGTAAGTGATGAACAAGAACACAACATTACAATTATTCCAGAGATAGAAGACGAAAACGCGGTTGGCGATACGCCGCCTTCAGAGGTAACAATTGACGAATCCATAGAACGTGGACAGAGGCAAACCACTATAATAGAAAACGAAACAACACCACATCATGTCACAAAGAGAAAAAAGAAATCTGCAGAATCTGGCATAGACCTAACAGATATTACTGAGAGTGAGGATGAAATTACAAAATTTTTCTTCCCTAAGAAGTACAAAAACGAAGAAAGCGGATAAAGAAAGTACAGCCCATAAAGATAAATCTACCAAGAAAAACACCAAACCAAGATTGTCCAACCCTTACGGCAAGAATGCCTTCATATGGTCGGATGACGATGATTTTGTTTAGAACTCAGGTAAGTAATTATAAAAAGTACTCATTTATATTAATACAGGTTTATTTCGTAAAACACTATGTCAAGAAGCAGACAAATATACCAAATGTGGTTAGATATCCAAGACAATATTGGATCGGCTAAGTGTGGCCTAAATTGGTCAGGACATTATTTTGGCTGAAAAATATTACGCATTGGCACCGCATAGTGGTTGCACCATTTTTTTATGTCAATGGCTTAAATCCCGATGTTTTTATGGATTGGGTGGATTTAGTGGGAATTTGCAGAGATGAAAGTGGAAAAAGACACTTTAGGGCATTCTTCAGGCTGGTAGAAGGGGGAGGATGTATAGTCTATATGGCTACAACGTAGACAATACCAGATTTGAGTACCTAGACGGATCTGTTCACCATTACGTGAACAGAGAGCATAGAAACTAGGTATGTTGTAGTTTTTATTACATTTACATAGGGTATATCTGTATATAGTTTGGTATGTGTGCATAAAATTTGATCCGTGAAACTTTAAGAACATTGATTTGTGATTTTAATTTGTAAATCAGTTTAACATTATTCAATAACGGAATAAACTGTATAATTAGGAATTTAAATTTTAAACGTATTTTAGGTTGTCCTTTTTTATACTTTCAGATTACAGAAGATAGACCCTGCATGTCTTGTAAAAACGTTGGTTTGATGATGTGTTCTGTTCCTTTGTTTGACGTTTTGTTTTACTTTATATTGAGACATTAATTTGACCTTTCCATGATTTGATGATTTTCTACAATTGTTTGATGAACTTGAAGTAGAGAATTTGTTTTTATGATTTGGTGAGTAAAAAAATCTTTAAAATCTTTCCTTTATTCACTTTATTCATGACAAAAATGACATTAACGCCATCTAGTGATAAGTTAAAATTAATCTGTCCCGTATTGTTATCCTTGGGGACAAAATCAATATATAGCCTTTTTTTCAACAATACTAAAATGTATGAAAGATTTAGTTAACTTAACCTATCTTACATATTAAAATTTCTTACAGTGCAATCACTATAATGTAGCCATGGATTTTTTATGTCACCTGCCATTAGTAAAGTTATATGTCAAATAGAAAGTAGATAGTGTAGTCATGGTAGTGGCATTAAATTGCTTTACACAGTAAAGTGCTATTGTATGAAAGTTTCAAGCCTCTGCAATGCAGAGTCTGCATCATGTAAAGTCCGAGATTGCTCTGACGTCCTTAGCATTTTCCAGCAAGCTGGTGCCGTGGGACGTCAGAACTCCTTCCATATCAAAAACACGGGAATTAAACGAATGCTTTCTAAATGTTAAAATAACTGTATTTTACATAAAATATAAATTGGGAGATGAAAAACAGGACTAAATTAATATTTTAAAGTATATCGCTACTAGAAATTACAAGAAAAAATAAAGAGGTGATCTTGAACTTTATAAATTTCATCAATTTTAAGATCAGCAAAATAATGTACAAATGTTAGATTATTTTACTTATTCAAGATATTTTTCTTCAAACTATGTTGTATTTTTATTCTTAAGGACCAAATGTTTCATTTCAGACACAATTATATATGCAATTATGATGATAAAGTTGCTTAAATTATCTCGGAAGTGCACAACAAAACTGTTGTGCTAAATAGTGTTTTTGATATTGAAGGAGCTCTGACGTCCCACGGCAGCAGCTTGCTGGAAAAAGAATGTAGGAAATAAAGTCACAGGAAAAAAGTCACGGAAAAAGTCACGGAAGAAAAGTCACAGGAATAAAGGTCACAAGAAAAAAGTCACAGGAAATAAAGTCACAATGTATACATATAATATTTGAATGATTAAATAAAAAAATATTAAAATTATGTATTTTTTTACTGTATATGTCTAATATTTATAAATTATATATAGTCATAGATATGATAATAATAAAAAATGTAAATTAATGAAAGAACCTTAGTGAGCACGCTCACATACCCACGCGTCCACATTATGGACAGAGATTATCTATTTCGAGTTAGGAATAAAAAAGTCTTAATTGTTGTCTTTCCAAGACGGCTCATTAAACAGGAAATGAATGAGTGACAGAGCTGAAAATGTAACCCACCATATGGGATCCCTCTCTGAAGCCACGTACAAAATATCAAAAGTCTATGATAAATAGTTGCTGAGAAATCTGTCACAAAAATTTTTAACCCAGAAAATTTAGTGAAAAAAGTCTAAGTAAGCTCGTGAAAAACAGGAAGCAGATAATCAACAGACCTTTAAAAGGATCCCACCATATGGGACGCTTACTTGAAGCTAAATACCAAACATCAAATACCTACGATTAATAGATGCTGAGAAATCTGTTACCAAAATTTTCAAACCTGAAAATTTAGTGAAAAAAGTCGAAGTTGGCTAGTTAAACAGAAAGTAGATGATCCACAGACCTGAAAAAGAATCCCACCATATGGGACACCTACCTGAAGCTAAATACCAAATATCAAATACCTAGGATTGAGAGTTCCTGAGAAATCTGTTACGAAAAGTTTTAACCCTGAAAATTTAGTGAAAAAGTCAAAGTCGGCTATCTAAACAGGAAGTAGATGATTGACAGACCTGAAAACGAATCCCACCATATGGGACACCTACCTGAAGCTAAATACCAAATATAAAATACCTACAATTAATAGTTGCTGAGAAATTTGTTACGAAAAGTTTTAACCCTGAAAATTTAGTGAAAAAGTCAAAGTCGGCTATTTAAACAGGAAGTAGATGATCGACAGAACTGAAAACAAATCCCACCATATGGGACACCTGCCTGAAGCTTAATACCAAATATAAAATACCTACAATTAATAGTTGCTGAGAAATTTGTTACGAAAATTTTCAACCCTTAAAATTTAATGAAAAAAGTCTAAGTCAACTCGTTAAACAGGAAGTAGATGATCGACAGAACTGAAAACGTATCCCACCGTATGGGACCCCCACCTGAAGCTTCATACCAAATACCAAAAGCCTACAATTAATAATAGCTGAGATATCTGTTACGAAAATTTTGATCACGGACAGACGGACGGACGGACGGACGGACCAGTCAAAAACATTATACCCTTCGCAACTTCGTTGCGTGGGATATAATAATACATGAAGAATGAAAATAACAAGAATACAAAAGTCACCAGCAAACAATTTAGAATTTTCTGTTTGTCTTTTAAATGAAAAAAATATTATTCAAAGTTTTTAAAAAGCGAAAGTAAGCAAGACTTAGTACAAAACTACATGTACATAGATAAAACTGTTTTGATATAATTATATAGAAATGAGTAATTTGTAAGTAAAATTACTGGTAATTTTCATAATGGTAAATAACATCAAATGCGTTTCATTTCATATCTTACACTTATTTCTGAGATATCTTTTTAATTAAAATTTAAATAAAATAACAACAACAAAAATGAAAATAAAGAAGAATAGTTTAAAAATAAAAATAATAACACTTAGTTCAATAGGGACTTTAAAATACATTGTGACTTTATTTCACAGGCACTTGTTTCTATCAATAATGGGGGGTAGAGTATGTATAAATATAAAATAAGGATTTTATACATACTCGACCCCCATTATTGATAGAAACAAGTGCTTTATTTCCTGTGACTTTTTTTCTTGTGACCTTTTTTTCCTGTGACTCTTTTCCTGTGACTTTCTTTCCGATTACCTGGAAAAATGCCGAGGACGTCAGAGCAATCTCGGACTACCTCAAACAAAGCTTCGAGATGGTTCGAAACTACCAATAACGCTCTGAATAACATTGAGTTAATAAAAATTTAATTAAGTCGAAAGTCATAGGTAAATATTAATTTGTTAGAAAACCAACATTTTCAAAATCCTGATCCTGAACTTCATGATAAAGTTCAGGATCAAGACCTTCAAAATTTGATTTTTACGCGAATATCTTTTAAATTGCACTGAATGTCGGAAAATTTAAACTGAATTCGTCATTAAAATACTATAAGCGTTATTTTAATACCGTACTTGACGTCTAATGGATTTCATTGCGCCCGGTGTGGTTTCGCTTTCGGCGTTGCTCCGTTACAAGCAATGGAACCGCATTGTAGCTCCGCCCAATCATTGATGTTAAAGGAGCTACATTAATGTAGCTAGTATATTAATGTAGCTAGTAGTTCCTGAGAAGAGTGTTACGAACATATAAAGTGTGACGCAAGACAATAATTATCAAGCATGTGACATAAATGACTTTTAATTTACCATGAAAGTTACTTTCAGTTTTTTCCTTTGTATAGGACTATTTTTGTAGAAGTAGTAAATTCCAAGAAGTAAAGTGGTTAATTTTTCGTAAGTGTTGTCCTTTTTAAGGGCGTCCTTAAAAGCTAATTCGAGTCTATGCCCAATGCAGTGAATGCCAACTATTCCAGGATACTGATTTTTTGCTTGCGCCATCTGAGCAAAAACCCACTAGTTTGCCCATTTGATTGTATATGTTATTGTATTTCATCTGGGCAATGACAAATTCGTAAAGATTGGCCGAGCTTGTCGACATGGGCTCACCAATGCAGACGAATCTGTTTGTAACTTTGCCTCTATGGCTGGTACGCATAAATATGGTTTCTTGCTCCGTAATAGAGTCGTCTGTTGAACCATCCAATGTCAACGAGAAAAATTTTACCCTTCCTATGATGCTGTTTAATTTTTCTTTTTCAACTTGTGAAATGTTCTCCATAAAGGTTGTAACTGAGAAACGATTGTTATAGCTTTCATTTGTTTCAAGTCCCTTTGCTTTGTCAAGTTCATGAAGCCAAAAACAATCGGAAATAGGCCTATTTTGTTTGATAACTGCATGTATGTTGCGGAACTTATTATTCAAATGGTAACAAACCTTTTGATTCATCGCAAGTAGACCCTTTCCAGCTTCACTGGTTTCCTTTGGTTTCTGCGCAGCATTATGCTTAGCAACACAATTACGATGCACAGCAGTTTTCTGATGGTCATCTATTGTACTGGTTATGAAATTGTCGCTACCCTTCAGAAATTGAAACTTGTTTTTCAAATTTGCAGCTTTGGGTAGTACAGATTTCAGGTTAGGAGTATATTTCAAGCATATCCCACTCTTCATTTTGTTTTCTTCTTTAAGGTAAACTAACCAAGGATAATCTTTCTCCCAGTCGGGGTCATACTCTCTGTCAGGCCTATTATTATGTTCATACGCCTGACGCTTAGCCTTTACCGACTTTTCATCTTCGCTTTTTGGCCTTTTTAGTCCTAAAATCCGGAAAATGCAGTTATGAAAAAAAAGCGACAAAAAAACGGCCGAATGTAAAAAAAAGTTAATACTATATTTTATTTACCTGGTTGGTCACGGGTAAATTATTTCGGAATTCTTCGTTTGAATCTGACCTTAAAGACCGAGAAAGTAAGGCCCCGCCCAACCTTGTGAATAAAATAGAGTAATACCTCAGACTTATTAATGCTTCTGAACACTCTCAATTCTTTGTTTGTTCCGATTCTCTCTCTTGTCTTCTGGCAATTGAGACTTGTAACTTTAAAAACCCATTAATTTCTAAAATTGTATATATAGTTCATCAATTGATAAGAGGCGGCGTGGAATTGATTTTCCTATGGGTACCTAGTCATACTGGTATTCATGGGAATTCTGTCGTGGACAGGGTTGCGAAGGAAGCCCTTCGGAATCCAATATCCAAATGTTTTATTCCTTATTCGGACTGTAGAAATACAATCCGAATATATGTTCAAAGTTTATGGGACGAAGTTTGGGCTGCCGCTGAGCACAACAAACTTCATGAGCTCAAGCCACAGCTTGGGGAGAGTCATGCCTCATTCCGATGCCGTCGAGACCAAGGGGTCATCACTAGATGCCGTATTGGTCATTCTAGAGTCACTCATGGCTACTTGATGACACAAGAAAAGGAGGTTCCGATGTGCATCCCTTGTGACTCGCGGTATTCTTTGAGGCATGTTCTCCTTGACTGTGTTGATCTTGCACCAATTCGTATGAAGTATTTCAACTGTGCATCCATGCACGATTTGTTCCCCAGCCGATGCCATTTTATCATTTTTAAAAGAAACTGGTCAATACTCAAAATTATAATTCTTAAAATAAAATCACCATTTGTTAGTCCTTTTGTAGCTATATTAATTAATCTTTAGTTCGTTTTGGTTTAGTTCTTTTTTTTGCTATTGCTGTAAATGGTTTTATTTTTTAGTGTGTTTATTTTAAATGATTGTTTTATCTATTTATTTTCTAGTCATAATGTTTGTTTTATCTACGGTCTTTTTACTTTTTATATCAACGTGTTATTTACGTAATTATTGCAACCTGTTTATGTCCCGATGATGGCTGCAATATCGCCGACGGGACATTAAACAACTAACAATCAATCAATCAATCATAAAATATATTTAAATAAACTAATGTCTCCCATCTTCAGTTCAATTGATCTTTTAAGGAAGGAGGCTAGATGGTGTTGATGGGTTTAAAATTATCTTAAGTTTTAATAAATCATTTTTTAATATCAAATATTTTCTTTTAACTATTTATATACAGATTTATAATATTATTCTTTTTGCAATTAAAATTAGCTTCATCCTCCACTACATTCCAAACATTACATAGTCTATTTTCTCTAGGAATTTTAAGGTGTCTTCTTTTTTCAATAAGCAAGTCATGGTCACTTATTCTATATTTTGTAATTAATTTTCTGTATTCTGGATTTGGTAAATTTATATATATAGGGTTGGGTTTAGTGTAAAACCTACCATTTGGATAAGAGATACATTTATGGCTAAATGCAATACCAACCTTCCTTTAGTGGTTATAAAGATCATATCAAAATTTTAGCTGATCAATTTCTGATGTCAGACGAGCATTCTCAAGTTGCAGTCGACCTAGTTCAGTGTATAGTTGCTGGTTCTCTAGTCGAAGTGAAACTATCTTTTGGATGCAGGTGTCATGTAGGTTAACTTTTGGGTCTGGTTTATCTAAAAGAACAACAACAATATAAATATCAGATAATTAACATATGTATAAAACTTTATTGCTTGCATTTATAACAACGAAACAACCAAAGTCTGATATTTTTATGCAGATAAACATAAACATCAACATAAATACTATAACACAATTTCAGACACTTTTTGTTAACAAATAATAAAATAATGGAAAAAATATAAACTTGTTGTATTATGTTTGTTTTGGGTCTAAAGTCATTTAAACTAAAAAAAAACTTTTTGTGTTTTTTTAAGTTATTTCATGTTAATTTTCAATCAGTTTTACAAATGACATGTAATTAGTGCTTATAACTGACTCTTTAAATTATTCTATTTTAAGGACAATAATTACATAAAACAACACTATATAACAACATGATAATAAATCAAGTTCTAAACGATTAGCATCAAAGAGGTCTTTGTTCTCATGATCATGCCTTGGAAGTTTACTCATACCTTGATTCAGTGGTCTAATTATTGTAATTGTACACTGTTTATATGGTACATATTAATATTAAATTGGCATAAGATTTTGCACTCTATTAAAAAAAAAGTTTTAAAAAAATTAAAATAAGATAATGTATTTATTATTATGTCCCTTAAAGAAAAACACATTAAACATTTTATTACCATCAAGAGGGGGTGGCTGAATGTTCTCAATGTTTGTAGACAGATCAATCAATGCTGCTGCAACATCTTGTCTCTGTCGTTCAGCTTGTCTATGCTCGAGACGTTCAAACCTGGCTTGACGTAGGTCACTGTTGCTGTGTGTTTCTTGGTAACCCATAATTATGCAGTGAAGGAACATAGTCTGGACTGCTTGGGTCATTGCTTTTTGTTCCTAAAAAATAAATAAGAAAAGCTGTTTAATAACATTCATTTTAGATACATTATTTAAAAACCATACTTTATTGCAAGCAGTTTTAATCACAAGGCATTGTTGTTTAACTGATAAGATGAATATACAAGCTAGGCTAGAATCATCATAAGATCAAATTTTTTTGTGATGTACAACAAATTAATGCTGTTAATAATATACAATAATACATGCATATGTTGTATTTACTTTTTCTTAGAAAAAAGCTAATTGAATTTTCTGATAGTGTCCTTCTTCATGTGATTTTGTTGTCGAGCCTTTTTCTGAATAAATATTTTGCACACAAACTATGACAAAACCATGATTTGAAATCTATACATGTAATATGATTTGTTCAAACAAATAATGAGCAAAAAAGTTATAACATTTTGTCTAAAACTACTTATACATATACCAAGGTTATCTTATGCCAAACTGTAATTATTTTGATTATTTACAAATGGTTCTTAATAATCTTTACACCAGAAATAAATGCATAACAAATCTTCATGTACATGTACTGTCAACATGAGTCTGGACATCACATTAAAAAATGTAATCAACTTAGCTTTTCAAGCGTGACAGTGCTAAATACGGAAAGATTTATATAAAAAAAAACAATAAAAATAATAAAAAGTATATAAAAAACTGAAAACTAACTGACCTGTTATGAAATGTTTATAACAAATACGATCGTGGTCGGATGGTTTCTACGATTGTCAGGCCTTTTTGGGACACGGTAGAAGCTCTTGGGTTCTCTTTTTCAAACTTAATGGTACAGCCAACGACACAACAAGACACAACCATGATAATTAGCAAAAAAGCGTGAGTGAATGCACCGGCCATTTATAAACAACCACATACCAGCCAATTAGTCACGTGATCAAATTGCTTACGTCACGGCGAAAGAGGCTATTCGGATATGAATATAATTTCAAGTATGTTTTGTGAGAATTTTGATTAACACTCGTTCCGGACAGAAGATACTGATGAGTTAATTTATTGGGGAGCCTCTTTGTTTCTATATCATTCTTAATGATTGCCCTCATAGTCTTGTAAAGGAAGCTAAGAAAAATAAGAATTTAATACTAGTGGCCCTTAAATAACAGATACACTGTGAAATTTGAACTCATGATATATCCCCTGTCACATATTGGACCCGGTTACTGCATTACGCGTCGAATAATATCGTGAAGACGTCGTTTCTTTTTTCTCTTTTTTTTGTTCCATTTCTCATGAAATGTCTCCACGTCTTCCTTTGATAAGTTCTTAGACTCGAATGTGTTACCTTTCTTTGAATATATTTTTATTGATTCAAAATATTAGCATTTGTTCGCTATAGAATTTTTCTGTATATAATTCTGATGAATCGACCAGGTTTCTGTCTTAAATCCTTGTTAAGAATGTTGTCCTTAACTATTTTAAACCAATATTGAACATGGTTATTAGTGTCCCTTGTTTTAACTACTCCATTCCTGCTCGATTTGAGGAGAACCCCAGACCTAAACGGATAAAGGTGCATAAAAGACCTGATAACAGCCATTGCTTCAGGATTGAAATACGTTATTTGCGCTGAAATGACTTCATCTTGGACTGCAATAACCCTAACTAGTTTCGCCGCTATTTTCGGATTTTTTTTAACATCTGGAAGTACACAATGTCTTCGCGCATGCCCATGTCTAGCTCCTTTGACATCTTTCAATCGGCGGAGCTACAATGCGGTTCCATTGCTCGTAACGGAGCAACGCCGAAAGTGAATTCACCCTGGGCGCTAGTCCAAGATTGCTTTGACGTCCTCGGCATTTTTTCCAGCAAGCTGGTGCCGTGTGACGTCAGAGCTCCTTCCATATCAAAAACTCGGGTTTCTAAATGTAAAAATAACTCTTACATCATAGTAGGACGGCAGATCTGTCTTTTGAGGGCGCTTTATCGAACACCGCGCACGTGACTTAATTTCAAAAATAGAAAAAATACGACATTGTCATAAAATGTTGACATGTCATTGGAAATAAAATAAATAAACCCCTTTACTGTACATATCTTCTTTCATTTGAAATGTAAATCAAATCTACAGATCTTACAGATTATCTTTATATTTAATTCTAGATGAAATACTGTGTTTAAAGGGAGAAATTAACAAATAAAGTTGTATGCTGTGTCCGAAAATTGACGTATAAGTGACGGCAGGGAACCTCAGAAAAATACCCACCAAAATTTTAATCGGATAGGAAAAGCACTCGAATTTTACAAATTAATCTAGAATTGGTTTGCCATTTAGTCTTTGTCATCAAAATTTTAAAACAATTCTTTATTTTTAATTGTGTCAATTCGTTTGTGTCAAAATAGCATTTTTACATTTGTAAAAATTACGTCCGTGACTTGATTTGTCCATAAAATATGTCAAAAGAATTGCTTTGTCAATTAAAAAATTATAATGAGTCTAATTTGAAGACCCAAGAGGTTCAAATTTTCGCTAGCGTAAAATGAAAATAATAAATTAAGAACAGAAAACAGGCCAACAGCGTAGACTCTTTTGCCGGTTTTGAACGACCCCCGTGGAAAGAAAAACGTCAATTGTGAATTTAAAGCGTTGAATTATGGGCTCATTTTTTTCATAAAGGAGGGAAATTTTAGTCTGAAACGATTTTTGTTTACTACGATTTTTTTAAGATCTTTGTTTTTAATTGTGTCAATTCAATCGACCAAAAATTTGCACATTTCGGACAGAAAAAATGGCCGCCCGTGACAGCTTCAATGCAAGTATAACGTTAAATAGAAGACAAAAACTTGAAAAAGGGGGCTACATTTCCAAGAAAATGTTATATTAAGACTTGTTGTCATCATCAACCAGGTTTTGTTCGTTTTAACTTTATAATATTGATTTTGTGTATCAATCCCTTTTGGTCGAGCACCTGTCAATAAAAAGGGAGATAACTCTCTAACATTCACAATATCAAAATCATAAAAAGTAAAAATCAATGAAAATCACCAAAAAAATTGGCTCAATGAAACTTAGGATTATTCTATGATAAAAATATAACTTGGATGTGTACTATTGGATGTTTATTCATTATTCAAGTCTTTAAATTGTACTAGAAATTTACAAAATAATATAAAGGATTGGAAACTTTGCCAAAAATATGACCCAAAATATTGTTTTTTTTTACTTTTTGAAATATCACACATTATTTTTTCTGTATGGAATGATTCACAGTAATTCAATGTAACATTTCTGTAAAATTTATGCATTTTAGTTGCAAATTTATTATTTGTACACGAACTATTTAATTTATGCATTACAGGACAGTAAGAATAAATGGTTTTTTATCTGAATGCCCTGAAACAACAAATTGTACTGATTTGTATGACTATTTCTTTCAAAATTAAACACAATATTTATAATGCAGTCAGTATCATTGTAAAGTCCCTTTTATAATTTTTTTTCAAGAATTTATAATACATGTATTTTTATCTTCTAGAAAGCATATAAGATTTGTGATTATCATCATTATGCTCAATGACATTTCTATAAGTTATGGTTAGAAAAATTATTAAATGAACAAATCATAAATCATCAAAAGCACAGCTAGGTACCTATCAAATTATCTTAAATAAAACAACAATTATGTTTCAATAGATATGTCATTTAAAGAGAAAATTTAATAACAACAATATATAGAATAAACATGCACTTATATATTTGTCCCTAGGCCACACAGAATTAATTTCTTGTTCTTTGGATTTTGACTTTTAAAAAAAGGAGCGAGCGAGCGAAATTATTTTTATTAATTTTTTTTCTGAAAATCAGATTTTTAGGAGCGACTGATTTTTTTTTAGGCGAGCGACTTGTTTTTAAATTTTTAAAAAGTTTTTTTTTCTGTTTTTTAATGTAAAAGTGGGGCGAGCGAGAGATTATTTTTATTTTTGAAGAAAATAAGTGAAATATTAAAAAACTTCTATTTAAAGTATAACAAATGCTTGTTCTCAGTGGTTTATGGCTTTTCCAATTGATTAATATATTATTTAAGTAGGAAATAGTTGTCTTTAGTTGTTTTTTTTTCTCTGAAGAGTTGCTGTCTTGGCTTACTATCAATAGCCACAAGCAGACCAAGAGAAAGTCAATTACACCAAACAAATATGACTATGTCCCAAAATCTTGCTGACAAGGCATAATTTTAAGATAAAATATTAAAAAGAAAAACAACTTCCTATCTTTATTCACAAAAAAAAACCCATAAAACAACAATAACAATTTGTAAATATTTATTAAAAAAATATTACAAATCAATCCTTGGTCAATGGTGAATTTGATGTTCATAGGTGGTGTCATTGATATCCCATTATTGTCCTTACACATAAGTTAGGGATTTTCCTTAATGTTTTCAATTTGAACCATGTTGTCTTTACATGTATAACTGAGGTCATCTGGGGAAAAATACCACAGGAACTTGAATCTAATTCTATCAATAAAAGGGGTCGACTATACATCGTATATGGCATTCTTTAAATGTTATGAATGTTTTTAAATAAATCAATGTAAGAGTCTTCCATTTGACATGCAATTGCCGTATTTTGTAACAATACTTTTACTTGGTGGCAACAGATTTCATTGTTTTCATCGGAGTGTTTTGTTTGAGGGGAATGAAACGTAGTTTCAACCGTTTAAGTTTAACGTCTTTTATCCTGAATGTATCTCCAATATTATTGGAGCACTAAACTTAAACAAGCGATTAGACAATTTATAAGAGTACATGGTTGAAAATCGTCAATTTTTTGGTTGTTTACTTTTGCAAAAGACAAATATTTTTCAAACGCGGAGATAAAAAAAAAATGAACACAACTTCCGGCTCCGGACGCGGGCGGGTTTCCGGTAAATGCGGGCGGAAGAAATTTTTATTTTTTTCTTAAGGAAACAATTTCACATGCGGGCGGTCCGACGAACAAGTAATTAATTCGGCGTGGCCATACCAGGGATTAAATAAATTGTTTTGGACATCCCTGTCCCTACATAAAAGCAATAACTAACTAAGCTATGAGAGGTACCATATGGGGGGTCGTCAGGCAATAATGCGGAAAACCTGACCGCAAACCATAGTGGTGCACCGTGTTTGGAAAAAATGTCACGTTCCTCGCACGTTAAAGAACCCTGCTGCAGGTCTCGGTAAGAGTAGGACCCGTAGGATCCCCATGTATGTCACCATTTGGATATTCTGGATTTATGTATCCTGGTAGTCCTTATGGTAACAGTGTTACCCCATATGGATCCCCATGCAGCAGGCTAAATTTCCCGTCCCTACCCATCACTCCTTTTTCCAGTGGCAGTCAAAACTCTCCTACCCGATTGGCCTTGTGTCCCCATTTCTCCCACTTCATCATCATTTCATGTTCATCTCCCGGATATAGCCGGATACAGAAAGATGGTTAATAGTATGGATTTACAGAAACTGTGGCACTGGTGATGAAGATGTCCCTGTAGGATTAGAAACAGTATTACTATTAGTATTCATTGCTGGTGTTGTATTAAATATAGTGTTCGTGTTACCACCATTACTGCTGGTACATGTAACTGCTACTTCAGTGAGTGAGTGAGTGAGTTGGTGTTTTACGCCCGTGCAACGCTATATAGGTTATTTACAGGCGATGAACATGAAAAGGATGATAAAATGAACATGAGATGATGATGATAAATGAAATATGGGGATGGGGTGGGACACAAAGGACCGGTAAATTTTGAAGAAACACAGGAAAAGGGGAGAGGTGGGTAGGGGCGGAAAATTTAGCCTATGTGGTGCACTACTTGGCGGTCCACAAAGGGGTCTTTTACGTGCATGAAGCGTGGCACTTTTCACGCACGAGGGCCACCCTATTCAGCCACCTAGGGTACACACTTGGTCGCTCTCTGCTACTTCAGAGATTGGTTTACCAATACATTTTCCTAAATCAGTGCCATATGTTTCTTTCTCGATTCCGGTTGGAACAAGTTTTGACTTTCCAGTTTGAATTAGGGCACACAGCCCTTCCTTTGTTTCAGTTGTTGGTATTTTTCCCCCAGTTGCTAGTTTTATTAGTCTCAAGTCACGCTGTAAGTTATTATTTCCATCTTTCCCTCTGTACTTAATTGGATTTGAAACAATCAACTTGGGTCTGACCGCAGATATAAATGACGAATTGTTGTGTTTGGTGAAGCTTCTAATTCCTTCAATTCATTGTCCAAATCCTTGCATTTCTTCTCCAATGATTGGACCTCTTTTTCGAACTGAAAAAAAATATGAGAGTATTATTCAAAATACAAAGCTGAAAAGTTACATTTTGTGTGACTAATAGTAATAGTGATACCTTAACACTTTATGGAGCTCATGCTGCATACCATGTTTCAAAAGGCTACAATGTAGATTTATGATTAGACATTGTTGATAAAACGGTTATGATTTTTTTATACGACCGCAAAATTTTTGCGATCGTATAATGTTATGGCGTTGTCGTCGTCGTCGTCTGTGGACACTTTGGTTTCCGTGCGATAACTTGAGTAAATGTTGACCGAATGTTATGAAATTTTGATAAATTTCGATTTTGAAAATTCTTTTTTCATTGAATTCATCATTAAATTCTGTCAACAAAATGTGTCAATGGTTTTGATATATATTGCACTTTTACATTGATACTGGGGGTCACAAAGGGGCCACACCCAAAAAAATTAATATTTTTATTTGTGGTCCGATTTTCAAAATCTTTTTTTCATTGGAATCCTTGTGAAAATCCCTGCCTGCGTTTTTCAATCAGATTTGCAATATCTCTTACCATTTTTGAGAAATTAGGGGACAAAGGGGCCAAAAACTCAATTTTTTAAAGTTTGTCAAGGCAAATAGTTTTATATCAAAAATCAAGTTGTAGTGGGCCTGCCAATTATTATTAAGTTTTGATATGATGATAATATCCACTAAAGGAATGTTGGTTTTGTATTTAGGGTTTGTGGCCCCCACTGTTTTAGAAAAAAGGGCCAAAAAGGGATAAAACGGGTGTATTGACAAAACTGTTGTAGAAAGTTTATTATTTATTCGATTTTGAAAATTCTTTTTTTATTGAATTTATCATTAAATTCTGTCTAGTAAATGTGTCAATGATTTTGATATGTATTTCACAATTACATTGTTACAGGGGCTAAAGACAGGCCATGCCCATAAAATCAACTTTTTTATTTGCAGTCCGATTTTCAAAATCTTTTTTTTTCATTGGATTCCTTGTAAAAATTTCCTCATTATTTTTTATCGGATTAGTAATATCTTTTATTGTTTTTGAGAAATTAGGGGTCAAAGGGCCAAAATTGTAAATTAATACATGTATATGAATAAGGCTTTTTGTATTAGATGTTGATGTAAATGTATTTGTCAAAAATGCATTTCTAAGTCCACCACAGGATGCATGTGTCAAAAAGCTTTGTAAGTCCACCATGGGATTCATGTGACCAAAGCAATGGACTATCCATATTGGGCCTCCAACGTACAGGGTTCAACTTATTGCGGTCGTATCATGCTGCGCACGGCGTAGCTTTTTATTTTACAATTTAACATTCATAACATTATTGTCAAAACCGTGAAATGTCCAACCACAATGCACGGAAAATTATTTCAACAAATCACAATTCACGTAAAAAAAAATAAAAATTGCACGAGTTCGAAATAAACCCATCGGTCCCCTCTCGTGTGTACATCATGTACATGTATACATGCACAGACCTTAAAAGCAGTGAAATTGTTTTTTCTGTATGATTTTTTTATACCTCAGAAACTTTCTGTCTGTATTCTTTGTGTTTACTTTCATTCCCACAGTAATGATAACCAGAGCATTGAACATAGGGGCATTTTTGTCCTTCTCTGTTTCCATTGACCCGGTACCCTTTGTGATGGCAGTTATCGCACACAACGTTAATTGCAGGTAATCCGGGTATTGGTAGCGGTTTTAGTTGGACTGGTGGAGACTTTAATTCTGCCAGCTCGTCTTTTTTCTGCGAAATTACCAGTCGTAGACAATCTCTTTCCTCTGCCATCTTGTCTATTTCCTTCTCCATTGTCGTTGATTTAGCGTGAGATTTAGCCACTTCCTTCACGTTGTCGTTTTCGTCGATACTAGTCAACTTGTTGTCATCGTACCTTAGTCTCTTAGGTGGATATTGTTTACTTATAGAAGTACTGTTTTCTTCGATGTCCTCTGATTCCTCTTTCAACTTTCGCTTACTCTCTGGGGTCTGCAAATTTACGATCTTTTCAATCAACATTCGTTTGTAAACGTTTGGGATTTGCATCCCACTTACTTCTCTTGGTCGTAGGAAACGAAGAGTGTTCTCACTTGTGACCACATACTTAACCAACTCCTCTCTATATTGATTCCCGTGCGGGGCCCGGGTGGCGAATAGGCCCGCAGCAGAGCCTAGCTTGTCGTAAGAGGCGACTAAGGGTCTTGGGATTCTGACGTCGGGTCAGTGCTCAGCCCACAGAGCGACCAAGTGTGTACCCTAGGTGGCTGAATAGGGTAGCCCTCGTCCGCGGGGGTTGTCAGGTCTATAATACGGATCCCTGACCGCCGACCATAGTGGGCCAACGTGTGTGAAGAGTGCCACGCTTCATGCACGTAAAAGACCCCTTTGTGGACCGCCCAGTAGTGCACCACATAGGCTAAATTTTCCGCCCCTACCCACCTCTCTTTTTTTCCTGTGGTTCTTCAAAATTTACCGGTCCTTTGTGTCCCACCCCATCCCCATATTTCATTTATCATCATCATTTCATGTTCATTTCATCATCCTTTTCATGTTCATCGCCTGTAAATAACCTATATAGCGTTGCACGGGCGTAAAACACCAACTCACTCACTCACCTCTCTATATTGAATGAGGCCTGGGTCGATAGACGCAACGATTTTTTCAAATCTTTCTTCGTCTGAAAGCTCCATCTTTTAATCATGACACGTGGTTTCCGCCAATCATTATACTAAACCCGCCTACCATAAATGTACCAGGTATCTATCAACCAATCGAAAGATTCCTAACAAAACAGCCAATACGCTTTGACAACTTGACAATAGTAGTAATGAACTTCTCAATGACATTTGTTCGCACCCCGAGTATTTTTGCAGTAATTATTAATTCAAATATATTTATTGATAAATGCTCGTGACTAGTCATGTTAGTGTACCACATGTACTCTCTTCATAATTAAATACGGAATGATAGAATTTAGCATTGAAAGTAAGTACTAAAGATCTAAAAGTCATAATTAGGTTTCTAGTTTTCGGCATTTTTGGGTATAATTGTTCTATTGCTCTTCATATTCATATAGTGTTTGGCATTTTAAATTTTTGGTAGAGCGCCTCTGATGAGTCTTGAATAGACGAAACGCGCGCCAGGCGTAGCAAAATTTATTGTCTGGAACTTTGTTGTAATTTATATTTCTATTTTTTTTTCAAATCTAAAGCATTTATTCCATATGAGAAATGTATACTAGAAACAATCTACTTAAACTGACATCTTATTTTACTAACGAATTTGTTAGCAAGTCTTTAAGATTTTTATGTCTGCCGAATGCCAACATTGGTGGTCTCCATCCTCTCTCCCATTCTCTAACAGATCTGATGGGATTCTTCACCTGTCTAATCCAATCCCTCATTGCGTCTTTCAATTCTCTAGCACTGCTGGAGTAAAATGATGCTTGCTTAACCACTCTTCTGTATAGACTACACGAAAGTAGCAGTTTGGCTCAGATAGCACATCTGAGCTGAGGTCAGCTAGGATTACTTTATGATGTTTGGTTGCATGCTCCTTCAACTCAGATACCCTTCTGTACTTGACCAGGCAATCATTGCATCAGGGACAAACGACCTTCATCTTTGAGTGACCATTGCTGGTGAGATGATTCTTCAACTTCTTTGTAGAGTCAAATCTCTCACTGCAAAACCAACAGTCTCTTTCTGGCATCTATATGGGTCTGCAAAAAAGTCGTACTTACAAATTTTAGATGCCGTTCATCATCAGGGATTGCGACTCTGTCTCGGTGCATACAGAACTTCTCCTATTGAGAATCTGTATGCGGGAGCAAATGAGCCATCCCTGAAGCATCGCAGAATCAAACTCGGTCTGCAATATGCTACCAAATTAAAAGCCTTTCCTAGCAACCCTGCCCACGACTGTGTTTTTAAACCACCTCTCAGGAATATGTATGAAAAACATGAAAACAAAACTCCTCCTTTTGGTATTCGTATCGAACCTCACCTGACTAATCTGAAGATTGATTTAGAAACTATAAAACCTGTCAAGCCTTTGAGAGTCCCACCTTGGGAACTTTTAAAGCCCAAATTTATTTTTGATCTCCTTAAACATAAAAAATCTGAAACAAATCATCTACTTATTCAACAAGATTATTCCGAAATTAAATCTAGATATCCTGGATTTCTAACAGTTTATACAGATGGCTCTAAAGATGGCGATAGCGTTGCTGCTGCTGCTGTCTCAGGAAATAGCACGTCAACACAACGCCTCCCGTCTACTGCTTCCATTTTTACAGCTGAAGCAAGAGCCATCATTTTAGCCCTTAAGCTAATTGATGTTTCTGAGCACTGTCAATTCTTTATCTGTTCCGTTCTCTTTCTTGTCTTCTGGCAATCGAAAATTGTAAATTGAAAAACCCATTAATTTCTAAAATTGTATATATGGTTCATCAATTGATTAGAGGTGGCGTAGAATTGATTTTCCTATGGGTACCCAGTCATACTGGTATTCATGGGAATTCAGTTGTGGACAGGGTTGCAAAGGAAGCCCTCCGTAAACCAGTGTCCAATTGTTTTATTCCTTATTCAGATTGTAGAAATACAATCCGAGTATATGTCCAAAGTTTATGGGACGAGGTTTGGGCTGCCGCTGAGCACAACAAACTTCATGAGCTCAAGCCACAGCTTGGGGAGAATCATGCTTCATTCCGATGCCGTCGAGACCAGGTAGTCATCACTAGATGTCGTATAGGACATTCTAGAGTCACCCATGGCTACCTGATGACACAAGAGATGGAGGTCCCGATGTGTATCCCTTGTGACGCACGGTATTCTTTGAGGCATGTTCTCCTCGACTGTGTTGATCTTGCTCCAATTCGCATGAAGTATTTTAACTGTGCATCTATGCACGATTTGTTTAGCGGCATCCCAGCCGATGCCATTTTATCCTTCTTAAAAGAAATCGGTCAGTATTCAAAATTATAGTTTTTGTAATCACCATTTGAAAGTTATTTTGATGTCATAATATTTAGCTTATTTTTGTTAAGTTCTTTGTTTTCCTATTGCTTTAAATGGTTTTATTGTTTTAGTGTGTTATTTTTTAATGATTGTTTTATCTATTTATTTTCTTGGCATACTTTTTGTTTTATCTACGGTCTTTTGACTTTGTTTTATATTAACATGTTATCGACATAATTATTTCAACTTGTTTATGTCCCGATGATGGCTGCAATATCGCCGACGGGACATTAAGCAACTAACAATCAATCAATCAATCTTTCTGGCATCTGAAATAAAGGACCTCATAAGAATTCTACTCCAACATGGGTACATCATCAGTTTAGAATGCATTACTGGTAATTTATTTTCTGTTTTGTTTTGTAAGTAACTTGTTACTGGTTGGAGCATCATTGGAAGAGGTTACTTTTACGAGGTTAAATGGTGTTTTTGAAGGCATAGGGATACATTGCTGTTGTTTCGTTTTGGTGTTAATAAATCTACTGTATCTGTGATTTGTTGCTTTTTGATTGGTATGACAATTCTTATCTATTGGATTAGGCAATACTTCACAGGGGAGAATCGGTATATCGGTAAAAATGAGCGTGAACAATTTTCCTATGGCGGTCAAGTATTGTGCGTGATCGCGAACAATTTTGTACCGGATCGTGAACAACGCATATTGGCGTGATTTCATAGAATTGACTAAAAATTAAGAAATTACAAACGTCATTCAAAAAACTAAAAGCGTCTGGCAAAATAACTATATTTCCTTTACTGAAATACATTTTAACATTTTGCTTTGGAAATTCCATTTTTCCTAAAAAAGTAAAGGCGCTATACTACCCAACGTTTTTTACATGATAGTTGAATTAAAAGAACAATTTATTTCAAATAAAACTTTAAATATGTTAAAAAAAACTGAAAAATATTTTGATATTTAACATTGAAAATTTCTCTAAATATAATATATTCCATTTATTTAACTTAATTGGAATATTTAGGGGGGGGAGTGTAAAAACGATTCAGAATTTGTCTTTTATGATCGCGAACAATTAGGTACCTGCAAAATACGATCGTGAAAAAGACAGCGTGACCACATTAAATATAATATATATTTTTAATTAAACCTTCGATTTAATGATAATTTCAATATTTAATTCATGATTATAATGAATAACAATTTTTTGTATCATTATGAGTATGTTCATGAAAACTGTAAATTTTGTCCAGTAGCAAGGTTTTAAATTATGTAACAGATAAAAGTGCAACTTAAAGAACCTCCTAGTATATAACTTGTTCAGACAGGCAACATTTTTTTTTTCGAAAAATCCAAAATGGTTACCCTAAAGCCTCAATAGCTGTATATAGCTTTCATCTGATTGATCAGTGGTTTCTATCTTTTTTTTTTTAAATTGGACATTTTAATGGCGATTTTTTTTTTCAGTGTACGTATATAGAATGAGAATTGCAGCAATATTTGTTGAAAAAGTGATGTTTTTTTTCTTTCCAATTCAGTGCAATTTTAGTAATTTTCATAATTTTGCTCACCTGGTACTCTAAGGTAGGAGTTTTGCATCGTTCCAGACGTCTCAAAAAGGCTACAACTTGCAATTTTTTTTAAGGGTACTCATTGTCCAAAGTAACGTCTTTATATTCTTATCGTTCATCAATAAAAAAAACCCAATAACATATCTGGACAAACAGGCACCAATATTCGAGTGTCAAAAGTCCGACAGAGTAACGGCAAACCCGGTGAACATGAACAAGAACAGCACGAGAAAACACAAAACAAAATCAACCGAACAGAAATCAACAGAGTAAACTCGGGTGCTCCGGAAGAGAAAGCGGTCCCTGCCTGCTATAGCACACCCGCCGCGCTGTCAATTTCCAATCCAGTGTATCAAATCCGGTAAAGGAAGATAAAACAAAACCCTATGACAAACCAATCTGTGATTTTACATCTTGACATAAATGACATATTATGATAATATTTTTTTTAAAAGCAGAGGCACCAATGGGGCATTCGAGTGTCAAAAGTCCGAAAGGACAACGACAGAACCGATAAACATAAACAAGAACAGCACAAGGAAACACAAAACACAAAATCAACCGAACAGAAATCAACAACGCGAATTCAAGTCGTAACAAGAGTGAACTCGGGTGCTCCGGAAGAGTAAGCGGTTCCTGCCTGCTATAGCACACCCGTCGTGTTGCCAATTTACAATTCAGTGTTGTTTCAACTTTGCGTTTCTTTGTCTTCCACTGGCCTTTCCTGTTGCTGAGATTTTTGTTCTTTCTTTTCATTCCTGAAAAATAAGTTTTATATATACATGTCAATCTATTCAAACGCTTAAACTCTTCATTATCTAAAACATTCGATATTGACTAATAAATTGTTCGCGATCATAGTTCACGATCCAAAACCAGCGGTGCCAAATTGTTCGCGATCCCAAAAATAACAAAAACTACATAAAATGTCCAGTTTCTCTCTTGCATTTGAAAGAAGATATATTTTTTAGCTCTTGGTAAATGAAATAATGATATTTGAATCTAAAACACCATAT
This sequence comes from Arcuatula senhousia, assembly GCA_963971305.1. Lineage (NCBI taxonomy): Eukaryota > Metazoa > Mollusca > Bivalvia > Mytilida > Mytilidae > Arcuatula > Arcuatula senhousia. Next base: position 14,237,353 of record OZ020316.1, on the reverse strand, counting down.
TTCTTGCATTTTAATATTAATATGAAGCAGAACACACATGTTTTGTTTACAAAATGTGTTAAATTCTGACCGTTTTATATCAACATACTATCTGCCTTTTCAAAATTTGAGAAAGCTATTCAATTTTAAGTAAAACGGCTTTCATGTTTCAATTTATTAAGTTAAACCATTTTGCCAGACATAATTTGTTTTTTTTTATTTTGCTTTTTTAACGTGCTATAAAAGAAAAAAGACTGACCTTCCACGAAAAAAATCCAATATGCGTTGTTCACGATCCGGTACAAAATTGTTCGCGATCACGCACAATACTTGACCGCCATAGGAAAATTGTTCACGCTCATTTCTACCGATATACCGATTCTCCCCTGTGTACTTGTAACAGATCTTTATAACATAATGCAATTTAAGTATTTCATTATTGAATTCATTTATTGTATTTCTTTCCAGTAATTTATTTATAGTATTTTCGTCACCTATCAGTGACCAATTTGACCTTTAAATTTACATTTATTATCATTGGGAAGTTTCCAACTTTAATTGTACACAAAAATTTTTGATACTGCTTCAATCGTGCGTATAAAATTTTGAACTTTCGTAGCTACTGTCCATTCGTTAACAAAACTGTGGAGTACATCACTGGAATAAAAAAGAAACGTGACTTAAGATAAGTACTACTAAAATGCCTTTATTTTTCCCTTTCTTCATTAGTTTATGTGAAAACGGTTGTTGAAATTTTAATTATTCAATTTATTAAGTTAAACCATTTTGCCAGACAAATTGATCAAATAATTTTTAAATGTTGTTTTTTGATGAAAACATTTAAATTAGAAATTAAAAGTGTGTTTTATGGAAAATTACTCTTGTAATTTGTTGCACGATATGTGATAAGTATATTTTAAAGGTTGTTTCTGTTGTTTCTTCTATGTAAGTACTTGAATATAGTGAGTGAGTGAGTTGGTGTTTTACGCCCATGCAACGCTATATAGGTTATTTACAGGCGATGAACATGAAAAGGATGAAACAACTAGTCGAAGCAGCCACGCTGCATATCCCCGCGCTACTCTGGTGTTTGATAGTATAAGGGCAAATAATTGAAAGAAATAAACTATGACTATAATACTATCAAATGTATATGTATTAATATGAGACTTTTCCCTGGTGGTGGGAGTGACAGTAATGTACAGAATTATGCATGACGAAGGATTTTGCCCTAAGGCTACCTATGCATCCCAGCCCCTAGGGGCCATATCAAAATTCCGAAACCTTCGGCAGAATCTACATCCATGGTGCAACTACTGAGCCAAGTTTCAGTTCGGTATTCTAAATAACCTGGGAGGAGTTGCGTGACGAAGGAATAATGTTCCCTTAGGCTACCTATGCAGCCCAGCCCCTAGGGGCTATATCAAAATTCCGAAACCTTTGGCAGAATTTACATCAATAGCGCAACTACTTAACCAAGTTTCATTTCGGCATTCCAAATAACCTGAGAGGAGTTGCGTGACAAAAGAATAATGCGCCCTAAGGCTACCTATGCCCTTAGGGGTCATATCAAAATTCCGAAACCTTCTCAGAATCTACATCCATAGTGCAACTACTGAGCAAAGTTTCAGTTCGGTATTCCAAATAACCTGGGAGGAGTTGCGTGACGAAGGATTACGTGCCCTTAGGCTACCTATGCAGTCCAGCCCCTAGGGGCCATATCAAAATTCCGAAACCTTCGGCAGAATCTACATCCATAGTGCAACTACTGAGCCAAGTTTCAGTTCGGTATTCCAAATAACCTGAGAGGAGTTGCGTGACGAAAGAATAATGTGCCCTTAGGCTACCTATGCAGCCCAGCCCCTAGGGGCCATATCAAAACTCCAAAACCTTCGGCATAATCTACATCCATAGTGCAACTACTGAGCCAAGTTTCAGTTCGGCATTCCAAAAAACCTGGGAGGAGTTGCGTGACGAAGGAATTATGTGCCCTTAGGCTCCCTGTGCAGCCCAGCCCCTAGGGGCCATATCAAAATTCCGAAACCTTCGGCAGAATCTACATCCATAGTGCAACTACTGAGCCAAGTTTCAGTTCGGTATTCTAAATAACCTGGGAGGAGTTGCGTGACGAAGGAATAATGTGCCCTTAGGCTACCTATACAACCCAGTCATTAGGGGCCATATCAAAATTGCGAAACCTTTGGCACAGTCCCCACCCACAATGCAATCAATGACCCAAGTTTCATCTTTCTACTCCCAGTGGTTACAGAGATTATCCTGGACATTAACGCCATACGTACAGACATACGCACGTACGTACATCGAACAGCAAAACATTATCCCCGCGCTTTCGCTAGCGCGGGGATAATGAACATGAAATGATGATGATATATGAAACATGGGATGGGGTGGGAAACACAGGGACGGTAAATTTTGAAGAACCACAGGAAAAGGGGAGAAGTGGGTAGGGGCGGAAAATTTAGCCTATGTGGTGCACTACTTGGCGGTCCACAAAGGGGTCTTTTACGTGCATGAAGCGTGGCATTCTCCAAAAACGTTGGCCCACTATGGTCGGCGGTCAGGGTTGCCGTATTATAGACCTGACAACCCCCGCGGACGAGGGCTACCCTATTCAGCCACCTAGGGTACACACTTGGTCGCTCTGTGATAATACTTTTGAAGTTCAATGTAATACAATAGTTAAAATGTACTTACTGAATTGCGTTTTTCCCCAGTAATACTCTGATTAATTAATTCATCCTCTGTAAAAAGATGTCTGACGATAAGTTGTATTGCAGTTCTTTCACAGGTGAGTGAGTGAGTTGGTGTTTTACGCCCGTGCAACGCTATATAGGTTATTTACAGGCGATGAACATGAAAAGGATGATAATATGAACATGAAATGATGATGATAAATGAAATATGGGGATGGGGTGGGAAACGAAGGACCGGTAAATTTTGAAGAACCACAGGAAAAAGGGGAAAGGTGGGTAGGGGCGGAAAATTTAGCCTATGTGGTGCACTACTGGGCGGTCCACAAAGGGGTCTTTTACGTGCATGAAGCGTGGCACTCTCCACACACGTTGGCCCACTATGGTCGGCGGTCAGGGTTTCCGTATTATAGACCTGACAACCCCCGCGGACGAGGGCTACCCTATTCAGCCACCTAGGGTACACACTTGGTCGCTCTGTGGGCTGAGCACTGACCCGACGTCAGAATCCCAAGACCCTTAGTCGCCTCTTACGACAAGCTAGGCTCTGCTGCGGGCCTATTCGCCACCCGGGCCCTGCACGGGACTCTTTCACAGGTGACCTTTTTGATAATTGTAGAAAGTTCTTCTAGGTTGCTGTTGCTGGTATCATCATTTTCTGTTACCATTCTGTCATTCCTGAAAACTTTTACATTATATTCAAGTCTTGTAACCCCTTTTTCAAGCTTAGATACTTTTCCTTTGGATGTCGGACCCTCGTCGTTTTTTTTATAAGTCCAAGGGATGATACTTTGTAAAAATAATCGGCAAAACGAAACAAAACTTGAACTTGACTTATAACTCATTATCATTATGACAGACATGCATACAAAATTTCAGCTTAATATCTGCAAGCCTTTAGAAAAAAAGTTCGGGAAAGTGTTATATTATTTGTGATTTTTTTTAACCGGTAAGTTAAGCGTTTGTAATTTCCTGACGAAAAACATCCCTCTCGTTCATATCTTTGTCTACCATAATTATCTTTGTTAGTGTGAACACTGGGGTTTTTTTTTAAACATCTGATCATTTGCTGTAAAACTTGTTTCTCTTCTGTCTTCCACCATCATAATGTAAAGTGGCATTCGTCTATCATTCAACTTATATGTTGCATCCACTAATATTATTTTAGGAAAAGCTGAAAAAAGTCTTTGCATTTCTGCATCCTGGTAGAATATTCCTAACAGTTGGCCATCACTATCATGGAAGACTTCAACAACAGAACCTACAAAATTAAGCTAAATGTAAGCAAGTTCAAGATGGATGTTTTTCATGACTGAATATACAATTTTTTTATAAATGTTTACAGCAAGTTACTTTTGTTTAAATCATTTACACATATTAATGACTCAAAGTTTGTGATGTCATCTGCATGTATATCACTTTACACCATATAGCACTATAGGAGGAAGCTACATGCCAAATATCAAGAGGTTTTGTCATGCAGTTGCCCTGAAAAATGTGACAAAATTTTTTTGTGACGCCACATGACGTTTGACGCGGGACGACCCAAGATGATGGATAGTGTCAAATGACTCCTATATGTAGCTTTGCAACACGTTCAAAACAATATAAAACCCGACATCCACGCCGTACCTCCTCACAACCCTTATTGTGCATTAACTTACCGCCGACCATAGTGGGCCAACGTGTGTGGAGAGTGCCACGCTTCATGCACGTAAAAGACCCCTTTGTGGACCGCCCAGTAGTGCACCACATAGGCTAAATTTTTCCGCCCCTACCCACCTCTCCCCTTTTTCTGTGGTTCTTCAAAATTTACCGGTCCTTTGTTTCCCACCCCACACCATATTTCATTTATCATCATCATTTCATGTTCATTTTATCATCCCTTTCATGTTCATCGCCTGTAAATAACCTATATAGCGTTGCACGGGCGTAAAACACCAACTCACTCACTCACTCACTCATATTTTTGCTTGTGTAATTTCAAATTACATTGAAATTTTGAGTTAAGATAAATATTCATCGGACTCATTCTATCTATATTAGTATTATATTTATTTCTAAATCCATAAAACTATATAGTTGTTGGAAAGTACTATTATATATGTTTGCTTCAATCCTACACACGATCATGTGTTTCGGCGGTCTTTTGATTTTTTTATAAAATCTTTATTTTTGTTGACTTATCATTTACATATAGGTCCGCCTCATCAGGAATTGCCCTATATATTATACCATATTGTCAACATTTTATTTTTGTTGAGGTAAGCAAATCTGCTAAATTCGTGTGTCTTTTGTAAGCTATAATTGGCCTCTTTTAAGTATTTTACTACAGGCAACATTGCCAGTGTTTTAAAATAATTTTGTTCAATCTCTTAATACAAGGATTGTACCTCGTTATCATGACAAGAGGAATGCCATTTTTATGTACATTTTCTTTATTTCTAATGACAATCAAAACTGCATCAGAAAAACATTTACCTGTATCCTCTTTTGGTAAGATTCAATTTGAATTTCGAAAGTATGTCATAAAAATCATTGTCATTGTTTGTTGTCCTTCGGTACCTGATTATTTCACCGTGAATAAAAGCACGGAAGACGTGATCTTTGTGACAACTTTTCCGATATTGGTAAAGGAATGAATTTGTTGGTTCGAAATGTGTTTTCATATCAAGGACTTTGTCCTGGAGAAATCTTCTCCCTTTGAATAAATGAACATCTAAAAAAGTCGTTTTAGTGTCTGATATGTCATAAGTAAATTTTAAGAATTGATGATGGTTGTTTGCCATTGCAAAAATGCATGTAAATCTTCTTCTTTGCCATGATAAATTAAGAAACCATCATCCATGTATTGCAAATAATAGAAAATATTTCTATTAAATTCAAAGCGCGAAAGAATATCTTTCATTATTTGATACATCAATAGGTACGAGACCACAGTTAGCTCCCTTCAATTTTCGTTGTCCAATAATATAGTCCCTATTAAAACATAGTATTTCTTGTAAATGCTATTGTATGTTAGTTTTTATGACTAAAGGATAAACTTGGAGTGAAATGAGAGATTAAAGATAGTATAAATTTATCAAGCTTTAATTTTTTTGAAATTCATTGATAAAGTTGTGATTCGGCTAAGTGCAAAATGGTGATTTTTTTCATTTTTCAAGCACCTCTTTTCTGATCCTCTTAGGTGTAAATTTAAAAAAAAAATCAATTTTTTTTTAGATGGTAGGATTTTCTGAATTTTTAACTAATGTTCTGGAAGCTAATGAACTTTATGTGGCCAAAGTTTCATTTAAAAAGAAATGGTGCGATTTTTTTAATTTCACATAAGGCTATATTGAAAATGCATTAAAAATTTGGAAAAAATAACTATGGTCTCGGGCCTTATTAGAGGGGTAAGAATGGCCTATTTACACCTCTTAGAATTATTTTGCAATGCCATTTATGGTTTTAAGTTGTTTAGATTAAGAAGTTCTTTCAATTTCAGTCTTTATTTCATGAGTTTATCTCAATATTTGCCATATTTAGCCATATTTGTATGTCTATGGGATTTTCAATGGTAATGGCCTGTTTTGAATTATTTTAACATTTATAGGGCCAATGCTTGCAGATTATGACTTCCAGAGGGCTACAACAGCTATAAATCTTCTTATATGATGTAAGGAAACTGTTTAAACTAGACTTTATAAATTATTTCTGAAAAAAAATAATTTTACTCCTTGCAAAATGGGGCTGCGGCAGCAGATAAGCATTTTTGTGTTGGACCTATGAATGCCATATCAAAGTAATCTTTCTGTATAGGGTATATTATAGAAAAAAACAGTCAGAATAAACTGAAAAATAGCTAAACAACACAGAATAGCACATGAAAGGTCTCTGGATTTCATAGAAAAAGTCACAGGATTGAAAATATCCCCCATTTCTTGCTGTAGATTTGGCCGTTTTTCCTTATTTCGCACATGAGTCTTGAACCAATTTTCATCTAAAGTGCAATGACTAGTCTTTTTGTTGTTAAATTCTGTTCATCATCATCATCTCATACTAAATACACCTTTATTGTTGCAAGTTGTTGCATTTTTACTCGGAAGTCTTCGGCTTCCGAGTCTTGTCGGAGAAAAGATGAAATGGAAGAAGCGCGGCAAACTGTTATAACTCGTTGTCACGTCGCTAACTCTCGTAGAAATAAAATATAGGACCAGACGAGAAAAGGCGATTGCTTTGTAAGGTCGTAAGCGGCAAACATGGCGACGGCAGCCTGATTTTAACAATCTATCTGAGACTGATACCAAAAAATATCGACATAACAACTATAGAAACTGAATTCAAACCTGACGATCTCGGTTTGTATGCATGCCCTGGAGTCTCGACAGAGGGAAATAGTGATTTTGTTAATGAAAAACTCGCTCCCAATGATCTCGTATGGTTCTGTGATGTATCAAGGCTTGCGGAAGTAAAAGTTGACGTGACAAGTAAGTCTTGCATTTATGTTATTTTAAAGAGTTTTGTTTAATTTACGATTACATACATTAACATCTTGTACATTGTACATGTATATTGGTTGTATCACCATGTTGTCTATTGTATTTTATGTGTAATCTATCAACATGATCAATTATGTTCTTTGCTTCAATCAATTATGTTCTTTTCCTCTACATGTACAACAAATAATAGATATGTTACTACAGGTCAATGCTGAACTCTGTGTACATGTATTTATTATAGAATGTAAAACACTGCCACCTGTTTAATAAAAATATATTAGAGTCTAATATGAATCTAATTTATTTTAAATCCAAAATTGCTTACACAAGGTTATGTTGCTGCTCCTTGGTTGTTGTCTTCACTCAAGAGTGCAGACATATCGAAAAATTTTAAAAGCGGACATTCGGTCCGGTGAATCTGAAAATTGTGTCTGACCCAAGCATTTTTTGGTCTGCAATTTACTAATATACTCCGTTCTCATTATATCATGGGTTCTGTGTTATCGTGGTATTTTTCTTTCATTTCAAAACCAAATATTCAACTGTGACGTCACTGTTTCTATGTAGCTACGTACCATGATATAACGAGATACCAGGATAGTTCATACAAAATTACGGTCTGATCAGCCAGTAATTCTGTCAGACACACCAAATCTTGCAGGACTGAACTGATTTTTGCAGGACAGGTCCTGAGGTTCTGTACAGCTGTCATCATGTACAATATTTCGATATGTTTGCCCTCATAGAATAAAAAGCTACGCCGAGCGCAGCATGATACGACCGATACAAGTTGAACCCTGTACGCTGGAGGCCCAATATGGATAGTCTAGTTGCTTTGGTCACATGAAGCCCATGGTGGACTTACAAAGCTTTTTGACAACAGTGTGTGACGTTAACGGATAGCCCGATGCCCGTGTCTATTAGAAATCTGATCGGTCTAGTTAATTTTGGTAGTTACTGGTCCGATCGGTCTAGTGAATTGAAAGTAATAAATATATATTATTCAGTATTCTTGCATTTATCTTTCATTTATTATCCAATGAAGATCTGTTTTTCTCCGTTTTTATATCAGCGTCTCCTTGAAATCGGCCATTTTCAATAAATATATAATCTTAAAACGGATTCCGTGACATCAGGGGGAAATCCCGCATTCGGATGTAGAGAGTTAACGCTCTACACTACCAACATGCGCAAAACCTTCCGAATGGAATGGTTTCCTCTTGCATATGCGCATTGGTCAGTAAATAAAGGTCAAGGTATTCTTTAATTATTTACAAAAAAATGGAGAAATTCAGATAAATAAATCGCAGTTTTTAGGCATTTTAAACACGGTACGTTTATATGGATGATTTTTAACGTGTACGAGGGTAACATTACAAGATACTTGATTATATTAATTTGATACTCGCTCTTCAGAATTTTCTTGAAATAACGGATAATTTTTGTCATCGGAAAAGAGATTCTCAACTTTCAAATGATTTTTTTCTTTGGGAGACACATACAATGGAAAGATGCCAAATAAAAAATGAATGAAAATCTGCCATTTTGAACATCCTCAATGGTGTTTTTTTGTTATTGTTCATCAACCAAGAAAATAAATAAAGATGAATGACTGACATGGCCAAATGTATTATGCAATTGCATGAAACATGCAATATATTTTAAAATATCAATATGTATTGAAAAATAAAACAGAATATATCTTTACTTGTCTTCTAATATTTTAAAATATCAATATGTATTGAAAAATAAAACAGAATATATCTTTACTTGTCTTCTATCATATTTCTCAAAATAAAAGAAGGCACTCTGAGATTTACCCATTAAAAATCTGGAAAAATATTAGTTAGACCAAGCTCATTTCTTAGTGGCTGAAAAAGTTTTTGGCACAGACTGCATACATCCTGTGGTGGACTTTCAAATGCATTTTGACACATATACATGTATATTGACATCAACATCTCATACAAAAAGCCTTATTTATATACATATATCAATTTACATTTTTTGCCCTTTGACCCCTAATTTAAAAAAAAACTGTAAGAAATATTGTTAATCAGATTGCAAAAAGGGCAGGGATTTTCATAAGGTATCCAATGAAAAACTATTTTGAAATCGGACCAATTATAAAAAAGTTATTATTATGGGCATGGCCTACTCTTTGGCACATCCCTGTTCACCATTTTATGGTCCCGTGCGGGGCCCGGGTGGCGAATAGGCCCGCAGCAGAGCCTAGCTTGTCGTAAGAGGCGACTAAGGGTCTTGGGATTCTGACATCGGGTCAGTGCTCAGCCCATAGAGCGACCAAGTGTGTACCCTAGGTGGCTGAATAGGGTAGCCCTCGTCCGCGGGGGTTGTCAGGTCTATAATACGGAAACCCTGACCGCCGACCATAGTGGGCCAACGTGTGTGAAGAGTGCCACGCTTCATGCACGTAAAAGACCCCTTTGTGGACCGCCAAGTAGTGCACCACATAGGCTAAATTTTCCGCCCCTACCCACCTCTCCCCTTTTCCTGTGGTTCTTCAAAATTTACCGGTCCTTTGTGTCCCACCCCATTCCCATATTTCATTTATCATCATCATTTCATGTTCATTTTGTCATCCTTTTCATGTTCATCGCCTGTAAATAACCTATATAGCGTTGCACGGGCGTAAAACACCAACTCACTCACTCACTCATTCACCATTTTATGGAAAGCTACCCCCCCCCCCCTCCTGAAGACCTTTTAGATTTTTAATGACAATGTACATGTGTATATGACTTAAAGAAATTAAAGCAATATCTGACAATATTTTCTGACCTACTAAATAGTTAGGTATTCATTACTTAAAACAATTAAACAAATATTAACAATGATTAATGTGATATATCTAATCAAAGAACAGCATGGCTAATTTGGTCACATGTCACCTTATATTTGTTTTGATTTTACATTTTCTGGGTTTCATGTTTATTGCATGAACCTTCTGGTTGATAGGAAACTGTGTTTAGAAATTGTAATAACTTGGAAGCAATGGAAATCTATCATCAAATATCTTTGATCTTACAAAAAAAGCAAAGAAACTTCAGTTTTCCTTGTATTCTAAATTTGCAGCCCTTAAATGTTGCAATATTATAACTTGAAATATTGGGACAAAAATGTTTTATTTCATCTTATTTACATTTTATACTTATGTCTTACATATATATATATATGTCTTTTGGGGATTACATTGCATTGTTTTCATGAGCTTTATCCAATAAACTGATTGATTGATTGATAATATTATAGTGGAATTGCTGCAACTTTAGGACATATGAAATTGCAAGACTATTATTGATCATTATTGTTGATAAAAAATACATTATTGTAAGCTGATGTTTATTTTTATAACATTATTTATTTGCAAAATATCAATTTAAATGTGGATTTATATGTGAATTGTGTCCTACATTGTATGTTTAATATGTGTGTGTATTAGCAAGTTAAGTATAAATGTTTTTTTTTCTTTCAGACAAAGAGCCATATAAAGCTAAAAGTTGATAAAAGTCATCAGCATCTGCAATTTCAAGATATGGATAAATGCTGACTGTGCATATATAATTCTCACTGAAACTGGATATATCTAGCATCAAAATAGTGTTTACCTTTACAGAGAGCTTTATTCTTCTAACTAAGGAGTCCAAAAGTCTATAGAAATTATGAAAATTTGTTCTTAGCAGCTACAAAATATATAAACATCCTAGGATGATGTGAAAAAGATTGAGTAAAAATCATGAATTAATATTGTTGTGTAAAAGAATGAGTTCAGTCAGTGTCAGTGGTGAATTTAATATCAAGTGAAATATTAAAAAATAAATGTGATATGTATAAGAACTTTTTTTGTTTGTTACTCTATATATTTTCTATTGATGATGGATCCACACAACATCATATCTTCATAAACATCAAGGCAAATACAGAGCAGAACAATACATTAATGAAGAAAGCTTTGTCTGGACCCATATTGGACATACAAGCCCTTACAAAACACTACTGTCTGCTGTAAGCCTGCCGCAAGTCTGCAGTAAGCTTGCAGCAAACTTTTTAGTTCGCAGAGAGAAACGATAATAGTTCGCAGATGTTTGCGGCTACCTGCAAACTTTCTGCGAGTTTGCCGTAAATCTGCAGCAAATAATACAAAGTTTGCAGATATGCAGGAAAAGTTAACTGTTTGCAGCAAGTTTGCAGCAATTGATAATTTTAACCCTGGTACACTTGATGATGTCATCTATGACATCATCAGTTTTGGAGGCAAAGATTCTTCTAATAGAAGTTCACATGTTATTAGCTCAAATCAGTATTTTAAAAGGATTTGATGGTGTACATTTTAAAAGATGAAGATAAAGTAAGTAAAATAATATTATTCTCGCAATATGACATGCAAATAAGCTAAATTCCTTGCCAATTTTTACTCCAAGGTTGCATACATGTATATGGATGAATTATTATCTTTTTAAGGTAGAGATATGCAAACACATGAAAAATGAATGGCATTTTTATCAGTTTAAGAGTTAAAATTTTAGAAATCATTAGCAGTTTTAGAAGGTCCTATTATTTTTTGGTACATGTATATAGGTCTTTCCACTTTTCTACAAAAGTATTATATAGTTCTCATCTGCTGTTGTTTTGTTATTTTCTTTTTTCAATTTTCAAGTCATTGATAATTTAATGGTTCACATCTTGAATAATTTTTATTTAATAGATTTTTTCATGCTTGAAAAAAATGTCTTATGCATGCAAACTAAAGACCATATATGTATAATTAAATTTTGTTTTACATGTATCACTTAATATAAATTGTTCATTCATGCAGATTCACTGCAACATCTGATGAAAATGTCCATATAAGGTTATGAAGAGTTTGCAGCAGACCTGCTGCAAACCTAATTTGCATGGTAAAAAGTCGCAGCAGACTTACGGCAAAGTTCGCAGAAAACTTGCTGCAGGTTTGCAGCTAGCTGCGATGTTCGCGAGAGTTTGCAGGTGAATGCCCATATAAGGTCAAATAATTTATCTGCTGCAGACTTGCCGCAAACCTAATTTGCATGGTAAAAAGTCGCTGCAAGTCTGCAGCAGACAGTTTACCGCTAATTTACAGCAACTTTGCTGCAGATCAGCGGCAACAGGTTGCGGAAGACCTCTTTTTTTGGTAAGGGAGTATAATAGTTGACTAGACACACAAAGAAAAAGAAAACACATGCAAGTGTCAATGCAACATACCATGTGTAACAGCTCAAGTGCAAGAAAGAATAAAATCATATAGTTCCAATTTATTTGCCAAATGAAGTCTATAAAAAATGATAAAAGACTAACAAAAGTTGAAAGCTGTAAATGCTCCATAAGTTTTTTTTTATTTCATGTATTTAATAAGATTTTGTGGCATGCATATTTACTCAATTCACTGTAACAAAGTATTCTATAAATTATCCTTTCAATTCATCATAGTACAAGCATCTTATTCCTCAGCTGTTTACAATAGATATATATTACAAGTTATCCAATGTAAATAGATTGACTGACAAATATCATAAGCAATGATTATACTGTTTGACATGTTAAAGATTGTCTACATGTATTTCAATATATGTTATAAGTTTCAATTATGAATGTAACCTTGTCAATGAAATGACATTTGACCAGTTAAGATTATTTAGAGGCAGGTTATGCCCCCTATCATTTAAAAAAATCACTAGTAATTGTTTATTAAAAACAAAACATTGGGTTAAATAATATTTACATATATAAGTCCAATAGGGTTATTTTTGTCCCCCGCCGCAACGCGTCGGAGGGACTTAGTAATGGTCTCCGTCCGTCCGTCTTTCCGTCCGTCCGTCCGTCACGTTTTTTGTGGGTGCAACTCCTCGGAAACTACTGAAAGGATGTTGCTGAAACTTTACACACTGATAGGGTACAATTAGAAGATGATCATCTTATATTTGAAATTTTCAAAATGGCCGCCATTTCCATGGAAACGGAAGAAAGGTCAAAATATAGGACATTCAATATCTCGGTTACCTAGGTGCACAGGGTTCTGAAATTTTGTAGGCTGATAGAGCAAAAGGTACTCAATAATAATACGAAAAAAAAATTTTTGAAGCGATATTTACGGTTTTCGAGTTATTTACGAGCTTGTGATTTTTCAGTCAGAAAAATGGGACTTTGTCAAACGTTTTTGTGGGTGCAACTCCTCGTACACTACTGAACCGATGTTGCTGAAACTTTACACACTGATAGGGTACTGTTAGTAGATGATCATCCTATATTTGAAATTTTCAAAATGGCCGCCGTTTCCATGGAAACAGGGAAGAAAGGTCAAAATATAGGACATCTAATATCTCGGTTACCTAGGTGAACAGGGTTCTGAAATTTTGTAGGCTGATAGAGAAAAAGGTACTCTATAATAATACGGAAAAAAAATTGAAACAATATTTACAGTTTTCGAGATATTAACGAATTTGTGATTTTCCGGTCCAAAAAATGGGACTTTGTCATATCAAACATTTTTGTGGGTGCAACTCCTCGGATACTACTGAACGGATGTTGCTGAAACTTTACACACTGATAGGGTACTGTTAATAGGTGATCATCCCATATTTTGACAACCTATTTCTATTGCTTCTCAGAGAATATATTGCTTGAATTGACATACCACACAACTTTTATGCGGCGGCGGGGGACACATGGCTATGCGTAGCAATCTTGTTATCATTGTGCCAATTTTCTTTGTACATATAACATGTTGGTGACATTTTTGATGCATTTTAGTGAATCAATATGTAATATTGATATGATGATTGCTACATGTATGTAATGTTATAAAGATTACTTTAACTAATTATTGAACAATAATAAACATGCTACCATTGAAATGGTATTAATGTCTAAAAATATTGTCCAAAATACCAAGTATGTGTTCAATTGAAAATGCATATTTTCAAACATAATTGCTGCTATAAGAATATTATGTCTGTAAAAATGTTAGTTATTCTACAAAAGTAATAATAAAAGATAACTTGTTTTGTTATATCAATCTATTTCCCACACAAAAAAGTTGCAGAGCTTTATGTCTCTGGTCCATCAATCAGTCCTACACATCACTTTGTTATAATAAAAATGACAAAGTTCCAGACAATAAATATTGCTCCGCCTGACGCACCAAGACTCATCAGAGGCGCTCTACCAAAAAAATTGAAAATGCCAAACATAATATAATTATGATGAGCATAAAACAATAAAACCAAAAATACCAAACAGGGGAAGAAAATTAGTACTTAATTTATCTAACAATGTCTGGGGTAAGAAGAATCTAGGGGTTTAGACAATATTGAAAATTAAACATATAATTTAAATCTATAAATGAAACTCCACTTATACTACTGAACACAAACAAAACATGGTTTGCAAGAACTACACCATATATAGATATGCATGTTACCAAAAAATCTAGAAAAGCAAAGTTTTGTCGGACTGTTGACCCAATATTTATGTTGAAAACCCTGATAATAGTTCATGAACAAGTAAACGGATATTTCTAAAAAGTACATCATATGTTGTGCTTTCTACCAGGATACCATCTGCAAATTATAGTGTGAATAATCACCCATTAAACTGAAATCCTGATATACATGTACAAATGGTGATAAGGCTGTCCCCATCTGTTAGTCGCGTTAGTCAACACAACCCTTAAACATCTGAACAAAATTTAACGAAACTTGGTATGCAAGAAGTTCATCATATGAAATCGTGCATAAATTACCATGTATTCATTAGCCACAAATTTGGGACACAATTAAATTTACCAAAATACCAAGAACAACAAAACAGAATTCCATAGAACTTGGAATTGAAGAAGTATAACACTTATAGTTGTATCTGTTGCAACAAATCATTGATTTACCAGAGTACATAATTATAAAGCTAATTTTTTACTCCAATACCATAATATGAACTGCACACAAAGGTTATATCATAAATATACAGCCTTGTCCAAATACACAAAACAGGAAATGCTTTCCAAAATTTAGTATAAAAAAAGATATAGATTAAATGTGCAACATAAGACAAAGCCCCACAAAACAGGAACTGTTTTATCAAACACCAGATTAACGAAATCTCCATCCTTGAAATCAGCATTCAATAGAAACTAAAATGTGTCGCATTTATTTGCAACAGAATACCCAGCAGAAATAAACAAATTTATGCAACTCAAAGACATGCTACAAGAAATCCTTAAAATATTTTCAAAATAAGAAATATGGTACGCTGCCTACATGTAGTTGAGTCATTTAAAGAAAAAATGGTGGGTTAAACCATGTTATATGGTGACAAACATTCTTCATCCATTGGATATAAAGTTCCATTATAAAAGAAAACATTCTGACTTCCGAGTTGTCAGTACCAACGGTACTTTGATTTACATTTTTTTACCCTCAAACATTAGTTTTTAGTGATGTGTAGGGAAAAAGCATTTTGAAATTACACCATTTATCCACTCCTAAACACTATTTATGACATATTTTTCATATGAATATGGTGGTTTTTTGTTTTATTTTGTAAGCTTATTATGTATTTAACATTTTAAACCCCTTTTGGTCTCAATATTTCATTTCCTTTCTTAAAAAATTCTCATGGCCATACATGTACCCCTCAATAAGGCTAAAATGGCTAATTTTCCTATCCGCAAATATGGGAAAGGGTCAAAATTTGAAACCATGCAGATATTTCACTGAAACTTGTGTTTTCCATGCTCAGAGGGGATAATGTTATTGATTTCAGCCATTAGTTTTGTGAACTTTTATGAAATAAAAAAAAATTGGCCAAAAAGGCCTCATGGATTTTCCTGGTGTATTTTCGATCAAAATTCTTATATGCAACTAGTGTTTTTAGTGCTAATAATAGAAAATATTTCTATTAAATTCAAAGCGCGAAAGAATATCTTTCACTATTTGATACATCAATAGGTACGAGACCACAGTTAGCTCCCTTCAATTTTCGTTGTCCAATAATATAGTCCCTATTAAAACATAGTATTTCTTGTAAATGCTATTGTAATGTTAGTTTTTATGACTAAAGGATAAACTTGGAGTGAAATGAGAGATTAAAGATAGTATAAATTTATCAAGCTTTAATTTTTTTGAAATTCATTGATAAAGTTGTGATTCGGCTAAGTGCAAAAAGGTGATTTTTTTCATTTTTCAAGCACCTCTTTTCTGATCCTCTTAGGTGTAAATTTAAAAAAAAAATCAATTTTTTTTTAGATGGTAGGATTTTCTGAATTTTTAACTAATGTTCTGGAAGCTAATGAACTTTATGTGGCCAAAGTTTCATTTAAAAAGAAATGGTGCGATTTTTTTAATTTCACATAAGGCTATATTGAAAATGCATTAAAAATTTGGAAAAAATAACTATGGTCTCGGGCCTTATTAGAGGGGTAAGAATGGCCTATTTACACCTCTTAGAATTATTTTGCAATGCCATTTATGGTTTTAAGTTGTTTAGATTAAGAAGTTCTTTCAATTTCAGTCTTTATTTCATGAGTTTATCTCAATATTTGCCATATTTAGCCATATTTGTATGTCTATGGGATTTTCAATGGTAATGGCCTGTTTTGAATTATTTTAACATTTATAGGGCCAATGCTTGCAGATTATGACTTCCAGAGGGCTACAACAGCTATAAATCTTCTTATATGATGTAAGGAAACTGTTTAAACTAGACTTTATAAATTATTTCTGAAAAAAAATAATTTTACTCCTTGCAAAATGGGGCTGCGGCAGCAGATAAGCATTTTTGTGTTGGACCTATGAATGCCATATCAAAGTAATCTTTCTGTATAGGGTATATTATAGAAAAAAACAGTCAGAATAAACTGAAAAATAGCTAAACAACACAGAATAGCACATGAAAGGTCTCTGGATTTCATAGAAAAAGTCACAGGATTGAAAATATCCCCCATTTCTTACTGTAGATTTGGCCGTTTTTCCTTATTTCGCACATGAGTCTTGAACCAATTTTCATCTAAAGTGCAATGACTAGTCTTTTTGTTGTTAAATTCTGTTCATCATCATCATCTCATACTAAATACACCTTTATTGTTGCAAGTTGTTGCATTTTTTACATTTTTTTACCCTCAAACATTAGTTTTTAGTGATGTGTAGGGAAAAAGCATTTTGAAATTACACCATTTATCCACTCCTAAACACTATTTATGACATATTTTTCATATGAATATGGTGGTTTTTTGTTTTATTTTGTAAGCTTATTATGTATTTAACATTTTAAACCCCTTTTGGTCTCAATATTTCATTTCCTTTCTTAAAAAATTCTCATGGCCATACATGTACCCCTCAATAAGGCTAAAATGGCTAATTTTCCTATCCGCAAATATGGGAAAGGGTCAAAATTTGAAACCATGCAGATATTTCACTGAAACTTGTGTTTTCCATGCTCAGAGGGGATAATGTTATTGATTTCAGCCATTAGTTTTGTGAACTTTTATGAAATAAAAAAAAATTGGCCAAAAAGGCCTCATGGATTTTCCTGGTGTATTTTCGATCAAAATTCTTATATGCAACTAGTGTTTTTAGTGCTAATAATAGAAAATATTTCTATTAAATTCAAAGCGCGAAAGAATATCTTTCACTATTTGATACATCAATAGGTACGAGACCACAGTTAGCTCCCTTCAATTTTCGTTGTCCAATAATATAGTCCCTATTAAAACATAGTATTTCTTGTAAATGCACTATGTACACCTGGCCGGAGGGTGAAATTAAGCCCCGTACATGCAATACCAATGGATGGATGTTTGGTGCCGACTGTTTTGATAAAGAAACCCAAAAAGGTTTTGTCAAATACAGTAAGAAACCATGGAAAGAGTTGGATGATTCTCATCCTCCTCCACGAAAGTCCACAGCAGGTCCAAATAACGATTCAGTGGTCGATGAGACATTGTTTTATACACCACGTAAGTCATCTTGGGCCGGATTTGGAGCTCCTGCTAGAGTTTCCAATCCTCAGCCCTCTTCTTCTTCAACATCTTCGTCAAAGAAAAAACAGTGTTCCTCAAGGTCATCGTCTGCTTCTCAAACTTCAAATAGACAGCAGCGATCCTCACAGCCGGATAGACGACAGAACTCATCACAACAGACGTCACCATCAAAATCTCGATCCAAGAAAGCTGAACGAAATGCAATTTTTATGCATAATCGTTTTGGCTCTCTTGCTGACGACATGGAGTCGGATATGGATCTTTCGGAAACACCGATCGAGCGTTCACAGAGCCAGTCTCCACACAGACGTAGGCGATCTCTCGGAAGACTTTCCGATCCTAATCAGACTCCAAAATGAGTACCATCATTCAATGGAATTGCCGAGGCCTCAAGGCCAATTTTCTTGAATTACATCTTTTAGTGCAGTCATTAGATCCAACTGTCTTTTGTCTTCAGGAAACTCACCTCAAGGAAACTGACACGATTTCCTTGAAGGGCTTCTCTATGTATAGCAAATTTTCTAATACTGAGCGAGCTGCCGGCGGATCTTCCATCTTAGTAAAGGATCGCATTCTCCATAGTTCGATTCCTTTAACTACAGATCTGCAAGCAGTTGCCGTGAGAGTTTCATTACATCAAACAATAACTCTATGTTCAGTTTATATACCACCAAATGATAATTTAACTTTAGCGCAACTTAAAAATTTAACAGATCAGCTTCCTGCTCCATATATGGTATTGGGAGACTTTAATGCTCACAATCCATTGTGGGGTAGCGTTAGCATTAATGATAAGGGTAAAAAGATTGAAGACTTTTTGTCAAAAGAATCTCTTTGTATCTTCAATGACGGCTCCTCTACTTTTTTACACTCTGGTAATGGAACATATTCATCGATAGATCTTTCCATTTGTGATCCTTCTCTTTTAACAGACTTCTCATGGCAAGTCCATGATGATCTCTGCGGAAGTGATCACTTTCCTATCATTTTAAAAGATCTTTTTGGTGAACCTGAGCAAAGAATTCCTCGTTATAAATTAGAAAAAGCCGATTGGCAAAAATTTTCAATTCTCTGTTCAGAAAAATTAAGACCAGAACTTTTTACTGAATTTAAAGAACCAATTTCTGTATTCAATGAAACCCTTATCTCTATAGCTGATGAAACAATCCCTAAGACCTCGGCATTTCCAAAAAAACTTAATAAACCCTGGTTTACCGACGAGTGTGGCAAGGCTATCGGCGATAGAAACAAAGCTCAAAATCATTTTAAAAACCATCAAACTAAAGAAAATTTAAGTAATTTTAGAATATTTCGGGCAAAGGCAAGACGAACATGCAAACAAACAAGAAGAACATCCTGGAAACAATTTGTATCTGGTTTAACCTCTCGAACTCCCATGAATAAAATTTGGAACTTCATTCAGAAAATGAAAGGTAAAAACTCAAAATCATCTGTTAAGCATCTTAATGTTGGCAATTCCACTTTAACATCTGAAAAAGATATTGCCAACAAATTAGCTGAGACCTTTGCAAAACATTCATCTTCATCAAATTACAAGCCTGATTTTCAAAAATTTAAACAAACAGCTGAGAAAACCAAATTAAACTTTAATTCTGACAACTCCGAAAGCTACAACTCTCCTTTTTCTTTGGATGAACTCAAAACTTCTTTAAGTAAAGCACACGATACGGCCTGTGGCCCTGACAACATCCACTATCAGCTTCTAAAACATCTTCCTGATATATCGATGAATACTCTTTTAAATTTAATGAACGATGTTTGGATAAATGGTAAATTGCCCGAAATATGGAAGCTTGCCACTGTTGTTCCTATCCCTAAACCAGGGAAGGATCATACAGATGCTTCAAACTATCGTCCGATAGCATTGACAAGCTGCGTCTGCAAGACTCTTGAACGTATGATCAATGATCGGCTTGTTTGGTTCCTGGAGTCCAATGGACTCATTTCGAATATCCAGTGTGGTTTTCGCCAAGGCAGGAGCACACAAGATCATTTGGTCCGTTTTGAGTCATTTCTTCGGAACGCTTTCGCGAAGAACGAACATGTGGTGTCTATCTTTTTCGATCTCGAAAAAGCTTATGACACCACATGGAAGTATGGCATTTTAAAAGATATTTCTGATATGGGGTTGAAAGGAAGGTTGCCGAATTTTTTGGCTGACTTCCTGTCTGATGGACATTTTAATGTTAAAGTAAATAGAACAATGTCTGAAGAGTTTAATCAGGAAATGGGCGTTCCTCAGGGAAGCATCCTTTCTGTCACTCTCTTTAGTGTCAAAATAAATAGTATTGCCAAAGTGTTGAAAGATAATATTGAAGGTTCCTTATATGTTGATGATTTTTTAATATGCTACAGTGCCAAAAACATGAACACTATTGAAAGGCAATTGCAACTGTGCCTTAA